>CM053027.1:416380880-416877219 GCA_028564925.1 Lithobates sylvaticus
TTTACTCGGCGTATCTTCATCTTTCCCATTATGCAAAAAAATTGGGCTAACTTTACTGTTTTGTTTTTTTTTAAAGCAGGAAACTGTTTTTTTTTCTGAAAAAAACGCGTTCGAAAAATTGCTGCGCAAATACCGTGCGAGATAAAAAGTTGCAACGACCGCCATTGTATTCTTTAGGGTCTTTGCTAAAAAAAACATATATAATGTTTGGGGGTTCTATGTAATTTTCTAGCAAAAAAATTTGGAATTTTACATGTAGGAGAGAAATGTCAGAATTGGCCTGGATCTCAGGTGGTTAAAGTGATTGTAAAGCCCTGAAATGAAAAATTAACAAAGTATGTCCTCATATACCATAGGGATGGGCGAACGGTTCAGCCCGAGCATCAGTTCGGGCTGAACATTTGCCCGTTCGGCTGTTTGCCGAACACCCAGCTACATTACCCGGTGGTCCCGCCCCCACGTGACATCACATGCCCAGCATGCACCAGTCTGACTTCAGAAGGGGTGGTGCCACCGGGAAGTAGCTAGGTGGCCCAGCCCCTTATATATATAAGAAATGTCAAAGCGCAGAGCAGGCAGTCGGTGGGAGGCCTCCCAGGAGGCGAGAGCGTTTTTTTTTTTTTTCGGTCCGGCAGGTGGCATGATTGATGATGGATTTACATCGAGAGACACATTTTATTTTTTTTAAATAAAGTATTTGTCAAAAACTATCTCTTGTGTTTATTACTTTTTGCCACTTTTTTGGTGAATGGTTAGGGGTACTATGTACCCGATATCCATTCACATGGAGGGGTGGTATTTGGGGGCCCCCTTGTTAAATGGGGCTTCCAGATTTCAAAAAGCCCCCTGCCCGCAGACCCTGACAACCACAGCACAGGGTTGTCAGGAAGAGGCCCTTGTCCCTATCAACATTCAGACAAGGTGCTTTGGGTGGGGGGGCAGAGACCAGCCTGTCTCAAAGCACCCATCCCCATGTTGAGGGCATGTGGCCTGGTATGTGGAGCGCTCGCTCTTCCCCTCTGACTTGCCAGGCTGCATGCTCAGATAAGGGTTTGGTATAGATTTTGGGGGGCCCCACACCATTTTTTTTAAAATTTTGCTGTGGGGTTCCCCTCCAAAATCCATACCGGCCCCGAAGGGTCTGGTATTGACTGGGAGACGGGGGGGGGGGGGGTCTATGCCATTTTTTTCTTTATTTTTTCAATAGCCGGATGCCGGCAATTGCAGCCACGAGTCATTTTAAATGGGATTTGACTCGTTTTGTTTTTTCTTTAGACTGTAATTTTTTCTGCAGCGCATTTTATGCATGCTATGGTTGTGCTACAGGCACATTATTGGGACCCACCAGGCACTAAATTTAAAGGAATTTTTCATTTTTATTGTACTTTATGCATAATTACAATTTAAACGGATAAAAACTGCTCCTGCAAAAATGTTTTTTATTTATTTTTTATTGATACATGTCCCCCATACCCCTTTTATGGCCAATTACTTGCATATAAGCCTTCAAAATGGGCACTTTAGATTTTTCCTGTTCAGCTCCCATAGACTTCAATGGGGTTTGCGGTTTGGATTAGAACATTTCCCATTTCCCTTGTTCAGGAGTTCTGCTGTGAACTGAACAGGGGGGTGTTCTGCCCATCCTTATCCTCATATAGTGTGTACTTGATTCAGTAAATACCACTTAGTGTGTTGTGTTGTATTTAGAGTTTTTATATTATTTTGTATCACATTCACAAGAAGTGGAGGTTGCAGTGATTGTATTTATTGACACATTTGATGCCACAACATTGCCTTCCACGTGATAAGCCACTCTGGCAGCTGCAGTGGACTGTGCACTAGTCTCTGCTTGTGTGATAGAGGATGATGAGAATGGTTTAGTAAGCCAGCCCAACACCTCTTCTGCATGCTGTGGCTGGATAGCATGGGCAACATCACTAAACAGAGAAAATGGTGCCCTGCCTGTGGACTGAACATGTCCACTTTTGCCTGTTGACACAGACGTTGCTGGTCCCCTCATTGTGGCATGAGAAGGTCTGCCTATCCTTGTTGGCCTTCCAGACATGATGGGGTGCTTATTACTCAAATGTAATAGAGACAGGAAAATCTGTAATTGGATACACTTTAATCAATGGAAAGTGGTGTTTGATGCACTTTAACTTGTGGTTTGCCACTGACAGAAATGTCAAAACTATAAAAAAAAGATAAAGGGGGGGGGGGGGCAACCGTGCTGCAGTCCGAAAAACTGTGTCTCACAATCAATTTAAAAAAAGGGGCAGGCATGGGACAAGAAAAAAACATAAAAAATAACACAGAAACCAAAAAAAAAGGGGGGGTTACAGCATTGTATACAGCACTAAATGTTATGTAATGCGATTTAAAACACTGCACTACACAGACACACTCCACTGACGCACATCAATATAATGCAATAAAACTGCACTGACTCACTTCAATATACTGCAGTAAAACTGAACAGATGCACTACACTGACACTGCAGTAAAACTGCCCTGACACACTACACTGACACACTTCAATATACTGCAGTAAAACTACACGGACGCATTACACTGACACAACAGTAAAACTGCCCTGACACACTTCAATATTCTGCAGTAAAACTGAACGGATGCACTACACTGACACTGCAGTAAAACTGCCCTGACACACTACACTGACACACTTCAATATACTACAGTAAAACTGCACGGGCGCATTACACTGAAACTACAGTAAAACCGCCCTGACACACTACACTGACACACTTTAATATTCTGCAGTAAAACTGCACGGATGCACTACACTGACACTGCAGTAAAACTGCCCTGACACACTACACTGACACACTTCAATATACTGCAGTAAAACTGCACTGACACACTTCAATATACTGCAGTAAAACTGCCCTGACACACCACACTGACACACTTCAATATTCTGCAGTAAAACTGCATGGACGCACTACACTGACACTGCAGCAAAACTGCCCTGACACACTACACTGTCACACTTCAATATACTGCAGTAAAACTGCATGGACGCACTACACTGACACTGCACTATCACTATATGCACACCACACTGACACTCTACACTCACAATAGAATTACAATAGCACATTATAGCACACTAACTCGCTAGTAGCAATGAACAGAGCCCTGTTATATCTATCTCCACTCCAATATCACATATCCAATGGGTCCTCTGGGAAGGAACCTTTTATTATTATTATTATTATACAGGATTTATATAGTGCCAACAGTTTGTGCAGCGATTTACTATATCGGGGAAGACAGTACAATTACAATACAATTCAATTCAAGGGATCAGAGGGCCCTACTCGTTAGAGCTTCCAATCTAGAAGGGAGGGTCAAGTGGAACAAAGGGTAGTAGCTGTGGGGATGATCAGATGGATAAAATAAAAAAATAGTTGTTTAAAACATAGAGAAATGTGAATAGTCAACATCTTTCTCCCATTCCTACTTATCCTTCCTTTTTTTCCTTTCCTTTCATTTCTCTTACTATACTCATTTCTAAGGGCACTCCCCGGAGGCCCACAAATAAATTTCATTCTTCCTCTCAAACTAAATAACAGATTTTTCTATACAATTCAGAGTATTTCTAAATAGATTATCATTGTAATGATTGGCTGATGACAAAGCCATCTTGTTGATTTTACTAGTAAAATAAGCTACCACTGAATTCAATTATACAATGTTATATATTTTTATATGATATTTCTGTACAAATGTTAGTATGATTGTATAAATGTTATCGCTAAGCATCAATAAAAGCTTAATGTTTAAAAAGAAAAAAAAAATAGTTGTTAGGTGTGGGTAGCATAGGCTTCTCTGAAGAGGAGAGTTTTAAGGGATCGTCTAAAAGCTAATAGAGTAGGAGATAAACGGACAGATTGGGGTAAGGAATTCCATAGGCTTGGAGAGGCTCTGGAAAAGTCCTGGAGGCGAGCATGGGGGGTGGTGATAAGAGACCTAGAGAGAAGGAGGTCTTGAGAGGACTGAAGAGAATGATTAGGTTGATATTTTGAGACTAGGTCAGCGTTGAAGCTGGGGGCAAAGTTGTGGATGGCTTTGTAGGTAGTTGTTAGTATTTTGAAGTAAATTTGTTGGGTAAAGCCAGTGGAGGGATTGACAGAGAGAAGTAGCAGACACAGAGCAATTGGTAAGGTGGATGAGTCTGGCAGCAGCATTAATGATTGATTGAAGGGGGGATAGAGTATGTAGAGCCAATAAGGAAGGAGTTGCAGTAATCGAGGCAAAAGATGACCAGGGAGTGAATTAAGAGCTTTGTTGTGTCATTGGTTAGAAAGGGGCGTATTTTGGAGATTTTGTGTGAGTCTATGAGCAATGAGCCATGATTTGGCTAAGTCAAGCCAGTATTCACCGAATGGACAAACAGCCAATGATCAGGCCGAACTTATCCTAGGCCCAAAGCATTCGCCCAACACTTATTCCAATGTGGGTGAAACATGTCAGAGGGGTGTGACTGATGGGTTCTGAGCTGAAACCAGTTTTTTTATTCACCTTACATTGACGGTATCTGCATGCAATATTACATTTTGAAGTGAGATGTGCTCTATTTCTGCCAGCACCTAAATGCAGAGTGTAAACCTGGGAGACTGACAATGCAGGCTTGGAGCAGCACCAATCTATTATGGTGTTTGTGCTTTTTCATTATTCAACCTCTTTGCTATAAAAATCCCCCTATTCATATAGTCTCTCCAGTTATTCGGCTCCTTCTCCTTTTGCAAAAGGCCTATTTTTTTCCTGATAAAATGTGCTAAAATTTCTCCTATGGTAAAGCTGTGCCTGCATTAACATATAGGGAAACATTTAGTTGGTTATGGCATCTGCCATTAATCACAAGTCACTTCAGTCAGTTGTAGTATGGATTATATCCTAATGAAATGTACAATATCATGCTGTTCACTGTATGTCTAGTGATGCCATCAAGACTTTCTCCATATAAATGAGAACCCACGTACTTATGTACCACTTACCCAATGTCCACTTACCAGTTTACAAATTGGCAGAAAGGCTGCAGGCTTCACTAACAGGAAGCCCACTCTCATGCCCTAGCATGATCAAAGCATGATCAATTTTTGAATGGAAACTACTATAATGGTTTTGCGGTAATGCAATTTCTTTTTCTTTTTTGTTATAAATATATATATTTTTATACTTGAGATTTATACATTTTTGATAGGAAAACTGGGTTTTTTAATTTTGTGAGAGGAGCATTGGGAAAGACAGTTTTGCAAGGAAAGGATGCAGTTAGTTTGAACGTGGCCTAATCATGGCCAGTTATGCCACTGCTGTGATTGATCTTGATAGAGAACAAAGCTATCACATGTAGACAACTTCTGGCACTGAGGGATTTAATAGCTCCGAGTCTGAGAAAAATATCCAATGCCGGTTCTGCCCTTTCTTACTTCATTGAGAAAAGCTTGTGCATTGATTACACTATGTGTAACATGATCTGGATTGTCAGAAAGTCTAATAAATTACAGGATTCTATCGCCAATTCCCTAGGGCACAGGGTTATCATCTCTATTCCCTAGGGCACAGTGACTCCTATTGGAAACTTAGACACAAGTGATCAGCAGGAGGGGAAGAATGAAGGTTAGAGTTTTGGCTTGAGCTACTGATCTCTCTAATATGTTCTAGATGTATAGACATCACTGACTGTAAAATCTATATTTGGTATTAGTCTAATATGAACAATAATGTAATAGTTACAGTTACACATGCTGAACTGGTTAGAAGTACAAAACACACATGAATATATTGAACTGGTTAAAGTGGTTGTAAACCCACAAAAACAAAAAAAAACATAGATAGAAGCCCCTGCATCGGTTTTGGCACACTGCTGGGGCTGGTGGCATGTCTCCCGGAGTTATTTCCGAGTTTCGTGGGCTCCAGTGCTGTGATTCGCCGGAGCTGCAATGTCGTCACTCCCACGCAGGTGCGCGGGAACAGCCAGTAACGGAACAGCATCTGAAGAGACTGCATGAGCGAGACATTAATTCAGTGCATATGTGCCGATGACATTGGCACATGCTGATACAGTGAATATCTCCTAAACGGTGCAAGTTTAAGAGATCTTCACAATACCTAAAGGCAGGGCTTTTTTTTCTCAGAAAATAGGTGCAGGAACTCAACCATGACCCCCCCAAAACCCCCTTGACCCCCACACACACCCTGCAAACAGCATCAAATACTGGGTGTGGTCATATTTCCCTAACAGTGGGAGGGTCGTAAAGGGGCATTAAATACCAGCAGTGCATTATGTACAGAGTGTAGAGTTCATGGGTGTGCAACGTGCAGAGTTCAGGAGATGCACTGCATACAGAGTGCAGTGTTCAGCCTTCTTCCACAGCTGTTTACCTCTGCTTCCCCCATCCACATCTCACTTTCACCCCTCTTCCCAGCTGGCTCCAGGGCCTTCTTGCACACTGTAAATGGCTCCACCTTTCCAACTTGCAGGGAGATAATCCAGTGGGGGTGTCGGCATCTGCACTGCACCCCAGGCACCCACATTTCCCTTAGCTCCCATCCTGTACTCAGCCACTGTGGAGACTAGATTTGTGAGAGCTGCTGAGAGACAAGCTGTCACTTGTAAACACAGAAGTCGGACTTCTGTGTTTACAAGTGATAGTGCTGAGCAGGGAGCAAAGGGCTTGAGCCAGAGGTGGTGGAACTGAGTTCCACCAAGTTCCAGCTTAAAAAAAGCCCTGCCTAAAGGCGAGCCTTATTATAGGCTTGCCTGTAGGTAAAAGTGGTGTATAAGGGCTTACAACCACGTTAAGGTTCCTAAGAACCTCTAAAACCAGTTCACTAAAGCCATCCTTAGATGGTGTGGTTTTCTTTCCTGCAACCACCCTCCTTAAGCCTCTTTGCTGGTACTATTTAATTGGGGAGTTGGAGGTGCTGAAGAGTCCAGTTACATTAGCATTAGCACTGGCATTTTGGGAGAGGTAGTCAGTTTTTGGTGCACCTATCTAAAATCATACTCCCAGTACTGAAAAGCATGAAAACTGGTATTAGCACATTCACTACACAGACACCTAAAATAAGGTTTGCCACATACACTTAAAATCAAATTTGCCAGGCTATGGTGGTCATTGAATTTGAACTGGCATGCCTTTTGTGACAAGAGGGCACCAAAGTAGTTGTACCAGCCCACTTTTTATAAATATGCCCCAATAAAAATACAACATTCTTTCTGCCACATTTAAAGCAATAATACAATTAGGTTACTTTTTACTAACCTAGATACAGTCCATGAAAAGGTCATTACAAATTCCTGTCTTTTTTCCTAAAATTTGAATGTATAAAAAACATTGCTTGAACCATTCATAGAAATCCCTTTATTGCTAAATGTTTTGTGCAGTACTGGCAATTAGGTTCTTTTTGCAGCTGCTTAATTACTGGAACATATGGACAAAACAAATATAAAGATTTAACATGTCTTGTCATAATGCGCTGAATGAGACATGCACCTGACTTTTCTAAGGCAGCTATGAAGCAGGAAATCACTACAGACTCATTGTTGGCTTTGCTGATTGGGTGTTGTAACACATGTTCGAAAATTGACATCATTTATGGGCTAACGAGGAGCTGGGGAAATTCAGTGTGATGCTATTGTTAAAAACCATGTTATTTCATTAGTTCAGATTTGATAGTATATTGTTATGGTAAATTAACTGACACCAAATTACAACTAATGTAGCCATTTTTGTACTAAGAAAGTTAATACAGCATGGTTTTCATTAAGAGAAACATAAAAAAAGTGTATGAATAGCTCATCATCTTAATTGTACTAAATTAAGAAAACAGTACAACAGTATGTTACACAATCATTTTATATTGTTTGAGCAAAATTCTAACACTCATTTAAAGGGAAATAAACTAACTGTACACAGAACACTTCAATTTTTTATAAAAATAACCACAGTACCACAGACAGATTAAAGGCCAAGATTCACTTAAAGAGGAGGTCCACCTAAAAAAAAAAATTATTAAAAGCCAGCAGCTACAAATACTGCAGCTTCTGACTTTTATTAAATGGACACCTACCTGTCCCAGGGTTCAGCGATGTCGGCAGCTGAAGCCGATCAATCGCTCGGCTCTTGGCAGCTGCCGCCGCCATCCTCGGTGAGGGGATCAGGAAGTGAAGCATTGCGGCTTCACTTCCCGATTCTCTACTGTGCAAGCGCGAGTCACGCTAAACATCCTAACTGGTCCCCGCTATATCATGGGACCTGTGTGTTTCCCAGGAGACAGCGGGGGGGGGGGGGCATTTCTCTCCAAAGATACAGTGGAGAAATGAGCATAGCCACCCATTGGGCAGGAAGTGTGTTAATAGCAGGATTACCAGATGAAAATAAAAGAAAACAGTAAAACAAATGTTTTCAAAGGTATCTCATCTATGGACTTGTAAACATTTTTGCTTAAGGGTTTTTTGATATACTATAAGTACAATGCAAAACATTAGGGGAGACAAACAGCAATCAGTAAACAATCAGCTTCATCTTAAGCAAATTGGTTACCATGCACAGCTGCACCAGATGCTGTGTGCACCAGTTTTAGTAAATCCCCCAATTGTGTTGCACTCTGAGTCCATCAACTCCTGGGCTTAGCCCTGAACCATTGCTGGGGATACATACATGCTATACCCTGCAGATGAAGGAATCTCCCACTGTGGCTATTGTACTCTGACGGACATGGCTGGTGCCTGGCAGGATACCTGAACAATGATTGCATTGGAATGGATGCAACCACTGAGAATGTTCCGCCCGATTGGCCAAAGTTTGCATAGTGTATGCATTTTCACTGATAACCAGCGATCTTGGCATTAAACCCTGCTGAGACAGATTCTCTGTTACATTACTTTTTGAAATGTTGACAACTTTCAAAGCACAGGATCTAGCAGAATGTGAAATGGATTTTTTTTGCTAAGTAAACCAATTAGTCAACCTTGACAGGTACCTTATACTATAGTTATGTAGAGGGATTATTTACTTTTAAGCCTGGACAGAATTCTGAATTGCTCATAACTATAATCTGATATATATTCTTCAACAGCTACCTTGTGTGGACTGTAAAATAAATAGCCCACCTTAAAGTGATATTAAAGTCTTGTTTTTTAGGGAAAAATAACAAACATGTTATACTTACCTGCCCTGTGCAGTGGATTTGCACAGAGAAGCCCAGATCCTCCTCTTCTCGGGTCCCTCTTTGGTGCTCCTGGCCCCTCCCTCCTGTTGAGTGCCCCCCACAGCTAGCAGCTTTCTATGGGGGCACCTGAGCTTTTTTTTTTTTTTTCTCTCTGCTAGTTCCGCCCCCGCCCCTCCCCTTTTCCTTTTATAAGCTTGTTCATTCCTAGCTTGGTTTATGTCCTAATGTTGAGAAAGGAGTGCGACTCGTCACTACATCCGAGTGCGCATGCTCACGAAACGCGTCCATCTTTGACGTCATCCCTCTGAGCTCGTCGCTTCCCTGCTATCCAAGCCTCGTTTTGAGGCCGCCTTCTGGAGCCGGCCCTTACCATCCACAGGAAGTGCTTCTATGGAACTGCATGGACAAAGCTGACAGTTATACATCGCTGGGGAGCCGCCACTGAGAGACATATACCATGCTGTTTACTATCTTCACAAATGTGAGTGCATTGATATTGCTGTAATAAAATTTCATTTTACCAAAACTACTACACCCAGAGGCGCTTTTTCTCCACTTGTTTTTTGCACCTGAGCCAAGCCACAGCTCCCTGTGTCCATTCAGACATGGAGCCCCCATTCTGGCCCAGCCCCCTTTCTCTCATCATTGGCGGAATAACTTTGACAGCAGCGGTAGCCAGTGGCGCCGCACTCTGTCTCAGCCAATGAGGAGGGGAGTCCCAGGCAGCCAAGGCAAAATCGCTGGACAGAGATGAGACTCAGGTAAGTATTAGAGGGGCTGAGGGGGCTGCTGCACACAGAAAGATTTTTATCTTAATGCATAGAATGCATTAAGATAAAAAAAAAACTTCTGCCTTTACAATCTCTTTAAATTTACCTTCGCATTTCATTTCTGCTGATAAGGCCCCCTTATTAGGTGATTTGTTGGGTCTTTCTCTCTCGGACATTACACCAGATGACATATCTACACAGAATCCAATCCACCAGGTAACATATCTATATAGAATCTAATCCACCTGGCCTTCTTTTCCAGAAAAAAAGGATAATGACTAGGGATGAGCCGAACACCCCCCCCGTTCGGCTCGCACCAGAACCCGCAAACGGACCTAAAGTCCGTGCGAGCTTTAGAACCCTATTAGTTATAATGGATGCGAACGTTCGAAATCAAAAGTGCTAATTTTAAAGGCTAATATGCATGTTAATGTCATAAAAAGTGTTTGGGGACCTGGGTCCTGCCCCAGGGGACATGTATCAATGCAAAAATTTTTTTGAAAAACGGCCGTTTTTTCAGGAGCAGTGATTTTAATAATGCTTAAATTGAAACAATAAAAGTGTAATATTCCTTTAAATTTCCTACCTGGGGGGTGTCTATAGTATGCATGTAAAGGGGCGCATGTTTGCTGTGCTTAGAACTGTCCCTGCAAAAAGTGTAATTTTTACAAGAAAAAAAGCTATTTAAAATCACTCGCGGCTAATGTGAATTGACGGCTCCCGTAATACAGAGAACAGTCATTCATTGAAAGACATTCATAAAAAAAAGTCATTAATAAAAAATAAAAAAAATGAAAAAAAAAAAAAAAGCGTGGGGGTCCCCCCAAATTCAATAACCAGGCCCTTCAGGTCTAGGATGGATATTAAGGGGAACCCCAGCCAAAAAAAATGGCGTAGGGTCCCCCTCAAAATCCATACCAGACCCTTGAGGTCTGGGATGGATTTTAATGGGAACCCTAGCCAAAAAAAATGGCGTGGGGTCCCCCTCAAAATCCATACCAGACCCTTATCCGAGCACGCAACCTGGCAGGCCGCAGGAAAAGAGGGGGGACGAGAGCGGCCCCCCTCCCACCTGAACCGTACCAGGCCACATGCCCTCAACATTGGGAGAATGCTTTGGGGGGTCTAAGACCCCCAAAGCACCTTGTCCCCATGTTGATGAGGAGAAGGGCCTCGTCCCCACAACCGTGCCCGGTGGTTGTGGGGGTCTGCGGGCGGGGGGCTTATCGGAATCAAGGGGGCTTATCGGAATTTAACAAGGGGACCCCCAGATCCCACCCCCCCCCTGTGTGAAATGGTAAGGGGGTACAAAAGTACCCCTACCATGTCACCAAAAAAGTGTCAAAAATTGTAAAAATGACTTCTTCATCCTTCGGTTTCTTCATTTTCTCCTTCCGTCATCTTCTTCCATCTTCTTCACACAGCGGGAGCCTCCCATTGCGAGGAGCGGCCCGACAGAAGAACAGATGCCGACGCCATGGAAGAAGATGCCGGACGAGAAGGACGAGAAGACCAGCGCAAGAAGATCGGAGGAAGAAGAAGATGGAAGAAGATGGAAGAAGATGACGGAAGGAGAAGATGAAAAAACCGAAGGATGAAGAAAGAAGAAAGAAGATTTTAATAAAGGAATTGTCAAAGACCGTCTCCTGTCATTTTTAAAATTTTTGACACTTTTTTGGTGAAATGGTAGGGGTACTTTTGTACCCCCTTACCATTTCACACAGGGGGGGCCGGGATCTGGGGGTCCCCTTGTTAAAGGGGGCTTCCAGATTCCGATAAGCCCCCCGCCCGCAGACCCCCACAACCACCGGCCAGGGTTGTGGGGAAGAGGCCCTTGTCCTCATCAACATGGGGACAAGGTTCTTTGGGGGTCTCAGACCCCCAAAGCATCCTCCCAATGTTGAGGGCATGTGGCCTGGTATGGTTCAGGCGGGAGGGGGGGGATACTTTTCAAAGCACCCTTTCTCAAAGGAGAAGCTCCTGGTGATGGCTTATTTGCCACAGCATGTTAGGTGAAGTTTTGGACAAGCAACATTTAATTCTATATGCTACTGCCAGCTTTGTGAATAGATTTTATTGTTTTAACTTTTTATATTTTTATTGTTTAATAAATGTGTTCTGATACGAACAATCCAGTATGCTTTTTTTTTGTACCCCTCCTTGGACCGGAAATTTATACCTTCACAACTTCTGTGATACCAGGATATGCTGGCCGATTCCAGGGCAGTTAGGCTGCGAAAAGGGCGAGTAGACCTCCAAAATATATGAGGTCTAATAATCTGGTAAACAGTGAATTGCAGTGGTTCTAGAGTGGTGAAGACACCAAGGTCCTGTAAATTTCCAATCAAGGGTGGAATTGTGCACACATTGCCAGTTAAAAAGGGCCGCTATTGACAGTTTAACCAAGGCCTTGGGTTCTCCTGATTGTAAGCTGTTTTACTATTATATTGTCATTAATTGAAAGGTCCTTCCTTTAAAATATGAATCAATATTTTGGGAGTTTTTAATTATATTTTTATTCAGTATGCAGTCGCCTTTAGTGTATGAATTGGAATTTTGGTGTATATACACAGTTATATGTATTTTTTAATTTAATTGTGGCTATTTTATTAACTCTGTAGTAGGAGGGTTTATATACTACATTGCAGTAGGGTGCTGATTAATTACTCACAGGTAGAGAAGCACAGCAAAACTGCCCTTATTTTAATCATAGGATCTTGCATACCTGCATCCTTTTGGAACACCTAAGGAAGCCAGCTTTATAATGAATTCACAAACCGTGCACTTTCTTTTTTTTTTGCATTTTAGTCTAATTACCTTGCTCCATATAGAAGCAATATTTTGGGGTTTTGTAGCCCAGTCATACATACTTACTTGCCATGCCACCTAACTGCTGCTGTCTGATTGTTTACCATTTTCAGGGTCCCCTTAAAGTGCTATTAAACCCACAAAAGTAAAATCAGTCTGTGAATGCAGTTAAGGCATGCTTGTTATACTCACTGTGGAAGGGGTAATACTCTGCATTGTGTAAAAAAGCTGTTTGATCCTGTCTTCTCTGATTCTCCCCTTCTTCCACAGTCCCCATCCATCCTCTGATAGTGTACAGAGTCTTGGGGTCTCTCTACACATGCTCAGTTTTGTGTGTTTTCCTGGAGAGTTCTTTTTTTTCTTTTGGGTAAGTGCATGTGATCGGCACAGGGGCAATCAGCACTGTCCAAACAGAGGGTCAGGGGTCATGCAGCCTCTTAGGACAGTCAGAGGAGAATGAAAACTCCTCCTACAAGTTTTAACCAATGCTTGGCCCAACACTGATATAAGTCACAAGACTGCTATATACTATGATGATACTGATGAGAAAAGTTTTTTTAGCAGTTTATATTTACTAAAATAATTGCATTTCCATGTTCTGTTTACTGTGGGAGATAAGATATAGTGAATGCAGGGTCCGGGGTTTAGTAACACTTTAAGATCTTTTTACACCCTTATACCCAGCAACAGACTGCTTACTAGCTGACTGTTGCATGTTTATAAAGCAGAGGTGTTCCAGACCTGTCTTTATAAGTACAGCCACTGAGAATCCAAACTACATACTAGACAAGGTTCTGGAATGAATTTCCTTTGCAGCTTTGAGCTTTTCCTGGCCTGGTCTTGAATACCATCAGCAATATATGGATTGGTAATAACAGGTGGGAGAACTGTTTTCAGCATAACATAAAACAAGAATACTGTGACATAATGACATTTAGAAACACACAATTTGGATAACTGTGGCTGCAAAGTGGTTTTATATTTGCAAAGCAAAATGTTTTTATATATTTTTTTTAAACGTTTGAACTTTAAAAAAAATATGTTTTAATTATTTTATTTAGAAAAATAGAATATATTGCACATTAATATTTTAAATATACATTTCCAGCCAGCAGGTGGAGATCTAAGCTTCATTTCATATGCTTTCCAGACTCATTTGTTGTTTTTTGAGGTCAATAGATCAAGATTAAGTTTCAAACAGAACTAAATGAGTCACTTTCCCACTGGCTATGCTTATACAGGCTGTGTGGAGTCAATCTAAAAAGAAACCACAATGTTTTGCAACACTAATGTATGAATGCACCGTGTATTCATTTTTGATTTGTAAACTATAGATTGTATATACATAGCATGAACAATTATATATGTATAAGCTTTAAAAAAATTGACCCAAACCTGTTAGTTTATCTTTATAGTTCAGGTATGTGGGCACACTAATTAGAGTATTCATCTATAGTAGTGCTCTACCCCTTGAAGTCTAAATCCATGGTTCTCAACCCTGTCCTCCAGTACCCCCAAAAGGCCATGTTTTGGGAATTTCTCTTAGATAAAATAGCTGTCCAAAATACCAAGCCAGTGACTCTGATTTAAAGCACCTGTGCAAGATAAAAGAAAACCTGCAATCATGGCCTGTTGGGGGTACTTGAGGGCAAGGTTGAGAACCACTGGTCTAAATAAACCTTTAATGCTGGATATTCTTGCTTAAAGATATGCGTGTCTATAAAGTATATGGGTGCCTTTGACTAAATGAGTCAACAGACAGCAATTCTGTGTTTCTCCCAACAACAATTATTTTTCGCTATATGCATTTTTGTCGGTTTATTTAAACAATGTGCCCTACATAAGCATTTTTGCACAAATGAAATAAGAAGTAAACTAATCCTTTTAATGTATACAGCTCCTTTCACAGAATGTCAGTAAGATGTTTTTGATGGATTATTATCAGTCTACACTGATTGTGCTAATGTAAACTGATAGATTCATGTCATGTAGCTTAGTTTTGAGATTACAAAGAAGTTCCTCATTCTCACTTTGTAGCAGCTCTAATTCAGTGATGCTTTGCCCGATAATAATGTATAAATCAGGAAGGTGGTCTATGTCAGACTGAGACAGACATTTTCCAGACATAATAACAAATGATAGCATTAGATGTCCCAAAGTTATGAGGGGAATCTTCTTATTTATGCTTCAGATCGAAATCTTGGCTTAATATATGAAAGGATGACTTTTTCCTGACGTGAAATAATGCAAGCAATCAAAAGATCTGTATGAAAGTCTAACCCGTTCCTTACTGTACCACGCAGGGCTGCTTAAAAAAAACACATAACATAAATACTGTTAATGGCAATCAATTTAGTCTTAATTCTGTAATGAGATGTAGAGATTAGCTTAGAATAATGTAGGACCCCAAGGTGAATCCATAAAATGCTCACACAGAGGAGTTGATTTACTAAAACTGGAGAGCGCAAAATCTGGTGCAGCTCTGCATAGAAATCTATCCAGTTTTTTTTTTTTGTCAAAGCTTAATTGAACAAGCTGAAGTTTGAAGCTGATTGGCTACCATGCACAGCTGCACCAGATTTTGCACTCTCCAGTTTTAGTAAATCAACTCAAGATATACAATGTTCAGGTATTTTTTTTTATGACTGTCCAAGTGTGTACTCAGCACAAAAAAAAAATCTTGGCACAATAATTGGAATAGGAAGTGGGGTGACTAATTTAGTTTTTTTAGTCCAACTTGAGCCCCAGTATGCAAGTTTTAACTGAATTCTCCTGCTTGTATGCCCATATAAACTACTAACTGATAAGCATCATATATGAGTGTGTTGTTTAGAATCATACAACACACTTTAACCTAAACAAACTGTACCTATCATCACAACTACTTCATGCACCCAGGTGACTTATACCTTATTTTTGTTTCAAGACCAATTGGGCTTTCCTTTGGTGATAAATGGTAATGGATATTGAAAGGAAATGTTAGGTATTCTGGGTGACCACCCTTCTTGTAGGTACACCAACAGAGCCCTCAGATATCTGGAGATAACAAATGAACGAGGGGCAGGTTGTGCATTCATATGTCTGTCTTTATTGAGCACGAAAGTAGCTTATATTCAGTATAGAACAAAGGAGGGGGAGTGGTTAGTTTAATGCATATGTGTCTAGGGTTATACCAGTTTGTAACTTGATGCATATCTATCAACAGTTAGATAGGACATCTGGTCATTAGTCACATATCTTAGCTGATTGCCTAAGGCTAAACAGGATATACATTCCGAGAACAGGCTTGACCACAGTCAGCACATAAAGGAGGGGGGATGCTGTGCAAGCATTCTTACACAAGTTTGAACTTACACAATAAGGCACTTCATACAAAATGGTGGAGGAATAAAAATGAGTCATGATGGTTAATTCATATTATTACATATACAAAATGGAGTCATGATGGTTCATTCATATTATTACAAAAAGGCGCAGTTCGTATATATTATATTACAAAATACAAGGGGCTTTTTACATGATCCTTTCAGATATCTCCTAATTTTTTTTTTATTATCAAAGAAAAACTGTCCCAGAATATTAAAAAAAAAAAAAAAAAATACGAACGGGCCGTCTATCCATTTTTCTTCCATCCGTGAACGGATGACCACCCGTTACCATCCATTAACCTCCCCTTCCGATTTTATCATTTTTTTTTAACGTACGAGGCTACATAAAGATCCATGAAAACGGATATTAACTGATGTTAACGGACAATGTCCGTCAACATTCGATCAGTTTTGTTTATTTGTGAACTCAACCTATGACCCAGGCAGTAGTTGGACAATAGGAAGTACATTGGAAGTACATCCCCAGTACATCCCCATGGAGAAACATGGCTAGATATGTCTCCCAGAAGCAACTAATTAACCTGGTACATGAAAGGCCAGGCTTGTGGGACTCAACATGTTGGGACCACAGTGATAAAGTGGCAAAATTGTTGGAATCCATTGCACTACACAGATAGCACACAGAAGGACAAGGACAAAGCAAGGACACAGCAAGGACAAGTTACTCACTGAAAACTGCAATGCAGCATGGGAGGAGCAATGCTTTCTGGTTAATGTTATCAAAGCCACAGAAACTGCTGTAAACAGATCGAAACGGATGCAAAAACGGATGTAAACAGCAAAATTAACGGACGTAAACAGATGTTAACAGAAAGGAAGATAGATTAAAACGGAGATTAACGGAGTGGAAAACGGATGAAGACGGATGGAGCAACGGATAGGAACTGATACGTTTTTAACATGGCTAAACTGGTGGTGCCTGTGTGAATGAGGCCTTACACTGACTTACATCAAATATTGATCTAGTTATTTTTTTATTTTTTTATTTTTCTTTTTTTCTTTTTTACGAACACTTTGTTTACATTTTCTCCTTTCCGAACGTAGAGAAAGAAACAATGTATCTTCCTCCCCAATTAGAGGAGAAAGCACACACAGGAGTGTGTAATTCGCACAGTAATTGATTATTGTGATTATTGCCTTTGCCAATCAGAGGTTATCACAGTGATTAGGTAATCGGGAACTGGGCTCGGTGAGAGCCTGGTCCCAGTGCTGGGATGTTTAACCTAATCGCAGCACAACGACATGTATGCATATATGTGTACACTCATTGGCAAGGGGTTAATAGGGTTAATGAATGAATAACCATTACTTTCTGTGTGTGTAAATGTAAATGTGTTCCTTTAAATCACATGCTAAATTTGGAAAATAAATGCAGGCATTTAAAGAGTGCCTCAGGAGTCAGGGCTAGATTTAACACTAAGCCACATAGGCCATGTCTTAGATGCAATGCTCGCTGAGGTCGATACCAAGTCCACTTCAAAATTATTATTTAGAATACTGTCATCTTTCTAATACCCTGCCAAACTGGCTTCACCACTTATTGTTTAATGTGAGTTGAGGTGCCCACTAGTTCCACTCCCTGACTATCCAGAATTAGATGGACTGAATACTCTTTACTCCCCTGGTGCTTGAACACACACCCAGCACCCCATGTCATACAGAACACAGTAACTTGAAGCCTCAGTCAGGAAGGGCAATTGTACCATGTACTACACATTAGCTGTAATATAGGCTACATCCACAAAACTTGTTGAGCTTTGGAAGATGCAGTTTTTTTATTTTTATATAGTGTTTAAACTACCTTATGTACAACCTTTTACTCTATCATATGGTATATTTTGATTGTGGCAAAAGATCCACTATCTCATTTTACTCATCAATTTTAACATGTTTTGTTATGTCCCTCCAGTCGGCCGGTTGATATGTGTATGTACTGTTATTCCCAGCCAATTATCATTTACAAAGTTTTTTGCATTTATGAGATGACTGTCTATATATATGTGTACAATAATCCTTATCTAAAAGATAGAATAAGCAGCGCTGAATATAATAAAAATCCACACCAGTGAATTAAGAAATGATAAATACTATAGATCCACTCCAGTGAACATGAATTACTAAATAATACTTCACTGTGCAAACCCTGCCTTGTGCATACAAAAATAATAAAATAAAAATATATAATAACTTGTATCAAAATCAATTGGCACAAGTTATTATAGTGCATATCACCAGATGAATAGTGATGGCAAATACATACAACCTTTTGAAACAGATAACCCTGTGACTAAATCATTTTTCAACACTGAAACTAAAAAAATATATAAACAAAAAACGGGAATCAAGTGAATCGTTTCAAGTTCTATCAAACAGTGTCCACTTCCTAAAAAAAATTGTTACAATCACCACTGCGAAACTTCCTGAGAAAGTAATATAATGTAACAAAGTGAAATCATAGTCCATACGTTGAATCTTCAAATCATAATCCAAATAATGAAGCAATGAAAAAACGGTGAAAAAAAAAACATTGACCAGTGTCTCTTGAATAAAAAGCAGATTACATCTATACTCCTCCACCACACTGCTCTAGCTGTGACCCCTCTCCCCTTATGTGATTTCACTCACCAGCTGTATATGCCTCACACTTTCGTGTTTGGCTGGACACACTTTTCCCTTTTGCAGGGTTTAAATGGGATATCCTGGTGCCACGGTTGTTCTTATAGATGCTCTCATGCTAAAAAAAAAAGATTTGCTTCCATAGCGTGATACAGTATAAAACTTTTTATTCACACATAAAGAAAACTCTCACATTACACTCACATCAAAAGATGAATAAACGCGCCAAATATAAAAAGTCACAGCACTCTTGAATAGCTAATGCTGAAGCATAGGTGGTCACGGCGGACCCAGGATATGCAGGAATGATGGGTGGTCTCTCACAGCTCCTTAACTGTACCGCCGCTTTACAGGGATCGATGTAAGATGTTCAGCGTTCTGTATGTACCCCTCTCATTCGCCTAGTAGCCAAAATCCGACATGTTTCGTCATACAATTGACTTAATCATGTAACTTTGTCTATATATATGGCCATATTCACACAATGTTAAATCATCGTTTGTGTTAATAAATACTTTATACTATTATACTGGTCATTGCTTGCCTCACTCAAAGTCCCAACCTTTTTCCTTTTCAATGATTAGGGATGGAGGCACACATGTCTACATGTGTCCCTCATTTAAAGTCTCAAACCCCTCTCTTATAGCCTAATATATGCTACACAGCTACTACATGGAGGTAAGTGATCCTCCAGAGTACTGCCTCCACGCTTCTTTCTTCATAGAAAATAGCAGAACATAGAAAATAGTATGACTAAAAGTTATTGAACATCATCTGCACTGCTTCTCCTTTCCTCACTAGTATTGCATTGTATTTCTAAGGGATAGTCATTAAGATATTTTGTTCTTCCTAGCTACTTGTAAAAGCTGACAAAAGCTCAGAGGCAGAAACAATGAGCATCTCCTCATTTATCTATACAATACCCGTATTTGTGTATGAGGTTAAAATATGATCATTTCTATTTTTCCCTATTTGAATAATATCTTTTATCCAGATGTTACAATCTGTTTGTGAGAAGGGCTATATGTTAATAGCAGGCCTCTTAAGATTGTCATTTTCAAAAGTTTAAAGTGGAGCTCACAATTACTGATGAGACAAAAAATAACCGGAGTTTGGTTTTGGGTGGGTTCAGCAAACATTAATAATGTTCAAGTGCCAAATACAAACCCTGTTAAAATTAATGTAAACCAAATGTTAAAAACCATTAAGGCCATTTCCTAAGCTAATAGTCAACAATTGGCATGGGGGGCTGGGCACCTCCCTGGAGGACATGTAAAACAATTAAAATTCTGTTTGGCTGGAAGAAGAGATTTTAGTAATGCTTTAGTAATGCTTAAAGTGAAACATTAAAAATACCATTTAAAATATCCCCATTAAATAACATGCCTAGGGGGTGCCCTGATCCTGCCTATGAAGTGGCTCATCTGTGCCAAGTATACAACCTACTACAGCAAAACTGATATTTACAAATAAAATAGTGTTTAAATTGACAGAAAAAATTAGAGCTTCAAGTTGCTTTGTTCTGTTTGTAAACAGAGCAGCCAATGATTCCCTTCATCTATATCAGACCCTTATCCCAGATTAGGGTCTAATAGAAATGTTAATGGGGACCCCCTTGTGACGGAATTGCTTGGGTACTCCACTTGGGTGCTTCCTTACGAAAACTGTGCCTCCTGCAGTCCAAACCGTTCCAGCAGATCGAGAGCTAAAACCAGCATTTTTACCCCAACCATCATACACAGACAGATGTTAAGGTAAAGTCCAAAGGAATGACTGTTTATTGAACAGAAATACAGGTTTTTATACACTTCGAAAGTAGGTCAGTCGCCACATGAACAATAAAACCATATATTTAACCAAAACATCACACAATGGTTTAGATAACGAGGTAGAGCTGACACAATGCTAATCTCATCATAGATACCGCCAAGGGTTATCCAAATTAGCCAACAGACAGAAGCAATATATAGTTACATAGTTAGGTTGAAAAAAGTCCATCTAGTTCAACCAAAAAAAAAAACAATCCTATATACACAATCCTTCACCCACAGTTGATCCAGAGGAAGGCCAAAAACCCCAGCAAAGCATGCTCCAATTTGCTACAGCAGGGGTAAAAATTCCTTCCTAATCCCCTGAGAGGCAATCCGATTTTCCCTGGATCAACTTTACCTATAAATGTCAGTACCCAGTTATATTATGTACATTTAGGAAAAAATCCAGGCCTTTTTTAAAGCAATCTGAGCTGGCCAGAACCACCTCTGGAGGGAGTCTATTCCATATTTTCACAGCTCTTACTGTGAAGAAACCTTTCCGTATTTCAAGATTAAATCTTTTTTCCTCTAGACATAAAGAGTGCCCCCTTGTCCTCTGTGATAACCTTAAAGTGAATAACTCAACACCAAGTTCACTATATGGTCCACTTATGTATTTTTCCATGTTGATTGATCATATCCCCCTTAATCTCCTCTTCTCAAGAGGGAATAGATTCAGTTCCTCTAATCTATCCTCATGCCTCTTATTAGTTTAGTTAGCCCTTCTCTTCACTTTCTCCAGTTCCCCGATATCCTTTTTGAGAACTGGTGCCCAAAACTGAACTGCATATTCCAGATGAGGTCTTACTAATGATTTGTACAGGAGCAAAATTACATCTCTCTCCACATCTCTGGAGTCCATACCTCTCCTAATACAAGAAAGGACTTTGCTTGCTTTGGAAACCTCAGCTTGGCATTTTGAGCTTGTGGTCTACTAAACACCCAGATCCTTCTCCACTATGGATCCCCCCTAGTAGGTATGATGCTTGTATATTCTTAGCCCCCAAATGCATAACTTTACATTTATCAACATGAAACCTCATTTGCCACTTAGTTGCCCAATTAGAAAGTGCATTGAGGCCAGCTTGTAAATTGGAGACATCTCCTTCCACTGCATAGCTTAGTGTCATCTGCAAAGAAAGAAAGGTTACTTTTAATCTCAGACCCTATATCATTTTATAAAGGTATAAAAAAATAAGGGTCCCAACACTGAACCTTGGGGTACACCGCTGATAACCTTACACACGATCAGACTTTCCGACAACAAAACTGTGGATTTTTGTTCGAAGGGTGTTGGCTCCAACTTGTCTTGCATACACACGGTCACACAAATGTTGGCCAATAACTATGAACGTAGTAACGTACAAGAAGTATGACGAGCCAATAAAAAGGAAGTTCAATAGCCAGTGCGCCACCCTTTGGGCTTCTTCTGCTAATCTCGTGTTTTTCTCGTGTTAGTAGAAGTTTGGTGATTGACAATTCGTGCTTTTCAGCCTCATGATTTTCAGGTTGTGTTTGTCGGTTCGTATCTGTTCGGCAGTGTGTGCTTGTCAGTTCGTTTCTGTCTTTCAGTGCTTTCTATTTATAGTTCACTTCTGATTTTCAGTGCGTGCTTGTCCGGTCGTTTCTGATTTTCAGCTCGTTCTTCTCAGGTCCTTTCTGATTTTCAGTGCGTTCTGAGCAGCTGTTCATTTATGTTGCAGTTACACACTCATCGGTGAGTTTGTGCTGCTGTTGGGCTTGGTGTTGGAGTTATTGCTTTGACCCAAGTCCAGTCCATGAACAGGGGGAGGACAGGGGGAGGAGGAGTTCTTGGACCAAGAGTTGGTTGCTTAATCGTGACCAATTCTTTCATATGCCTTTGTTGCAGGAGCTCCAGGAGAAAAATCCTGATGATTTGAGGAATTATCTCCGGGTGACGGACCCCATCTTTCACTGTCTATTGGCTTTGCTGTCCCCTTATATTAAGAAGTAGGACACCTGCATGCTGCAAGCCATCTCTCCCGAGCAAAGGCTCATCGCCACCTTGCGGTACTTGCCGACGGGGAGAAGTCTTCAGGACATCAAGTTCACGACTGGGAACTCCCCCCAGGCTCTGGGAATCATGATTCCAGAGACCTGTTCTGCCATAATTCAAGTCCTGCAGAATGACTATATTAGGGTAAGTTTTATCCTTTAACATCACATTCTATGTATTTAATATTTGCTAATGTATTGTATTCATTTCATCATTCCATAATTACCATGATTGCAATATGCTGTGAATGTCCTCTTTGTCCTCGTGCATGCTGTAAGCTTTTGATGCTCCTTTTTTGTTCTTCATGCATATTTTCCTTCTCTAACCTCCCCAGCATGCTATCATGGGCCTATACACACCTCGCCTAGTCACTTAACAATGTATTTTTGCCAGCTCCATTGTAGTGCTTACCCTAAACACCCCCGGAAATGTGTCCAAATGTTATTGTTGTCCTTAAATTCAGGCAGAGTGTAGGAGGCTTTTTTTGGGGGGGCCCAAACTCATTTTTAACCCCCCAACTGCTAAGTCAACCGATACCTACCTCTTTTGTGTTCATATTTATGGATGAATTCACCAAAGCATGTAGTGCAAGTGCCTGCCTGAATACTTTCAAATGGTACTGTTTAAAGTTTTGTTCTCCTATTATCTTGATAAGTATGTTATGTGCAATGTTATGTGCAAAAGTACAATTTTTTTTTGTTTGACTTTCCAACCCACAGTAATGGCAGACCGTGGCTTCCCAATTCCACCACCAGTGGGACTTTCCCAATTGTGGTGGTGCGATCGATGGGAAGCACATCAGGATTGTCCCACCAGCCAACTCGGGGTCATACTATTTCAACTATAAGGGGTGCAGTAGTATCGTGATGTTGGCAGTGGTGACGGCCAATTATGAATTCCTAAACCTGGACATAGGGAACAAAGGCCCTATGTCTGATGGAGGAGTGATTCCCCCAGACAGAGTTTTACCGGAATCTCCAAAATGACACCTTGGGGTTGCCACCTCCAGAGGAGGCCGCAACGGGCCTCATGTGGTGGATGAGGCCTTTGCTCTGGGGGAAAAAATCTGATGAGGCCGTTCCCCATGAGGACCCTGACCCTAGAGCAGAGGGTTTTTAATTACCAGCTGGCCCTTGCCAGAAGAGTGGTTGAGAATGCCTTTGGCATAATGGCCAGCCGGTTCAGGCTTTTCCTTATGGCCATCAATATGGCCGAATACAAACTGAATCACATTGTATTGAGCTGCTGCATTCTGCACAATTACCTTCACAAGAATGCAGCCAACTATCTGGTCTCAGTTGCGACTGAGGCCGACTTTTCAGCTGAACAAACATCATTGACAGTGCTCAAAAGTGTCCGTCCTGGCTTGCCCCCCCCCCCCCCCCAGAGCACCCGCGAAGTCCGGCAAAACTATGTTGAGTACTTTGTGGGTAGGGGGGCAATTGATTTACAAGCAAATTTTGAAGCTGTCTAATACATTTTTGAAAAACTAAACTCATATTTCATTTGAATTATGGTTTGTGTTTCTTATCAGTCTCCTAGGTTCTCAAATGGCCTTTTATTTTTGGCCATTTTCTTCAATAGTGCAAACATAACTTATTTGATACATGAGGTGATAATCTCTTCTTCAGCTAACTATTATGTTGTGCTGTGGGTCTGCTACACACACACAATGTTCCCTAATGATTCCATGCCCAAAATGTGTGTATTTTCCCTACATCTATTTTGCTAAAGCCACAAAACACACAATGGGATATCAATGTACGCGTTTTGTGGGTGCAACCCCTTCCTCCAAACTAAAGTAGGTTAGAGGAAGGGGTTGCACCCCCGAAACACGTCCATTGATCCCCATGATGGGAGACATGTTGACACACTGGGGTTTATTTCAGAAAGGACAATCCACTTTGCCCTACAAGTGCCCTACTTGCATTGCACTTGTAGTGCAAAGTGGTTTTGCCTTTTTGAAATAAGCCCCAGTGTGTCAACATGTGCTAACTCCCATCATGGGGGATCAATGGATGTGTTTCGGGGTGCAACCCCTTCCTTCACTTACTTTAGTTTTGAGGAAGGGGTTGCACCCACAAAACGCGTGCATTGATATCCCATGGTGGCAGATAGCACGTGTGAACACACTGTGTGCATCTTCAAAATTTGGCTTTGCAATTCATTTAAAACTGTAAAAACATGTACAACATAACAACAACGTTAAAATGTTTTTTTGATTTCAATTTTGCCTAAAATATCAAAGATATTGCTCAGTCTTTTTTGAACATCATGGATGTTTTATTTCATCTTTCCCAAATCACAATTGCACACCATGATCTCACTGATAAGTATTTTGCACTTGCACTGCTGAAGTGAGTTTCTTTTTCCACAACATCCACATCACCTAAAAATTTAAAAACACACCATGTATTATAAATATGCAGGTATCCATCTATTACCTGAAGCTGTGGTCTCAGACACTGACCTGTTGTCTACACCATTTTGACCACTTCACCCAACACTTCCTGAACCTCTGCATCCACATCCTCATGTTGTGTGGTGAGTTGCCTTTCTTCATTTGGTGTGGGGTTACTGGTGTCCTCAGATGTTCCTATTCTTTTCTCCCCTACTCCCCTATGTGAATACAAAAAAGGTATACTTAGCAGACAGATATGTTAGGCTAGAAATTGTAATGTGAAACATTGCTTGGAAGTGTCATCCAATTGTCTGTTTTGGCAGAGTTCCAAGCTAAAGACATGATTTTTTCACTTTCAAAAGCTGGAAAACTTACCTGTTTTGTGCAAGATTCACACATGGAGAGACCCCTAGTATCCACTGGAGCACCTGCATGGGACACCATAACAAGGATGTTTTGGTGTCCCACACTAGTGGTCCTGCGTCCAGATGTGTAAACAGTGTGGCAGCAGGCAGGTAAAATCACCTGGTTGTATCCAGGATGGAAAATATGTATGCCCTAGATTCAGGCTTTATGCAGACTTATACCACTAAAGGGGAAGAGTTAATGAGCCCAGCTGAAGTAAGTGGGCTCATTAAGACCTCTACAAAAAACCCCAGCGTGCTTAGGGAGATGCTCCATCCTGGAACCAGTGTTGTGTTTGTATAGACTGGGGAGTGTGACTTCTGTGCGGTGAGTTAATGCCTGTGTGGCAAATCTCTACAACAGAGATAGGGACTGGTGCAGCACAAGGCTGCACTCAGTTGATAGACAGGGGATCTACATGTGTAGTTAGAGGTCAAGCTGACCAGGATTTCTTTTCATGTTTCTTTTTGTTTGGCTGCTATATTTTGCACTGCATGTAGCATAAATAAACCGCACCTTTTGTTTTTTTCACCTACAACGCTGTTTGTTGTGCCTGATTTTGTGTTGTGAACCCATCCAGGGGGTCACACACACCCGCTGCCGAGCTAACCCCTCACAGTTGGTGGAGAAGCAGGGGCAGTTTTTTTTTTTTTTTCAGCATGGAGGAGATACTGAGACAGCTGGCTCTAGCAAATGCAAATCAGCAGCAGACAAATGCGGGTTTACAAAGGAGCCTTGCAGCTCACCAGCAGAGTCTGGAAGCCCAGCAGAAAGCTCACCAGCAGAGTCTGGAAGCCCAGCAGAAAGCTCACCTGCAGAGTCTGGAAGCTCAGCAACAAGCCCAGCAGCAATCTGAGGCCCGCTTCATAGACCTGTTGCAGAAGCAAGAGCAGAGTTTTCAACAACAAATAGAGACATTAATACAGCAACGTCCGCAGAACAATGAGGCAAGTGGTTACACTAATACCGCATCCTTTGGTGTGAGCCGTTTACTGACAAAAATGACTGGAGAGGATGATCCGGAGGTGTTTTTGACCACATTTGAAAGGACTGCTGAAAGGGAAAAGTGGCCTAAAGAGCAGTGGGCTGGACTAGTGGCTCCTCTGTTAACTGGGGAATCGCAGAAAGCTTATTATGACCTAGAGCCTGACCAAGCAAAAGACTATGTGGTGCTAAAAGCAGAAATATTGGCACGGCTGGGTGTCACCCTGGCCGTCCGGTCTCAGCGTGTGCATAACTGGACTTTTCAGGTTGGAAAACCCCCCAGGTCTCAAATGTATGATCTCATTCACCTGAGCAGGAAGTGGCTGCAGCCAGAGACTTTGACCGCACCAAACATTGTGGAACGTGTTGTTATGGATCGTTTCCTGAGAGCTCTTCCTACTGCCATCCAAAAGTGGGTAAGCCATGGAGACCCAGAAAATGCAGATAAGCTTGTGGATCTGGTTGAGAGGTACTTGGCTACAGAGAACCTGACCACCTCTTCCAGGGACTCACGGACTTTCCACCCTAAGACCAGACCATCCCCAGTGGCGGGTAAGATGACTCCAAGGGGTGAGGGTGGAGAGAGTGAGAGGGTGGGAGTTCTACCTAATGTCTGGCGGGAGCAGCCCGGGAAGCCCAGGCTGCAAGAGGCAGCGAAAAAGATTATTTGCTACCGCTGCCGGCAAGAGGGACATATTGCAGCCAATTGCCCAGTTGTGGATGTGACTTTATAAGGGAGAGACGTCAGTCGCTGTTTGCGACAGTTGCATGCACTGCCATTCGGGGACCTGAGAAACATTTATGTAAAATGTGTATTAATGGTAGAAATGTTGATGTGTTGCTGGATTCAGGTAGCCTGGTAACATTGATAAAAGCTGAATTAGTTACTACAGAGGTCTCTGGGAATAACAAGGTGGCTGTTATTTGTGTGCATGGGGACACCCGAGAGTATCCGGTAACTTCAGTGTTTTTTGAGACCCCCAAAGGTAACCTCTCTCATCAGGTGGGGTTAGTGTCTCACTTACCACATGATGCCATTGTGGGAAGGGATTTTCCAAAGTTCTGGAAACTCTGGGATTGTCCTAAGCCCCCCACTGGTGTCCCTATAGACCAGGAAAATGACCAGAATTCCTCTGAGAGTGGTGAGGACTCTCCAGAATTTCCCTTGTCGGTATTGGCGGGGGAAACTCGAGAAACTGGGGAGGAGCCAACATCCTCAGATGAAAACATGCCGTCTGTGGAGTTTTCGGATCTTGAGGTTCACAGGGAAAATGTTGCCACAGAACAGTTAAAAGACCCCACCCTAATAAAGGCACGGGAAAATGTGGTAAAAATAGATAGCGAGTTAGTGAACCCAGATAAGACTTGCACTTACCCGTACTTCACTATGGAAAGGGACCTGCTGTATCGAGTGACTCAAAGGGCAGAAGAAACCATTGAGCAACTTGTGGTGCCCAAACCTTACAGGAAGTTGGTGTTAGAATTGGCCCATGGGCACATTCTGGGAGGTCATCTGGGGACAGAGAAAACCAGAGAGAGGGTATTGCAGAGATTCTATTGGCCTGGGGCCATGAAGGAAACAGAGAATTATTGTTCCTCCTGCCCTGTGTGTCAGAAGTCGGCACCTATGCCACATTTCCGTAACCCGCTGGTACCCCTTCCTATCATTGAGGTCCCCTTTGAGAGGATCGCAATGGATTTGGTAGGTCCGATAATGAAGTCCGCTAGGGGGCATCAGTACATTTTGGTTATATTTGACTATGCCACCCGTTATCCAGAAGCAATTCCTCTTCGAAATACCTCAGCCAAAACCATAGCCAAAGAGCTATCTCTTGTTTTTAGCCGCGTGGGTATTTGTAAGGAACTGCTTACGGACCAAGGTACACCATTTATGTCCCGGGTTATGAAAGAACTATGCAAGTTGTTTAAAGTAACACAATTGCGTACATCTGTGTATCACCCCCAAACAGATGGGTTGGTTGAAAGATTCAACAAAACCCTAAAACAAATGTTAAAGAAGGTGGTGGATAGAGATGGAAAGAATTGGGACTGTCTAATACCTTATCTGATGTTTGCCATTAGGGAGGTACCCCAATCCTCTACGGGTTTCTCACCCTTCGAGTTGCTCTATGGGAGACACCCAAGAGGGCTGCTGGATATTGCCAAGGAAACTTGGGAAAATGAGAGTTCTCCCCACAGGAGTGTGATTGAGCATGTCACCCTGATGCAAGATAGAATTGCACAGGTAATGCCAATCGTAAAGGAACATTTGGCCCAAGCGCAGTTGGCACAGCAGAGAGTGTACAACCGTGGGGCCAAGACCCGTACTTTTTCCCCGAGGGATAGGGTCTTGGTGCTAGTCCCTACGGTTGAAAGCAAATTTCTGGCCAAATGGCAAGGTCCATATGAAATAATTGAAAAAATTAGTGAGGTGAACTACAGGGTCAGACAGCCAGGAAGGCGAAAGCCAGTACAGATCTATCACGTCAATCTGCTGAAAGCCTGGAGGGATAGGGAATCCCTCGTCGCCGAGACTTTATCCCTAGCCCAATCTGATTGCTTAGTTCCTGAGGTTGGGATAGCAGTCACCTTATCGAAACCCCAACAACAGGAGGTTAAAGAGTTTGTACTTCGCAACAAAGAGATTTTCTCTGAGCTGCCGGGACAAACATCTGGCGTAGAGCATGATATTATAACCCCGCCAGGAGAAAGGGTAAAACTAAAACCTTATAGAATACCAGAGGCCCGACGGGAGGCAATACGGGGGGAGGTTCAAAGGATGCTGGAATTGGGTGTGATAGAAGAGTCCCAGAGTGACTGGTCCAGTCCTATCGTACTAGTGCCCAAACCTGATGGGAGCTGGCGGTTTTGTAACGATTTTCGACAATTGAATAAAGTTACAAAATTTGACACCTACCCCATGCCGCGTATAGATGAGTTGATTGACCGGCTGGGAACAGCCCGGTACATGACAACTCTTGATCTCACCAAAGGGTATTGGCAAATTCCCCTGGCCGAGTCGGCCAAGGAGAAAACTGCGTTTGTAACCCCAGATGGGGCATTCCAATATAAGAGAATGCCGTTTGGGTTACAGAATGCACCGGCAACATTCCAGCGGAAAATGGATCAAATTCTGAGGCCCCATCAGAAATATGCTGCAGCTTACCTGGATGATGTGATTATCCATAGCACCGACTGGGTCTCACATTTGCCAAAAGTGCAAGCAGTCCTAGACTCTATCCGGGAAGCTGGGTTTACAGCCAATCCAAAGAAGTGTACCATTGGACAGGAGGAGGCCAAATATCTTGGGTACACTATTGGGAGGGGGGTGATAAAACCCCAAGTCAATAAAGTCGAGGCCATACAGAGTTGGCCACGTCCCAACAGCAAGAAACAGGTACGAGCCTTTCTGGGAATCGCTGGCTATTATCGGCGATTCATTCCTCATTTTGCTTCTCAGGCTGTGCCCCTCACCAACCTGACAAAAGGGAAAGAGTCTGTCATGGTTAAATGGTCCCCAGAGGCTGAAGAAGCATTTCAGTCCTTAAAAACAGCCTTATGTAGCCAGCCAGTGTTGTACTCACCAGACTTCTCTAAGGACTTTATTGTACAAACTGATGCATCAGATGTTGGGTTAGGAGCAGTGTTATCCCAGGTCTGGAATGGGGAAGAGCACCCAGTCATTTACCTCAGCAGGAAGTTGAAGTCCCATGAGGTAAATTACGCCACGATTGAGAAGGAATGTTTAGCGGTAAAATGGGCTCTAGATTCCCTTCGGTACTATCTGCTAGGTAGGCACTTTGACCTGGTGACTGATCACGCTCCTTTGAAGTGGATGGCTCAAAACAAGGAGACCAATAGAAGGGTAAATAGGTGGTTCCTGGCCCTACAGGAATTCAACTTTACAGTTACGCATCGCCCTGGTGTTAAAATGGGGAATGTGGATGCTTTGTCTCGGATACATGCGTGTCTGACTGCTTGTGTTACAACCCCAAGGTTGAAACAAGAGGGGGGGGGGGGGGGGGGTATGTGGCAGCAGGCAGGTAAAATCACCTGGTTGTATCCAGGATGGAAAATATGTATGCCCTAGATTCAGGCTTTATGCAGACTTATACCACTAAAGGGGAAGAGTTAATGAGCCCATCTGAAGTAAGTGGGCTCATTAAGACCTCTACAAAAAACCCCAGCATGCTTAGGGAGATGCTCCATCCTGGAACCAGTGTTGTGTTTGTATAGACTGGTGAGTGTGACTTCTGTGCGGTGAGTTAATGCCTGTGTGGCAAATCTCTACAACAGAGATAGGGACTGGTGCAGCACAAGGCTGCACTCAGTTGATAGACAGGGGATCTACATGTGTAGTTAGAGGTCAAGCTGACCAGGATTTCTTTTCATGTTTCTTTTTGTTTGGCTGCTATATTTTGCACTGCATGTAGCATAAATAAACCGCACCTTTTGTTTTTTTCACCTACAACGCTGTTTGTTGTGCCTGATTTTGTGTTGTGAACCCATCCAGGGGGTCACACACACCCGCTGCCGAGCTAACCCCTCACAACAGCTACTGAGTGTCCTCTCCTTACACTGAATCAAGTTGTCATTTCATTATAGTTTCAAACACGTCTAGACAACAATGTAATAAACCTTTTTTAATCAAAATAGGCATGAACAAATGTAGTTAACCTGCAACTGCCAAAAATGTTGTATTAGTGGTCGAACGAACAATGTTTAATACGAACGATTCCTGTGTCCACGAACCTCAAACTTGTACAACAGTAAAGAAAAGCACATGGACAAGCACGGAAGTAATACCAATAATAGGAACACAATTGCTCCTTGTATTGTCGTACCCCAAAAGTCCTGTGCAGACTTCTGACAACTTTAGCCATGATCTTGGCCTTTCTCACATTAGGGTTTCTGTATGGTCCATGCTTCCCATCATAGTCTGTCCTCTTCAAGATGTCCACCATCTCCACCATCTCTTCAAAGGTCATATTTGAGGCCTTATATCTCCTCCTGTATCTAGAACTGCCTTGCTCTGGGCTATGGGCTTTCCTCATTGCTGCTGTCCGCACACACCTGCTGTGTCTCCGCCATGTGCTTTCCCACTGCCTCGAAAAAAAAGAGGAGGGGAATACAATAGAAAGAAGGACAGGGGCTGAGTTTCATGCATGTGCAGTGTATATAAAGCATAACACGTGGGCGATGTACTGCGATCTGTGAGTGGAGGGCGGACGATCATTAGCGCTGATTATTCAAACAAAGGTACAATTGTAACTTGGGGCATCAGTGGTTAGTGGCCTATACTGCTTATAGATTGAGGCCTATATTGGGACAAGATTAGGAGAGTTTAGCCTGACATTAGGGTTTGTCTTGTGTTGTGTCTTGCAGATAAAATGGTTGATAAATTCCCAACCCCTGATTTCCTGCCCAACTTTATTGACAAATACAGGGAGCTGCCATGTCTCTGGCAAGTCCAATGCAGGGACTATTCTCACAAGCTAAAGAGGAAGGCAGCGCCGGAGAAACTGTTGAAATTAGTGAAGCCTGTGTATCCCACGGGAGACATCACCTATTTGAAGGCCAAAATTGGTAGCCTGATGAGCACATATAATAGGGAGCGCAAGAATGTCCAGGATTCCCTGGGATCCAGAGCAGCAGCAGATGACGTATATGTCCGCACGCTGTGGTACTGCCACAGCCTGCGTTTTTTGTCCGACCAAACAGAACCCAGGCCATCGCTATCAACACTTCCTTCCACATCAGCTGAGGCTCCTGAGGTCCAACTTGAGCCTTCCACCCAGGAAGAAGATGTGGAGGAGCCCAGCTTGAAACAGGTATAGCATTGTTGAAGATATTACTTGTCAAAAATTGAATGATGTTAACTAGATGCTATTGATCACAAATTTCTGATTTAACAAAGTGGTTTACATATCAATAGACAGTAGTGGCCAAAAATTATTGGGACAAGAATGAAAAATGCTGGGGTCAGAATGATAGTCTTCTGTTTGTTAACATTCAATTTGCAACAGTCATGAGCTCAAAATTGTGTGTGATTGATTACCAAAAACCTAAAACTATGTACCTTTTTTATACACAGGAAAGTCTCAGCCTGACCGAATTTACAGGTTCCTCCCCGCAAGGAACCTGGAGGAGTCCACGGCTGCTTTCCTAAAACATGCTACTGTGACAATTAGCACGGCCCCTGGTGGCCACGAGGTGTTTGGATGCATCACTGCCAGTAAATTAGAACAGATGGAGGAGGCCCAACGCGCTATTTGCAAAGAGATAATTCTGCAGGCCCTAAACACGGGGACAATGGGTGAACTCACACCTCAAACACACTTCTGTGAGTTGGACCATGCTCCTCCACCACCTCCACCAACACCACCAACAGCACAGCCACCCCACCCACCACAGCAGCATGGAAGGAAGCATGGAAGGAAGTGTTGAGAGTGATGGCCTGGGTTTGGTGTATTCTGTTGTAAGACCACAGCCTCGGGACATATATGTCATCTGCTGCTGCTCCCGATCTCTTAGAGTCCTGGACCGTATTGTGTTCCCTATTAAATGGACTCCTCAGGTTACCAATTTTGACAGTCAAATAATTGATGTCTGTCCTGGGGTACAAAGGCTTTACGAATTCCAACTGTTTATCGTTGCCTTCCTCTTTATTTTGTTAGAACCTTGTGCTCCCTATTAAATTATACATTTTGGTTTTGACAAATGCAACAGTTTGTTTGCGAGTAGGCAGGTACATTTCAAAAATACAATGTCAAATTAACAAGAGACACCAACATAGTTGTACCTTTGAGGTTAAAAAATACAAGATAATAATGGTGTTGTGGTAACTTGACCCACAAAACGAAAAAAAAATTATTCTGGAGATCACTAGAAAAAAAAAACACAAAAATAAAATATTATGGAGATCAGTAGAAAAAAAATGAAAAAAAATATTATTCTGGAGATCGCTAAAAAAAAACACAAAAAAAAATATTAAATATAAGAAATAATAAAATAAGTTTGTCAGAACTCTGTGAATATCAGCAACAAAGCTACTTCATTATTATACCATTATAAAGAAGAAGAGAATGCGCTGCATTCAGAGATTTCATAATTTGCTGCATCACGAATGTGATATCTCCATTATGAACGCTAGTTTTACTTGACCGAGCGCTTCCGGGTATACCACATACACAGCCACCCTCTGTCCAAGGTTTTACTTACTTTGTCATAAAGAGAAAGGTTTGTTGTTTGACAACTTCTGTCTTTCATGAATCCATGCTGTCTGTTGCTTAAAATATTTTTTTTCCAGCAAGAACCCATCTATGTGGTCTTTTGTTAAACTATCTAGTACCTTCCTGACTATAGAAGTTAAACTAACAGGTCTATAGTTACTTGGTAAAGACTTTGATCCCTTTTTAAATATGGGCACCACATTGGCCGTGCACCAATCCAGTGGTACCATTCCAGTCATTAACAAGTCCTTAAATATTAGAAACAATGGCCTTGAAATGACAGAGCTCAATTCTTTTAGGATCCGTGGGTGGATGCCATCTGGTCCAGGTGCTTTATCCACCTTTATTCTGTCTAAATATTTCTGGACCATATCACTTTTGAGCCATTGTGGATCATTTGGGGCTGTGTCACTACCACCCCCATTATGGCCATGAGCTCCCCAATACTCCTTTGAATACACAGAGCTGAAGAAATAATTTAATAAATTTGCCTCTTTGACCCCAGTCACTCACTCATAGATTATTTTGTAAAGGGCCTACATGCTAAGACCTGACCTTTTTACTAATAATATATTTGAAGAATTTTTTCCTTTTTACATATTCTGTTATATTCTTTGTAACAATTAAACAATGATAGCATTCCTTCATTTTTACATTTTTTAAAGCTTTTTTTAAATATTTATAGCCATTTTAACTTTGGCCGTGAGCCACATATGTTTTATTTTTAGCCTTTTAAACTTTAACCACTTGCCGACCGCCCCATGTACATATACGTCGGCAGAATGGCACGTACAGGCAGAACCACGTACCTGTACGTGCCATTCTTCAGGCGGTTGGGGGGTCCGATCGGACCCCCCTCCGCCGGCGGGGACGGTCGGCATCGCTTCAGGAGCGATCCGGGACGAGGGGACGGCCAGTGGTTTCTGGCCACCCCCTCGCGATCGCTCCTGGCGAATGAAAAGCTTCCCCTTCCTGTCTATTGTATAGACAGGAAGGCGGAAGTGATGTCACGCTCGGTGCGCCGGTCTATGTGACCGGAGACGCCGAGCGGCGAACATGTACAGGTTAGTGCACAACAGTACACTGACACCAGTACAGTTAGGCACATATTCCACCCCCCTGTCACCCCCTGATCACCCCCCACATCACCCCCTCCCCCCCCAGTCACAGTGTCACTAATTGCAGTGATCATTTATTTACTGATCACTGCATTTAGTGTCAGTGTGACTGTAATAACTGTCAGGGCAGTTAGTTTTAGGTCCTAGGTAGCCCCCTACCCCCCCCTAATAAAGGTTTAACCCCTTGATTGCCCCTAGTTAACCCCTTCACCCCCTTTTGCCAGTGTCACTAAGCGATCGTTTTTCTGATCGCTGCATTGTGTCACTAGGTAACCATTTTTTTTTTATTTTAAACGCCATGTTTTATATAGGTTCATAAATAGTTTTATAGGTCAGGTACCCCCATATTACAACCTAAATAAAGGTTTTAACCCCCTGATTGCCCCTAGAGTTAACCCTTTCACCAGTAATCACCGTATAACTGTCACTGGTGACGCTGGTTAGCCAGTTAGTTATTTCGTTATTTAGGTTCCCCGTCAGGTTTTTATATAGCGTCAGGTACCCCCATATATTACCTAATAAAGGTTTTAACCCCCTGATTGCCCCTAGTTAACCCTTTCACCCCCTTTTGCCAGTGTCACTAAGCGATCGTTTTTCTGATCGCTGCATTAGTGTCGCTAGGTAACCATTTTTTTTTTTTTTAGGTTAACCGCCATGTTTATATAGGTTCATAAATAGGTTTATAGGTCAGGTACCCCCATATTACAACCTAAAGGTTTTAACCCCCTGATTGCCCCTAGAGTTAACCCTTTCACCAGTGATCACCATATAACTGTCACTGGTGACGCTGGTTAGCCAGTTAGTTATTTCGTTATTTAGGTTCCCCGTCAGGTTTTTATATAGCGTCAGGTACCCCCATATATTACCTAATAAAGGTTTAACCCCCTGATTGCCCCTAGTTAACCCTTTCACCCCCTTTTGCCAGTGTCACTAAGCGATCGTTTTTTCTGATCGCTGCATTAGTGTCGCTAGGTAACCAGTTTTTTTGTGTATTACTGTTACGGGTGACGCTGGTTAGTTAGCTTGTTTTTTATACTGTCAGGGCACCCGCCATTTATTACCCAATAACGGTTTAACCCCCTGATCGCCCGGCGGGTGATATCAATTAGGTTTTAGGGTCAAATAAGGTCTGCGTCGCCCCAGGTTAGTGCCAGTACCGCAAACACCCACGCGCAAAGCATACACCTCCCTTAGTGGTATAGTATCTGAACAGATCAATATCTGATCTGATCAGATCTATACTAGCGTCCCAGCAGTTTAGGGTTCCAAAAAAAAACGCATTGTTAGCGGGATCAGCCCAGATATCTGCTAGCACCTGCGTTTTCCCCCTCCGCCCAGCCCACCCAAGTGCAGTATCGATCGATCACTGTCACTTACAAAACACTAAGCACACATAACTGCAGCGTTCGCAGAGTCAGGCCTGATCCCTGCGATCGCTAACAGTTTTTTTGTGGTAGCGCTTTGATTCAGTCGCTTCAGTCAGGAGCTTTTTTACCTGTGAATCTCAAAAAAAAAAAAAAAAAAAAAATAGTTGTCGTTTTATTATTCTCTCTCTCTCTCTCTATCGTTGCTCTTTTTTTACTCCATTCTATTCTGCAATGTTTTATTATGTTTTATCATGCTTGCTTTTCAGGTATGTAATTTTGTTTACTGTGTTTCAGTGTTAAGCATTTTTTTTGTTTTCAGGTGCGCCATTCAGTTGCAACGCGGATTTATTTATCTTGACAGCAACAGCGTTTGCTCCCACGATACATAAAGCCGCGACTCCAACGCTGTAGGAGGTGATTTCACCACCACAGTTAAAAAAAAGAGCATATATGCCGAAGCATGGGGGCAGCAGGGGGGGCGGAGGAGCGATTGGCTCCTAATGCCACGTACATACGGTCGAAATTCCGACCGTGTGTACACGGCATAACTTTTGCGGGAGGATGCCCCCCCATGCATCGGCATATATAAATGGTGCATGTATGCCCATCATTAGAAGTGGGTGGATGAAGGGAGGTATTCTAATGGTGGGCATACCCACCAATCAATCTTTTTTTTTCGTTCAGCCAAGAGGCTGCATGAAAAAAAAAAGATTACAATATATGTCCAGTATGTTGCTGGACTTTGAATGGTTATACCAGAATGATGCCTGCAGGTTTAGGTATCATCTTGGTATCATTCTTTTCAGCCAGTGATCGGCTTTCATGTAAAAGCAATTCTAGCGGGTAATTAGCCTCTAGATTGCTTTTACAAGCAGTGGGAGGGAATGTCCCCCCTCCCGGATATAAACCGCGCCATTGGGAAATTGGGAAAGCATTTTATCACACCAATCTTGGTGTGGTCAGATGCTTTGAGGGCAGAGGAAAGATCTAGGGTCTAATAGACCCCAATTTTTTCAAAAAAAGAGTACCTGTCACTGCCTATTGCTATCATAGGGGATATTTACATTCCTGAGATAACAATAAAAATCATAACAAAGAAAAAAAATGGAAGGAACAGTTTAAAAATAAAATAAAAAAGCTAAATAAATAAAAAAAAAACAAAAAAACAAAAAAAAAAGCACCCCTGCCCCCCCTTCTCTTGCGCAAAGGCGTACACAAGCGTTGGTCTGGCGTCATATGTAAACAGCAATTGCACCATGCATGTGAGGTATCACCGCGAAGGTCAGATCGAGGGCAGTAATTTTAGCAGTAGACCTCCTCCGTGAATCTAATGTGGTATCATGTAAAGGCTTTTAAAGGCTTTTAAAAATGTATTTAGTTTGTCGCCACTGCGTGTTTGTGCGCAATTTTAAAGCATGTCGTGTTTGGTATCCATGTACTCGGCCTAAGATCATATTTTTTATTTCATCAAAAATTTGAGCAATATAGTGTGTTTTAGTGCATTAAAATAAAAAAAAGTGTATTTTTTCCACAAAAAATGCGTTTGAAAAATCGCTGCGCAAATACTGTGTGGAAAAAAAAAATGCAACACCCACCATTTTAATCTGTAGGGCCTTTGCTTTAACAATATATATAGTGTTTGGGGGTTCAACGTAATTTTCTTGCAAAAAAAAAAATATGTTTTCATGTAAACAAAAAGTGTCAGAATGGGCTTTGTCTACAAGTGGTTAGAAGAGTGGGTGACGTGTGACATAGGCTTCTAAATGTTGTGCATAAAATGCCAGGACAGTTCAAACCCCCCCCAAATGACCCCATTTTGGAAAGTAGACACCCCAAGCTATTTGATGAGAGCAATGTTGAGCCCATTAAATATTTTTTTTTTTTTTGTCCCAAGAGATTGAATAATGAAAAAAAAAAAAATATATATATATTTTTTTTACAAAAAGTTGTCACTAAATGATATATTGCTCAAACATGCCATGGGCATATGTGGAAATACACCCCAAAATACATTCTGTTGCTTCTCCTGAGTACGGGGATACCACATGTGTGGGACTTTTTGGGAGCCTAGCTGCGTACGGAACCCCAAAAACCAAGCACCGCCTTCAGGCTTTCTAAGGGTGTAATTTTTTTATTTCACTTCTCACTGCCAATCACAGTTTCGGAGGCCATGGAATGCCCAGATGGGATAAAACCCCCCAAAATGACCCCATTTTGGAAAGTAGACACCCCAAGCTATTTGATGAGAGGTATGGTGAGTATTTTGCAGATCTCGCTTTTTGTCACAAAGTTTTGAAAATTGAAAAAAAAAAAAGAAAAAATTTTTTTTTTTTTTTTCTTTACTTTCTTCATTTTCAAAAACAAATGAGAGCTGTAAAATACTCACCATGCCTCTCAACAAATAGCTTGGGGTGTCTACTTTCCAAAATGGGGTCATTTGGGGGGGGTTTGTGCTATTTTGGCATTTTATGGCCTTCGAAACGGTGATAGGTAGTGAGGAGAGAAATCAAAAATTTGCACCCTTAGAAATCCTGAAGGCGGTGCTTGGGTTTCGGGGCCCCGTACGCGGCTAGGCTCCCAAAAAGTCCCACACATGGGGTATCCCCATACTCAGGAGAAGCAGCAAAATGTATTTTGGGGTGCAATTCCACATATAACTATGGCATGTGTGAGCAATATATCATTTAGTGACAACTTTTTTAAAAAAAAAAAAATCTTTTTTATTTTTGTCTTTATTCAATCACTTGGGACTAAAAAAAAAAAAATATTCAATGGGCTCAACATGCCTCTCAGCAAATAGCTTGGGGTGTCTACTTTCCAAAATGGGGTCATTTGGGGGGGTTTTGTACTTCTCTGCCATTTTAGCACCTCAAGAAATGAAATAGGCAGTCATAAATTAAAAGTGGTGTAAATTCCAGAAAATGTACTCTAGTTTGTAGACGCTATAACTTTTGCGCAAACCAATAAATATACGCTTATTGGCATTTTTTTTACTAAAGACATGTGGCTGAATACATTTTGGCCCAAATGTTTGACTAAAATTGAGTTTATTACATTTTTTTTATAACAAAAAGTAGAAAATCTCTTTTTTTTTCAAAATTTTCGCTCTTTTTCCATTTATATCGCAAAAAATAAAAATCACAGAGGCAATCAAATACCATCAAAAGAAAGCTCTATTTGTGGGAAGAAAAGGACGCAAATTTCGTTTGGTTACAAAATTGCATGACCGCGCAATTACCAGTTAAAGTAGTGCAGTGCGAAATTGAAAAAAGACCTCTGGTCCTTTGGCTGCCAAATGGTCCGGGGCTGAAGTGGTTAACCTTAGGTGACTCAATTAACTTAATTAACAATGGGAATGCACACCAGGAGGCATACAATAGGAGAGAGATAAACTTGTGTAATCTGTTCACCAGACTAGTCATCAGAAGACAAACAATATTCCAGCAGTCTGATACAGTGGAATAGATTTCTTGAGGGAGATTGTTGATAAATATTTCCCAAGTGAAGGAGCCTCTCCAACCCACCATGCCGGAGGGACACCATATTCCCTCTGACCATTATCCTGTACAAGATTAATTATACCTCTTTCCATCCATTCCAGAAGGGAATCTTTATTGTCCTTATTCAGAGAATATATCCAAGCCTTGCTTTTAGCGTCCATTGTGTGACCGCTGATCAGGTGCAAGGTTTTGCCAATTAAGGCACAGAGCACTGTCAGAGCCCTGATTGGACAAAGGGATGAAGACTTTCTCCTATCACAGCTCAGTGCTCATAGTCCCACCCCACACTATAGGAGGTAACTTCCATTAGGAAGCTTTTGCATTGGGTTTGGAGTGACTCTGAGTATAGAGTGTTGTTATAGTGTGTTAGTATAGTGTAGTGTCAGCGTAGTGTGTTAGTGTAGTGTATTGTTTAACACAGAATTACATAACATTTAGTGTTGTATACAGTGCTGTATCCCCCTTTTTTTTGGGTTGCTGGGTGTTTTTCTTGTTTTTTTTTTGTTCTTTTGCCTTTTCGTTTTTTTTTTTGTCCCTTGCCTGCTCCCCTTTTTTTAAATTGTCAGCAACAGTTTTTCTGACTGTGATGCTGGAGTTCCCCCTTTTTTACAATTTTTTTAATTTTTTATAGATTTTAAATTTCTGTCAGCGTCAGTCCTTAACCACTTCAATACTGGGCACTTAAACACCTTCCTGCCCAGGCCAATTTTCAGCTTTCAGCGCTGTCACACTTTGAATGACAATTACGCGGTCATACAACACTGTACCCAAACAAATTTTTTATTTTGGTGGTATTTGATTACCTCTGCGATTTTTATTGTTTGCGCAACAAATAAAAAAAGACCGAAAATTTAGAAAAAAAATATGTTTTCTCCTTCACTGATGGGCACTGATGGGGCTGCACTGACGGCGCTGATAAGACAGCACTGATGGGAACCAATGAGGTGGCACCAATGAAGTGCCACTGATGAGGTGGCATTGATGGGCACTGATAGGCGGCACTGATGGGTACTGATAGGTGGCACAGATGGGTGACACGAATGGGCACTGATAGGTGGCACAAATTGGCACTGATAGGTGGCATGGATTGGTATGGATAGGCGGCATGGATGGGCATGGATGGGCATGGATGGGCATGGATAGGTGGCATGGATGAGCATGGATGGGCACTGATAGGTGGCATGGATGGGCACTTATAGGTGGCATGGATGGGCACTGATAGGCAGCACGGATGGGCACTGATAGGCGGCATTGTAGTGTAATGGATTGTACTGATGGATGCCAATCAGTGCCAAACAATAATGCATGCGAATCAGTGATGCCCATTGTGGGCACTGATTGACATCCATTGTGGGAACTGATTGGCATCCATTGTGGGCACTGACTGCTATCCCTGGTGGTCTAGGGTGGCATACCTGGTGCTGGGCATCCCTGGTGGTCTGCTGGCATCCCTGGTGGTCCAGTGTGGGCATCCTTGGGGAGGCTGCGCTGATAATCGATCAGCACATCCCCCTGTCAGAGGAGCAGCCGATCTACTCACGTCTGACAGACGCGAGTGAGGAAAAGCTCTTCCTATTTACACTGTGATCAGCCGTGATTGGGCACGGCTGATCACGTGGTAAAGAGTCTCCGTCGGAGACTCTTTACCGAGATCGTAGTTGCGGTGTGTCAGACTGATACACTGCAACAAATATCGCTGCGATACGCGCCCCCCACCGGCACACATCGGCTCAATATCCTGAGGACGTCATATGACGCCCAGTCAGGATATTGAATCCACTTTGCTGCCGTCATTCTGCTATATGGTGGGGGGCAAGTGGTTAAAGCAAACCAAACCATACTTTTCATTCAATAAAGTGCGTCCAACTACACATTTCCCAGTTTCTATTACATTTTGGTAACAAGCCCCCATCTCTGGGAGGCTCACAAAGAGAGGCTAGACATGTGCGATTCGTTTCGTACAAATTCGTAATTCGTACGAATTTTTCGAAATTCGTACGAATTTACGAATCTGTAGTACGAATTTTTTTTAATACGAATTCCGTACGGAATACGAAATTCCGTTTACGAATTTCGTCGCCGATTGATTCGAATGAATTCGAATGAATTCGAATGAATTCGAATGGATTCGAATGAATTCGAATGACAAAGTGTCATTTTTTGCAGGAAAAATTCCGTTTACGAATTTCAGCTCCAAATTATTCGAATCCAACTACCAATATCAAATTTCAACTAATTCAAACAAAATTATTATAGCAGATATAACGAATGAATTCAAATGAATTCGAATGATTCGAATGACAAAGTGTCATTTTTGCAGAAAAAAAAGCTATTTAAAATCACTTGCGGCTATTGCCGGCTCCATAACACAGAGAACAGTCATTCATTGATATAAAAAAAAAACGTACCAGGCCACATGCCCTCAACATTGGGAGGGTGCTTTGGGGTCCCCCCAAAGCACCTTGTCCCCATGTTGATGAGGACAAGGGCCTCATCCCCACAACCCTGGCCAGTGGTTGTGGGGGTCTGCGGGCGGGGGGCTTATCGGAATCTGGAAGCCCCCTTTAACAAGGGGACCTCCAGATTCCGCCCCCCCCTGTGTGAAATGGTAAGGGGGTACAAAAGTACCCCTACCATTTCACCAAAAAAGTGGCAAAAATTGTAAAAATGACAGGAGACTTTGACAATTCCTTCTTCTTGCTCCAGTCTTCTCGTCCTTCTCGTCCAGCATCAGCGTCTCTTCTCGCAGGCCGCTCCGCGCAATGGGAGGCTCCCGCTGTGTGAGGCTTCGCTCCGGCTGACAGGTCTTTTATAACGGAGGGCACCTGGTGACCCCGCCCCCCCCCCTCTGACGTCATGGGGAAAGCCATAGGGAAGTCCCCATGACGTCCCCGTGCGTCAGAGGGGGCAGGGTCACCAGGTGCCCTCCGTTATAAAAGACCTGTCAGCCGGAGCGAAGCCTCACACAGCGGGAGCCTCCCATTGCGCGGAGCGGCCTGCGAGAAGAGACGCCGATGCCGGACGAGAAGGATGAGAAGACCAGAGCAAGAAGAAGCGAATCGAAGGAAGAAGAAGATGGAAGAAGATGCCGGAAGGAGAAGATGAAGAAACCAAAGGATGAAGAAAGGAAGACCAGAAGAAAGAAGATTTTAATAAAGGAATTGTCAAAGACCGTCTCCTGTCATTTTTACCATTTTTGCCACTTTTTTGGTGAAATGGTAGGGGTAGTACCCCCTTACCATTTCACACAGGGGGGGGGGGCGGGATCTGGAGGTCCCCTTGTTAAAGGGGGCTTCCAGATTCCGATAAGCCCCCCGCCTGCAGACCCCCACAACCACCGGCCAGGGTTGTGGGGATGAGGCCCTTGTCCTCATCAACATGGGGACAAGGTGCTTTGGGGGGGACCCCAAAGCACCCTCCCAATGTTGAGGGCATGTGGCCTGGTACGGTTCAGGCGGGAGGGGGGCCGCTCTCGTCCCCCCTCTTTTCCTGCGGCCTGCCAGGTTGCGTGCTCGGATAAAGGGTCTGGTATGGATTTTGAGGGGGACCCTACGCCATTTTATTTTATTTTTTGGCCGGGGTTCCCCTTAAAATCCATCCCAGACCTGAAGGGTCTGGTATGGATATTTGGGGGGGACCCCACGCCATTTTTTTTTGGCTGGGGTTCCCCTTAATATCCATACCAGACTTGAAGGGCCTGGTTATTGAATTTGGGGGGACCCCCACGCTTTTTTTTTATTTTTTTTTATTAATGAATGACTGTTCTCGATATTTGTAGTTGGATTTACTAACCATTCGTAACGATTCGTAACTATTCGTAACGGTTCGTAACTTAAAATTGAAATTCGATATTTGTAGTTGGATTCGAATTGTTCTCTGTGTTATGAGAACCGACAATTCATTAGCCGCTAACGATTCGTAACGATTCGTAACTTTACTAACGATTCGTAATTTTTTTTTACGATTCGTACGAAATTCGTATTTCGTACGAATTTGAACGGAATTTCGTACACGAATTACGAATTACGAATTTTTTTATATACGAAACGGGACGAAACGAAACGAAATACATTTTTTGACAGTTCCCATGTCTAGGAGAGGCAGACGTTCCCATGTTACTATGGGGGGGGGGGGCAGCAGCATCTGTATCCACAGGCAAAGGTGAATGCGGTCCATCCTCAGGCAGTGGTGAACTGGCTTGCTAAACCATCCTCATCCTCTTCATCCTCTATGACCCAAGCTGACACTAGTGCACAGTCCACCGCAGCTGCCAGAGTGGCTTATTCTGCCTACTTGTCCACAGCTATTCCCACCATAGCCCCAGCATCATGCATGGAGGAGCCAGCTGAATTATTTGAACACAGCATCAGCCACTTGCTTCTTGAGGATGCACAGACATTCTTGATTCTGATGTTAGTTTTGAGGTAGAGGAAAGGAGTAACATGAGCCTACACAGAGGGGAGAACGCTGATAAACAACAAACTGGCAGTCATGTTCCCCCAGGGCAGCGTATTGCCAAGTTGGTTCCAGTGATGATGAGGATGGAGGGGATGATGATGATGTCACTGACATGACTTGGGTACTGGATAGAGCAAAGGAGGGAAGTGAGGGGGAGGCACAACACCAACTAGGCAGGATGTCCTCCAGAGGCAGCCAACATTAAGCAGTAGAGAGCAGCCACCCTATTCCATCAGATTGTGAAGCTGTTATCTGCGGGAAGTTATAACTTCCCACAGCTCAGCTGTGTGGGCCTTTTTTTAGCACATGTGCAGCCGATCACACTGTTGCAATTTGCAATCTCTGCAGCAAGCAGATCAAGCATGGCAAAAACACCAGCCATTTGGGTACCATATGCTTGACGATGTGAGATCTGTCAGATTCACCCCCTCCTCCATGCCCTCCTCTACTGGATTGTCTTATAAACAACCAGTACCCTCTAAGTGTTCAAGGGGCCATTCAATGAGTCAGGCTAAAAGATGTAATGCAGTGCTTCAGCTGGTCTGTCTAGGGGACAGGAGTTACACCGGAGCAGAGATTCTTTCAGCACTGCAGGGGCAGGCACAGAGGTGGTTCATGCCCCAGAAGCTTGAGCCAGGAATGGTGGTGTGCAATAGTGGCAATAACCCTCTGTCAGCCCTTCGACAGGGAAAGTTGACACATGTGCCATGCCTGGTACATGTCCTCAATTTAGTGGTATAGCATTTCTTAAACAGGTACCCAGGTTTGCAAGATCTTCTAAGATAGTCCAGAAGAGTCTATAGCGATTTCAGGCGGTCATACACAGCCAGTATTTGGTTGGCTGAAATTCAGTGGGAACTCTACCTGCTGGTAAACCGCCTGATTTGTGACATGCCTACTTGGTGGAACTCAACTTTGGCATTGCTGCAGCGGCTGCACATGCAGCAGAGGGCTGTCAATAAGTACCTGTGTGAGCATGGCACAAGGGCAGACTAAAGCCCCATACACACGGTCGGATTTTCCCATGGATTCTGTCCTATCGGACAATGTTGTCGTAAAATCCGACCGTGTGTAGGCACCATCGGACAGTGTACGTCGGATTGTCCGACGGACAAAGTCCTATCTCCTGCTGGATAGATTTTCCGACAACAAAGTCCGATCACACCAAATCCGATCGTGTGTAGCGTAGTCCGACGGACAAAGTGCTACGCATGCTCAGATCACATTACAAGACCAAATCTATTGGCTACTAGCCTCTACGTAGTCCCGTCATAGGCAACAAACGTCACCACGTTCAGAATGATCGGATTTTCCGACAACTTTGTCCGACCGTGTGTATGCAGCACCAACATCGGACAAAGTACGACGGACATGATCCGACCGACCTGGTCCGCGGATAATCCGAGCGTGTGTATGGGGCTTTAGGGCAACTCTGCTTTTTTTTTCCCACGCCAATGGTTGCCGTAAAAGGATGCATGCATTGTACTGTCACCATTTGAAGAGGCGACAAGGATGGTGAGCCGTGACAATGCATGCATCAGTGACACAATCTCTCTTGTGTTTCTGCTTGAGCATACTCTGCATGGCATTATGAACAGGGCACTCGAGGCAGAGCAGTGAGGACTTCCTTTCCCCTCAAGGCCCGCTTAGGCAGACACCATTTTTGCAATGCCACAGAACACACAAGAGAAGAGCTTTTGCTGATGCCACTGATTTCAATAAATTGTTTCTTACTCAAATGGTATCACACTACGGGCCCTATCTTTTCTCCTTTTACCTATGTTGGGATGAATAACAATATGTCAGCTCACTGTATGGTCGATATCCATATGCCCGTTTAAAGACGGATCCCTGCCAGTCGATACATGTCAGCAGCCTGAGCCGCTGTCTATCCCCCAAGGTGTGTTTTCACCTACAAGCCTGTGAGACTCACTCGTTATAAGCCTAGTTGAGTCAATTGTATCCAATAAGCCTCTTTCCATATGGTGGTGGATACCTGCAGACAAGTCACTTCATTCATTTTTGAGCACTTATGGACTTTGTCACTGATTCATTGTTATTGATTCACAATTTTATGTATCACCATTAGTTTGTGTATTTGAGTTATACCAATCTTTTGTTATATATATATTATTTTGGTTCACATCAATAATTATTGTATTCCGCAGAACACACTGCGTTTATTTTGGCAATATTATTTATATGCAATATTTGTATATATTATATTATTTGGATAATATTATCACTTATTTGATGGTTAATTCCATCATCTCAGCGCTGCACACAATCTATTTTCCAAAGAAACTCAATTTCCCTGGTGTGCATGGTATCTGTTGGTGCTGCAGCAACTTTGGACTAGTGATGGGTGAATGGTTTGAGCCAAGCATTGGTTCGGCCCCCTAACACCGCACGTTTGGGTGTTCACTGAACACCAGAATTTGCGAGGCGTTGCACAGTTCATTCTAAGCTCTGAGTGGCTGAATCAGGTACATGCTGGGTCAGTGACATCACAAGGGGGCCGTTCCACATGTGACATCGTCAGGTTGCCCCGCCCCTTACCTATTTAAGAACTGTCACTTGTGGGGAAGAGGCCCTTGTCACCATCAACATGGTGCTTTTGTGTGGGGTTCTCCTTAAAATCCATACCAGACCCAAAGGGCCTGGTATAGATTAGGGGGACCCCCACGTAATATTTTTCACATCTTTGTATTGCCGGGAATTTTTTTTTTTTTTTTTTTAAAAGCTTGCAGCGGGGAAAATCTATTTAAATGTCATTTTTTTTCTTTATATATGTCAGTTTTGCTGCAAAAGGGTCTATACACGTTACAGATGCACCACTTTGCAGGAAGACTAATGCCGCGTACACACGAAGGGACTATCCCGCGGGATTATCCGCTGGACCGAAGTCCAGCGGATAATCCCCTCGTGTGTGGGCGCCGGCGGACTTTTTGGCGCCAAAGTCCGGCGGACTTTTTGGCGCCAAAGTTTTAAGTTTGGTTTTAAAATTATCCGCTGGACTTGGCAGTCCGGCGGACAATCCCGCCGTTAGTAGGCAAGTCCGCGGGACTTTTGAAATGAACGGACTTGCCGCTCATCGGCAAGTCCGTTCATTTAGCACGTGACTTCAGGTTACGTAGCTCCGTGACCTGGCATGGATTTAAAGGGACTCCCCACGCCGAAAAAAACGGCGTGGGGGTTCCCCCCAAATCCATGTCAGACCCTCATCCGAGCACGCAGCCTGGCAGGCCAGGAAAGGGGTGGGGACGAACGAGCGCCCCCCCTCCTGAGCCGTACCAGGCCGCGTGCCCTCAACATGGGGGGTGCCCTGGGGAAAGGGGGGCCGTGCGGCCCCCCCACCCAAAAGCACCTTGTCCCCATGTTGATGAGGACAAGGGCCTCTTCCCGACAACCCTGGCCGTTGGTTGTCGGGGTCTGCGGGCGGGGGCTTATCGGAATCTGGGAGCCCCCTTTAATAAGGGGGCCCCCAGATACCGGCCCCCCACCCTATGTGAATGAGTATGGGGTACGATGTACCCCTACCCATTCACCTAAGGTGTAAAATGTAAAGTACAAAAACACACACACTTTTGAAAAAATATTTTATTGCACTGCTCCGGGGGTCTTCTTCCGCTCTCTTCTGCTCTTTTACCTAGCTCTTTCACGAGCGGAGGAGTCCGGCTACCTTCTTCGTCGTTGCCGCCGTCTGGGGGTCTCGATCCGCCTTCGGGGGTCTTCCGGGGGTCTCTTCTGTTCTTGCGGCGGTCGTCATCTTCCGCGCCGCCGGCGCCTTCTTCTTCTTCTTGTTCTTCTTGTCCTTCTTCTTGTTCTTCTTCTTCTTCCGATGTTGACCCGTCGCTGTCTCTGCCCGGAATGCCAGAACCGCTCTGCGCTGGGACTTATATACGGACATGGGGACAGGGTCACATGCTCATGTCACATGGTGACCCCGCCCCCTTGTGATGTCACAGTCCCGGAGGATGCTGGGACTGTGACATCACAAGGGGGCGGGGTCACAATGTGACATGAGCATGTGACCCTGTTCCCATGCCCCTATATAAGTCCCAGCGCAGTGCGGCACAGGCATTCCGGGCAGAGAGAGCATCGGGTCAACATCGGAAGAAGAAGAAGAAGAAGAAGAACAAGAAGAAGAAGGAGGACAAGAAGAAGAAGGCGGCGCCGGCGGCGCGGAAGACGACGACGACCTCCGCAAGAACAGAAAAGACCCCCGAAGGCGGATCGAGACCCCCAGACGACGGCGGCGACGACGAAGAAGGTAGCCGGACTCCCCCCGCTCGGTAAAAGAGCTTGGTAAATGGCGGGGGAGTCCGGCGAGAAGACCCCCAAGACGGAAGAAGACCCCCGGAGCAGTGCAATAAACTATTTTTTCAAAAGTGTGGGTGTTTTTTTACTTTACATTTTACACCTTAGGTGAATGGGTAGGGGTACATCGTACCCCATACTCATTCACATAGGGTGGGGGGCCGGGATCTGAGGGCCCCCTTATAAAAGGGGGCTCTCAGATTACGATAAGCCCCCCGCCCGCAGACCCCGACAACCAACGGCCAGGGTTGTCGGGAAGAGGCCCTTGTCCTCATCAACATGGGGACAAGGTGCTTTGGGGTGGGGGGGCCGCACGGCCCCCCTTTCCCCAGGGCACCCCCCATGTTGAGGGCACGCGGCCTGGTACGGCTCAGGAGGGGGGGGCGCTCGTTCGTCCCCACCCCTTTCCTGGCCTGCCAGGCTGCGTGCTCGGATGAGGGTCTGACATGGATTTGGGGGGAACCCCCACGCCGTTTTTTTCGGCGTGGGGAGTCCCTTTAAATCCATGCCAGGTCACGGAGCCAGCGCGGCGGCATTTACTGCCTACGCTAGCTACGTACCTAAAGTTACGTTCTAAATGAACGGACTGCTCCGTGTGTGGGCAAGTCCGTTCATTTTCAAAAGTCCCGCGGACTTTTGGCCGGCGGATTATCCGCCGGAGAAGTCCGTGCGTGTGTGGGCAAGTCCACATGCTCGGAAAGTCCAGCGGACCCAGCTGGAAAGTCCGGCGGGATTGTCCGCTGGACTAAGTCCGCCGGCAAAAGTCTGCACGTGTGTACGCGGCATCAGGGGACCCTCCAGGCACTTTACATTTTTATTGTTTCAATATAAGTATTATTAAAATCAATGCTTCTTTAAAAGCAATCTTTTAAAAAAAAAAATTGCATTGATACATGTCCCCCATACCCTTTTTATGGCCAATAACTTGCATATAAACCTTCAAAATGGGGATTTTTCAAGTTCGGGTCCCATAGACTTTAATAGGGTTCGAGGTTTGGGTCCAAACTTTTTCTATGGTGCAAACTGAACAGGTAGGTGTGGACCTGTAAGAAACCATGAATCAGACTGAGACAGAGGAACAGTTAAATCACACTTGTTTAATAATAATAATAATAATAATAAAAAGGTAAACAGTGTAAACGTAGTCAAAACATAGCCAGATGTGACCAAGGCGAAGGCAGAGAGGACGAGGCACCGAGGTGGTAAAGTTGTTGCAGACCAAAGGTTTTAATAAGGAGACATGAAATACATTCAAGATACGCATATCAGAAGGAAGGTCTAATACGTAAGCCACTGGGTTAATACTGCGAGGAATACGGAAAAGCCCAATAAACCGAGATGTGAACTTGAGAGAGGGAACACAAAGTTAGAGGTTGCGAGATGACAGCCAGACCCTGTCCCCAACCTGGTAGGAAGGCTCAGGCAGGTGTCTGCGGTCAGCATGGAGTCTGTACCTATCATTAGCATGTTGCAAAGCCTCTTGGACTTGTGTCCAAGTGGAACGAAGACCACAGAGATGTTCCTCTAATGCAGAAATACTCTGCAAAACAAACAAGTCAGGCAACATGGAAGGTTGGAAACCATAGTTCGCCATAAATGGGGACAATCGGGAAGCAGAATTCAAGGCACTATTGTGAGCAAACTCTGCCCACAGTAAGAGGTCTGACTAGTTGTTATGATGGTCAGAAATGTAGCAATGTAGGAATTGCTCCAAGGACTGATTGGCTCATTCTGCGGCCCCATTAGACTGCGGGTGATATACACAGGAGAAAGCAAGCTGAATTCCCAACTGTGCACAAAAGGCTCGCCAGAACCCAGACACAATCTGACTACCCCTGTCCGAGACAATCACCTTGGGTAGCCCATATAAGCAAAAGATCTCCCGAGCAAAAAGGGAAGCCAGTTCCATAGAAGTGGGCAACTTCTTAAGTGGAATACAATGGGATAGTTTCGAGAACTGGTCAACCACCATAAGGATAACTGTGTTGCCCTGGGAGTTGGGTAACTCCACAATGAAATCCATAGACAGGTGGGTCCAGGGCCTCTCTCCATTGGGTATGGGTTGTAGGAGGCCCACTGGAAGGTGTCGGGTAGTCTTACTCTGAGCACACATGGAACAGGCAGCTATGAAGGTGGTTACATCAGCACGTAGACTAGGCCACCAGAATTGTTGGGAAATGGCCCAAAAGAGTTGATTCTATCCAGGGTGGCCAGTAGCCTTGGGAGAATGGTAAGTCTGGAGCACAGCAGTACGGAGACTATCTGGGACAAAGCAGCGGTCACAAGGATCCCAGGAGGAGCATGGACCTGGGCGGCAAGAATTTTGTCACCCAAAGGAGAAGTGAGACTGGTGCGAACCGTAGCCAGAATACGATCAGGAGGAATCACAAGAACCGGAAACCGACTCCATCTTATAAGTGGAGGAAAACTGTCGTGACAAAGCGCCAGCCCTTACATTCTTAGTACTGGGTAAGAATGAGACAACATAATTGAAACTAGACAAGAAAAGCGCTCATTGCTTCTGGGAGAGAGGCGTTTAGCCTCAGACAAGAATGTGAGATTCTTATGGTTAGTAAGAATGAGAACAGGCACAGTGGTACCTTTGAGGAGATGTCTCCATTTTTTCAGGGCTAACATGATAACTAACAGCTCTCTGTCACCAATCTTGTAATTGCACAAGGGAGAAATGGTAACAGATATTGCATGCTGCAGGAAGATGGATTTAACTTGCTGGAGAAATGTCCATTATAAGGAACAAAAAGTACTGTTCTACCTCATATCTTTGTTGGGGAGAGGCCTTTGCCTTGGGTGAGTACCTGCCATGGCACTATTCAAATCATTTATTGAATTTACAGAAGAGGATGTTCTATTATTGCCTCATCAGAGCACAAAGAATTGTAGAGTGTGCTTTGCAATTCTTTCCAGTAAGTGGAGTTTCTTTCACACTCCCCTCAACTTTAAGTGGTTGTAAACCCCTGAGACATTTTACATATAGGTAAGCCTATAATAAGCCTCACCTATATGTACTGAAAATATCTCTCAAACCTGGGGCGTTTAGGAGATATTTACCTTGTAGTGCACTGATGATGTTATTGGCGCATGCGCAGTGAAGAAATGGGCTTCCGTGTCGTTTTTTTCTTCCCCAGCGTGTGCCGTGACTAGCGGCTCCCGTGCCCATGCGTGGGAGTGGTGCCACGCGGCTCCGGCCAGTCACAGAGCCGGAGTCTGCGGCCCCAGAAGGAAGAGGGGCAAAGATGGATGCTTCCACCAGAGGGGACATCGTAGGCTTCACTAGCAGGTAAGTGCCACATAATGGGCTAGTATGCGATGCATACTAGCCCATTATGCTTTTCCTTTGCAGGGGAATAAAGAGGAAGTAAAACCATTAGGGTTTACTTCCTCTTTAAACATGTAGAATGCTATCATTGCACTTAAGTTGGAGCTTACTTTAAAAAAACCTATAGCTGTTGCCACATCACTTACCTGTAATGAGGGAGTTAATAGCTTCGGGTCTCCTGTAAGCTGCAGTGAAAAAGGTCTGATGGGGACCTGACATCTTCTCCCCTCACCTTTTGAGAAAAGCTGGTGCATAGTCTCTGAATGAGGAATAGAATCTTGTCATTCATCCAACCCTTCCCTATTCAGAGATTGTGTTAGCTTTGTAGCTAATAACTCCCTCTGCTCTGGAAGTTCAGCACCAGGAAGAGGATCGGGCATCCTTGTAGAGAAGATCTATATAGGATCCAGCTGCTTGCACAACATGGGTGTATTTCATTACAGATAAGTTATGTGACTGCAGCTATAGGATAAAAACAAATTTTTGACTAAACTTCAGCTTTAAATCAGCACATGCCCTACCCAACTTTGTTCATCAGCATTAGAGATGAGCTTGGGCATCCCACAAACTCACCTCTGTTGTCACTGACAAAATATGGGCATGTTTCTATAAGGGCACTGACATCACAGAATTTTGGCCCTTTGTTTACGCGTGTTCTGGGGTGGTAAATGAGGTAGTCCACAGGTGACTGAACAAAAAAAGAGTGCAACTTTGATGATTGGATAATAGTGAGTTCAAAGTACACCCAAGCTCAACATCATGGCTTCCTTTTCAAGACTGACTTTGTGTTTATGTGTTCTACAGGACTGCTTCCCTGGCAGCTAGAATCTGCTGAATACAAATCGTAAAAATAAGAAAATGTACACTTTGATGATCTACTCTACTGTGCTTTTGCTTAATAAAATATATTAAACAATGACAATTGTAATTTATTTACATAATTTTCTGTAAAAGTCATTACTTATCAACAGGAATATTATTTTTAAAATTAGCACAGGTATTCACAGGTCTAGGTCTAAGTAGGAATGTTGTCTCATAGTTACAATAAATACCTCAAAACAAAGTCTAGGCATGGCTCACATGTCTGCAAAGCATGCATCTGCAAACATAAACAGTTCTAGCTTACTATGCATAATGAAAATAAACATATTTCAGTATGCATTGCAGTGTTATTTGCAAAGCATACTGGGTCCTACAGGCATGTGTATAGAGGTTTACCTTGGCTGGTTTTCTGTGTTGCAGAACATGGATGAATCTTTCAACATCCAGGAATGCCAATTTTGAATCATCCATATTTGTTTCCTTGGCTTGACTTGCTAGGGGGGAGAGCAGTTGTTTAAGAGGTCAAAATGTGTGTGCTGTATGTTTACAGTCACTCCCATTGAAGTCTATGGGGCCAAAAATGCCTGATTATGCTCAAAAAATTGCTAATGTACCTCTTTGCATAACAGTCATCACACTACAATTGACTAAGTGCTCAGGCATAAACAGGCACAATTTAAAACAATTAAATTGTGGCTGTTGAGTGTTGTGGTACATAGTGAAAAGCATGACAAAATGTTCAGGTGTGAAGGGGACTTCTTTAGGCTGGGTTCACACCTATGCAAATTGGATGTGGGTTTCCTTGCATTCCAATTTGCATAGCAGGAGATTGTGATCGGCTCTCTATGGAGACGGTTCACACATCTCTGCAGCAGCTCCAGTGTGAATTGCACAGGAGCCCTGTGCGTCTTTTGGTCCGTTTCAAGTCCTAATTCAGCCCAAAATTTGAGCTGAAACCGGACCTGAAACAATGAATGGAGATGCACCGGACTCCTGCTGTGAGCCGCTACGTGTTCCCGTGTGAACCCAGCCTTAATCTAACAAAGCTTCCACTCTGAGACCAACACAACAATAGATGAACTTCTTCTTAAGCATCCATACAAAGTATTTACATTTGTTTGTTGACTGGCTGGTACATGTGCTGAAAATGTGCACATTGCTTTAAAAGCTAGTTATTGATTGCTGATTTACAAAGGAAGTCTAAAGCCCCATTCACATGTGCAGTTAGGAGCATACAGTGGATTTTTGTGGCAAGATTCTGAAGTTTGATCTGAATGCTGATTGCTCTTCAGAGTGAGCAAACCCCTCATTACTTTTCCTAGTCCGCTCGTGTGTATGCGGCAATACATTTAAATTTGATCAATCTCTCACTGTGTTCATTCAAAAAGAAAGGGACAGTAATTATGACCCCCCCTCCGCCGCTCTCCATCCTGAATCTGATCCTCCTGTACTCTGTAGCAGCTGCTGCCAGCTGTGGGAAGAGGAGAATAGCTGGTAATGCTGTAGGGGGCACTCAGGGAACTGGAGCAGCAATAAATGGTAATTTGAACTGCAGAGGGGCACAGTTACTGGAACCGATCCCCCTGTTGCCCCCCCCCCCCCAAAGCAGCTTAAAGCCAGTGGGAGGAAGAGAAGGAGAAGCCAGCTGTGCTACATGGGAAGCCACAGGGCTTTCAGTGATAAGGCAGGCCCTCTTGCTCATCAAGTGCTTGGGCCCTGTACAGGAGGGCCCTCTGTACTGTCTTATTGGTGGCCCTGACCACAGGTAATCACTGCATGTGATGCCAAGCCACCACTGTTAGATTGTCTTGCATTGCAGGGCTTCTAGTGTGTCTCTGCACCTTTATAAGGAAATTATTTACATCCTTGACTACCTGCTCTTCTTAGTCTATGTATTGCTGTTAATGTCCCAGCATGAAAGCTTTGTTAAATTTGTATTAATGGCCACACTTTACAGAGGTTCCTTGATCAGACAGTGTGCCTTCCACACATATTTTCAAATGTATGCAAGAAATAGCCATAATTTCTTAACAACTTTGCATTAAAACAGAGATTTTAAGGCATTCTGGCTAGTTCTTTGATTTTTAATTCACACAGTATGCTCTGCCTCCCCATTTAAGCACTGAAAGTGTTATTTATATAACTGATGCAGTTGTGGCATGATAGATTTAACTTATAGTCTCAAAAGTGTGGCAGACAGTGGCTCAATCCAAATGACATCTTGCAGATCATAGAACATTTTTATCTAAAAACTTGTGCAGATTATAACAGGTGTAGTCTAGCTCCAGCAGAATGCAGTACATATAAAGACTGTAGGCTAAAACATGAAGAAGGGTGGGAATAACTACATAGAGCATCCCCTAGCTACAGAGTGAGGTAGGGACAACATTATTTGAATGCAAACAAACAGCAATGCATGTGTAACATGATACTTCCCTTTAAAATCTAGGATTTCAAATATTAAAATAATGAAAAATCAAGTCCAAACATTAAAGCGGAGCTCCACCCTAAAGTGGAACTTCCGCTTATCGGATTCCTCCCCTCCTCCGGTGCCACAATTGGCACCTTTCAGGGAGGTGCAGATACCTGTATAATACAGGTATCTGCACCCACTTCCGGGACTAGCTAGCCGCAGCTGCCCCCCCCCCCCTATTTTGTCTTGGAAAAACACACAGTTCCCAGGACACAACGGGGACCAATAAAGAAGCGCAGCGCGACTCGCGCATGCGCAGTATGGAAGCGGGCAGTGAAGCCGCAACGCTTCACTTCCTGATTCCCTGACAGAGGATGGTGGCGGGGGCAGCCGAGAGACAACCGATCACTCGTCATCTTCTGCCAAAATCGCTGGAACCTGGAACAGGTAAGTGTCTATTTATTAAAAGTCAGCAGCTGCAGTATTTGTAGCTGCTGACTTTTAATATTTTTTGTGCAGGTGGACTCCCTCTTTAAGTGAAGACTTTATTCCAGGAACACCTGAAAGATAAGAAAGGGGGAGAACACTTTGGTGGGTGGAATGGAGGGGGGCTATGGCAGAGGATAAGAACATTCCCATGTTACAAACAACAAAACAAAATATGGAAAAACACAAGTGCAAAATGTGACAATGAATTAAAGTCTTTGTTCACCAATGCCAGAAGTCTGCCAAGCCAAATAGTTGGAAGCTATGGTGCATGAAGAGAACTATGATTTAATGGGCATTGTTGAATCTTGGCATTCTTCACACAATTGGGCTATTAATATTCCTGGATATGCTCTCTTTTGAAAAGACAGGGTAAAACATAAAGTTGGTGGTGGTGTCTGTCCCTATGTGAGAAGTGATCTCAAACAAACCTTGTGGATGGAGAGTGTGATGGTGCTGAAGCATTATGGATCAAAACTGCATATGGCTGTGCATTCTTCAAAGTTAATTATTGGAGTCTGTTATAGGCCACCCAATGTTAATGAGGAGATGGAGATGTAGCTCCTTGTACAGATAGAATGGCCTGCAAGTTCTAGGAGACCTGAAATTGACTGGCGTAATGGCATTGCTGGAACAGTAAAAGGGCAGAAATTGATAAACCTATTACAAGACAATTTTATGGTAAAGTTCATAGAGACCCCAACAAAAAATGATGCTCTGCTGGACCTGTTAATCTCAAACCATGCAGAGCTTATTACTAATGTTCATATAATGTAATATCTGGGTAGCCACGCTCATAACATTATTTAATTTAATGTAAACTACAAACACATATTGGAAAGATAAAAACACAAAATTTTAATTCTACTTTCACACTGGGGTGTTTTACAGGCATTTTTGCGCTAAAAATGGAGTCTGAAAAGCACCTGTAAACTGCCTCTTCTGCAGTCCCAGTGTAAAAGCCCAAGTGCTTTCTTTTTTTTTTTTTAATTGTATTTTTTATTAAAGGATTTCAAAAATACAGAAGAGAAGTCAACTTCAAACAATTGTTAGTACAAAATAAGTACATTCATTCAAATAGTATCAAACATAGGCCAGGGCCTTGAAAGGTAAGGTTACATTGTTACCAATTTTGCAAGTTTAAAAATATAGGCGTTGTGTAGGTCAGAGAAGGGAGGCAAAGAAAAAAAAAAAAGGGGGGGGCGTGGCTTGGCGCGCAGCGTGCATGGACGCTGAGTGAGAGAGCTCCGGCAGAACGAGGGGCCTAAAGCTGAAAAAAGGTCGTATTTCAGGACAAGTATGCCAACCCACGGGAAGAAATTATTGACCAACCGTTCCCTACGATCAACCGGGACCCCAAAAGCCAAATTGTCGGCGGCAAGCCTTAATAAATACCGCTATAACAGCGAACAGCTCGATCCCAAGATGGCGCCGCCTTACAGAACGGAGGGCGAGGATGAAGGAGAGGACGACGAGCTCTCGTTACCTGCCTCGGAGGACTCATCCAGAGGTAATAACGCTCATGACATACCCCTGACTTATTCAACGATGACTGAGATTGCAGCAGACATCAAAAACTCTTTCTCTATAGCTATCACGGACATCAAGACAGAGCTACTTAGGCTGTCTGAGCAAATGGCGGTGCACGAAAGAGCAGGGAAGAGAAGAGACCGGGCCCTAGTGAGGTTAGATGATATAACCGGCACCCACTCGCAGCACATGTTAGATATGAACAGACAGATCGAGGACCTCGATAACAGAGGAAGACGCCACAATATCAGGGTGCGGGGATCCCTGAGACGACCACCCCGGAGCAGATCAAACCGGCCCTGTCCTCCATTTTCAACGGCCTCCTTGAAAGGCCCGCGGACTCACCCATTGAATTTGACAGGGCCCACAGAGCCCTCAAACCCAGGGCACCTGACGACACACCACCTCGGGACATTGTCTGCTGCCTACCAAATTACCCCCTGAAAGAGGAGATTTTGCAAAAGGCAAGACTAAACGAGCAAGTGTCTTTTAATGGCGTAACCGTGCAATTATTTCAAGACCTGTCGCCTATTACGCTGAAGAACAGAAGATCCCTGAGGCCATTACTAGAAGTGCTCAAAGAGAAGCGTATTCCATATAGATGGAAATTTCCTTTCGCACTCCAAGCCGCTTACAATGGTAGACAATACCTGCTTAGGGTCCCGGACGACCTGCACAAATTCTGTGAAAACCTACAAATTGCTCCTGTGGATCTACCCGAATGGTATGCAGAATTTAGACTACCACCCAGCATCAACAACGCACCCCTTCCACCGGGTCCATCACCAGCTAAATCCCCGTACCACCAGGGGAAAAACAAAGGCGGCCCAAGCAGATACAACCACAACTCCCCCTTTGGCAAGGGTCCCAGGTCATAACTCTCCTTAACCCAGCTTCGACCTTACAACGCTGCCACGACTCGTTTACTTTAGGCAGCTCACCTTGGGACTTCCTTACTTCTACCACATCGGATCCGAACTAAAATCCTTCACCCCCATCCAGGTCCAAACATACTAACAGCGCAATCTACCAACCTCACAACTCACGCCTAAACATATCATGCGATACACTTAGCTGGGGACTCGACAGGGACTCCTGTTCAGATGCCGCAATTCCTGTCTTCACCCACCAGAGGGCAAGAGACGACAACAAACAAGATGACATGCAGGATAACCTCAGCACCTCGCTTGAATCCTCACCACCATCGCTCCACAAGAGAGACCAACCACGGGACCTACGTTAAGTAGACGACATACGAGACTGCTACATTACGCCCATGGTGTTCACGCAAATACCCTCTCCAGCAACACGGAATCTATGGTACACCTTTTGTTACGCATTTAACTATATGCTTACTTTACAGGTCAGGAATTTAATCTCCTCTAAGTCCCCCACCTTCTTGATATCCAATGAAGGTGCAAGACAAGAACAAATGTGTTCACAAAAAAAAAGGTTAGTACTAATTTAGACGGATGCAACATTAGTACATACCTACCAGGACTATATCTCTTAAGTCCAAGTTCTCCCGCCTTATAAGACAGAACACTCAGTGATGATCACATTTTCTCTCGCCTCCTTTTTTCTACCTGAATACCCTAAGTTGAAGACACAAAATAACGGGAAAGACTTAAGAGTAATAAGCTGATTCCCAACACTCTTACAGAACAGAACTAAAACTGGGTTTTTTTTTTCATTTACCCCCTGTAGGATGTACACTATATTGGATGTATGGCTGTACACGTGGCATTTATGGTAGCTTCCATGCCACATCTGGTCTCACAACGCAATATATCTGTATAAGTTTACTAACATCTCTTTACCCAACAGGTACACTTCCTCAGAAGTTCATAGATTGTTGCCATTTTGAGTTTATGTTTGCCCATCGACGTCGGGGGTCTCTTGGGTGGGTTTGTTGAGTGGTGGACCCACCCTCGAGACACTGGACGCGAGGCTTTGTTGTTGGTAGTAACGCTTTACACGATTCCTCAAATGCTTATTTACACTAGGATGTTAGACCTAGAAGTTTCACACTTTATTCCTCCTGTTATCCAATACTGGAAGTTACGTAGCTGAGGGACTGGTATTATTATAGTATATACCCCATATATTATCGCTAACCTGAACCAACGTAAATCACCTTAACAATTTCAAGGCCAAAGAAACAGATAAAATTAATAAACGCTTTAAATAGGCCCCCTCGACACGCCTTAACCCCGGAGTCACACACAATACATCCTTTGTCTCAGACTCCCACGGGCGCACCTCCCACCAACCCCCCAGGGTCACTAAAGACGTTAGTAAATAACGTGCCCTACAGGTTCAACCGACGGGTCACCACCCGTTTGAACTAGACTCGACCACTACACTATCTGTACTATCCCCCTTCCCTCACCCCTTCTTACCCCTTGCCTCTCCTCTTCTGTACCCCTCCCCTCACTTACCCAATCCAGGTACCTTATCCTCACCCCACTTACCCGCCCTTTGAAAATGACTTACTCCCTTCTAGGAAAGTCTCCCACCCTGATCTCTCATAACATCAATGGATTAAATATCCCAGAAAAAAGAACTAAACTGCTCATGGAACTCAAAGCCCCAAACCCGTTAGTAGTCTACCTTCAAGAAACACACTTTAAAGGACAAAACATACCTAAAATCACCAACAACTTATTCCCTAGAGCTTACCATGCGACCAACCCTCTAGCCAAGACTAAAGGGGTATCAATCCTCATAAACAAAAATGCTCCATTTGAACTGACAAATCAACTCATAGACCCCGACGGCAGGTACATCTTTCTGAAAGGCCTTTGGGAGGGCTCTCCAATAACCCTGGCAAATGTCTACTTCCCGAATAAAGCACATATCACCTTTTGCAACACAATTATCGGTGAGCTTAAATGGTTCGCTGAGGGCTGTGTTGTTCTGGGTGGCGATTTTAATGTTCCTCTCTCCCCCTTGCAAGATACCTCAACGGGATACACACGCTCGGACAATCCGCGGACCAGGTCGGTCGGACTTTGTCCGACGTACTTTGTCCGATGTTGGCGTTGCGTACACACGGTCGGACTACGTTGTCGGAATATCCGGTCCGGAAGAACGTCGTGACGTAAGTCGTCGTCCACGAGATTACAAAAGGGAAGTTCAGCACCACGTCAGGCACCCGTTGGGCTCCTTCTGCTGATCCCGTGTTTATCGAGAGTTAGTGGAAGTTTGGTGACTTAAGATTCGCGCTTCTCAGTTTTCAGACTCAGATCGTTACTGCTCTTCAGTTTGTGCTTGTCGTGCGTATCTGTTTATTAGTGCGTGTAGTCAGTTCGCATTTGTTGGTCATTGCGGCCTATATCTTGATATAGGACGCTTTGATTTGCACTGCTTATTGTCTGCTCGTTGCTGGTATTCACTTCGTTCTTTCAGGCCTTGCTGTTTATCGGTGCTTTCTGTTTGTCCGTTCTGACCAGCCGACCTTTTGTGACCTTCTGAGCGATGTTTCCCGTGCGTACTCGTCGCCGAGTTCGTGCTGTACGCGGAATTGGTGTCGGGCTTTTAGCTTTGACCCAAGACCCGTCCATGAACAGAGTGACGAGGAGTATGTGGACCAAGAATTGGTTGCTTCAGCGTGACCAGTTCTCGCACATGCCTTTGCTTCGTGAGATCCGGGAGAATAATCCTGATGATTTCAGGAACTTTCTCAGGATGACGGACCCCGATTTTCACCGTCTTTTGGCTTTGCTGACCCCCTTTATCAGCCGGCAGGATACCTGCATGAGACAAGCCATTACTCCGGAGCAGAGGCTTGTTGCCACGTTGAGGTACTTGGCGACAGGGAGAAGTCTTCAGGATTTGAAGTTCTCTTCAGGTATCTCTCCCCAGGCCCTGGGAATCATTATTCCAGAGACCTGTTCTGCCATCATTCAGGTCCTGCAGGAGGACTATATTAAGGTAACATTTCTACTTTACTATTCCCTTCTATGTATGCTCTGTTTGCTAATGACTTGTATTTTTGACCTCCTTCCCTAATTACCATGATTGCAATATGTTCTAATATGCTGTGCCCCTTTTCTCCTTCATGCATTTTTCCCTTCACTTACCTCACCAGCATGCTCTTCTGCCCCAATAGACACCTATGGCCTAGTCACTTAAGCAATGTCTTTTGTCTGCTGCATAGTATTGTTTGCCCCAAAACACCCCCTAAAATATGCACAAATGTTTGCTGTGTGGTTTACTTCATGTAGAGCCCCCTTTTTTTGTTCTTTTGGGGGGGGGGGGGGGCAAACTCATTAGGAACCCCCTCCCCCAACTGCTCTGTCAGATGGTACCAATCCTTTATCTGCTGGCTTTCCCAAGGTCAATACACACTATATACCTACCTCTTTATAGTGCGCATCTTTAGGGATGAATTCAGCAAAGCATGTAGTGCAAGGGGCTGCCTCCATACATTCCATTTCCTAATTTTTTGTCTTCTTTCCCTCCTATTAGCTTGCTTGGTAATTTAATAATGTCACACTGTGCCTGCCTTTTTTGGGGGGGGGGGGGGGGGGAAATGTTATTTGATCTTTCCTGTGGCCTGCCAATAGTGTTAAGTACAGAGGGTCTGGCCAAACTAGGCCACATTATTGAGCCATTTGCCAATCAATGAAGTGCAGAGGGTTACCTGTCCACCACCCCCCCCCCCCAAAACCATAGTTATTGCCAATGTCCCATCAGAAGTGGGGGGATTGATGGGGGGGTGAGTAATCTGTGAAGGGGAGCCTCTACTTTTCTGTGTAAATACTTTCCAGCCTCCAATTTTATACAATGCTCTTGTTCCAAGATGTTGATTGTCTAATCTGCTTGCAATGTTTAGGTGCAAAGTGACTCATTTTTTTTTCTTGTTTCACTCCACAGTTCCCTTCCACGCCACAGGAATGGCAGACTGTGGCCTCCCACTTTGCCAGCCGTTGGGACTTTCCTAACTGCGGAGGGGCAATTGATGGGAAACACGTCCGCATCGTCCCACCGCCCAACTCGGGGTCCTACTATTATAATTATAAAGGGTTTAATAGTGTAGTGATGTTGGCGGTGGTGTCGGCAACATACGAGTTTATGTATGTGGACGTGGGGATGAACGGCCGGATATCGGATGGTGGGGCCATTACGCACACGGAGTTCTACTGGCGTCTCCAAAGTGGCAGTCTGTGCTTGCCACCTCCAGAGGAGAATGCCGAAGGACTCCCCTTCGTCTTTGTCGCAGATGAAGCGTTTGCGCTGACTCCCCATGTGATGAGGCCGTTCCCGATGAGGACCCTCACCCCGGACCAGAGGGTCTTCAACTACAGGCTGTCCAGAGCCAGAAGAGTGGTGGAGAACGCTTTTGGCATCCTGGCCAGCCGCTTCCACCTGTTCCTGACGGCATTTAACTTGGCGGAATACAAACTGAACCACATAGTTCTTGCCTGTTGCATATTGCACAACTTCCTCAAAAGACATAACAGGAACTATGTGGTGGCCGTTGGCCCAGATGTGGAGGGCCCTCCAAATGCGGACCTCACAGCCCTTCGAGTGGCACGTCCAGGCTTGCCCCCTCTCAATGCCCGCGTGGTCCGGGACCAATATATGGAATACTTTGTGGGTAGGGGGGCCATTGCTCTGCCTGACGATGTGTGAGAGGCATTTTTTAATAAATCTGATATTTTAACCAACCTCTGATTTCTTGTCATTTCAGTCTTCTTTTTAGCTTATTTTACTTTGTCATTTTTTCCCTTTGCCTTCGACAGTGGTAATGCACTTTCTGGGCAAAAGGAGGTAACAGTCTCTTCTTCCCCAAAAGATTATTCTCATGTGTGTTTGCTACCTAATCTTTGGTCTAGAGAAGGTTTGTCCTGCATAACTGACACCCAAAATACTCCTTTTCAGCACCAGGTCTGACATGTGTGTATTCTCCAAAATGCTGTGCTCCGTGTTTTCGTCCAAAGCACTGTGGGTGTCATTTACATAAGTCAAATCCGCTATGCTCTACAAGTGCATTGAAAAAGTTCCCTGGGAAAGGAAATTGCAGTGCAAAGTGGATTTGCCTTTAGTAAATAACACCCATTGCCCCCCATATCCTTTACATTTTACATACATAATGCATTGTTTTATTTAAATAAGGAAGCCACACATTTTGAAAAATAAAAAAGTTTACTTGGAAAACATTCACAAGTGCGTTTACAATCTTCACGCCAAAACTGACAACATCTTGGTTATTTACAACATTATTTACAAAGATTACGCAATTGGTAAAACCAGGCATGGAGCTAAGCAGAACCTATGAAGTAGGAAAGTTCAACTTTGTAAAGTGAAGACAAGATCAGACATGACTATATGTTCAAAGTGTGTTTGATCTTGCCTTCATCACATGGGGGGGTCACCCCCGAAAAGTGGAAATTTGGAACATGCACACAATTTGGTTCTGAAAATGGTCATTAGATGGTAAAACACATGCCTAGAAGCTTCAAAAGTGCCATTTTCCATCATGGGGATGAATGGACGTTTTTTGGGGGTGCAACCCCTTCACCACAACCACTTTCGTAGTTCGTAAAGTGTTTGCACCCCCAAAAAAACGTTGCCATTCATCCACCATGATGGGAGCTAGCACATGTGGACACAATGTGTGCATGTTCCAAATTTCACACAGTTTTTAAGTTGCAAATGTGTTCAGAAGCTGGCACAAATGTGTGTAAATTACTTGGTGCTTTTTCATATTTTTCCTAAAACATCAATGATGTTCTTCAATTTTTGTTGAACATCATTGATGTTTTGCTTTATGTAATCTAGATCTCGATTGCAGACCATTATCTCTCCGATGAGTACGTGGGCACTCTCTGTGGTAAAGTGCGATTTTTCTTCCACAACATCCACGTCACCTAAAAACCACAAACAAACAAAAATGGGGTGTTGGAAATGAGGCAGCCATACATGGATTAGCTTACCAGTAGCTGTGTTCTCCCACACTCACCTGTTATGGTGACAATTTCTCCAAGTTCGATGATCTCTCCTTCCTCCTCCTCCTCTGCTTCTGCTCTTTCCACTTTTTTGGTAGGTGTTGGTTTGGGGGTTTCCTCAGACGGCCCAAGTTTTCGCTCCCCTATGAGAATGTCCAAAAGGAAGATTTAGCAACACAAGCTATTGAGGGCAGAAATAGGAAATGACAAACATTGCTTGAAAGTGACGGACACTATTTTAGTTTGGCCAGTTACAAATGTCAACTACATGAATGAAGTCACTTTGTAAAGGTGCTAAACTGACTAGCTTTTTGGTAGAAGTTTGTGTGATGGAGACCCCCCTCTAGTATCCACTGGAGCACATGTGTGGAAAAGCATAATAAAAAGGGGGTTTGGGTGTCCCAGCACTAGTGCTCTAGAGTCCAGATGGGTAAACAGCTACTGAGTGACCTCTCCTTTACATTGAATAAATTGGCTTTACATTCTTGATGACATTTCTAGTGAGAACAAACTTCCTTTCCCCAAAAAAAACACCAAACATCGTATTATAAGTGGCCGAACGATCGAGGTTGCGTACGATCGAATGCACACACACACGACCATGACAGTGGCAGAAAGATCGAGGCTGAGTACGATCGAATGCACAGACGAACCTGAAAGTGGCCATTTTGGAATGTACAACTTGGTAAAAATCAAAACACAATGGAGCAGTATGCAAGCAAGAAATCAAACACAAAACACAACTACTTACTTTTTTGAAGAATTCTCTTGATCTTTCTGTACTGATCGGCCTCCCTCAGTTTCAGGTCTGACCAGCGTTTCCTGAGTTGCTCCTTGGATCGTTGTACCCCAAAATTATTGTACAGCCTTCTCACAACTTTAGACATGATCTTGGCCTTGCGGACATTGGGGTTGAGGTAAGGCCCATACTTCCCATCATAGTCGCTCCTCTTTAATATGTCCACCATCTCCAACATTTCTCCAAATGACATATTGGAGGCCTTGAATTTCAGGTTCCGGGATCGGGACGTTTCTGCCTCCGGACTTTCCTCGTCCTCCTCCTCGTTGGTGGGATATTTGTGGCGCACCTGCTGTGTCCCCGCCATGTGCTCTCCCCACTACGCCGTAAAGAGAAGGGGTGGGGAATAGACGAGAAAGATCGTCAGGGGCGGGCGGAGTTTGAAGCATGCGCAGTGTATATAAAACGTCACACGCCTGTGTCGTAGCCACGATCTGGGAGACGAGGGGAGAGAAAACTCACACGAGACGATCGCTACAAACGAAGGTACAATTTAACGTTGGTACATAACTAGCCTAGACTGATTTGAACTTGAGGCTTCTTGATGGAGAAGATTAGGAGAGTTTAGCCTGACATAATTTATAGGGTTTGGTGTGTTGTTGTGTCTTGCAGAGATTGATATGAAGGGATTCAACGACATGAGTTTTCTCCCCCTCTTCATTGCCAAATACAGGGATTTTCCCATATTGTGGCAGGGTATACACCCACATTACACCAACAAACCAAAGAGGCACGCAGCCCTGGAGGAACTTGTGGAATTTGTCAAGCCAACGTTCCCCACGGCAACTGTTGATGATATTAGAAAGAAAATTGGCAGCCTGAGGAGTGCGTATATCAGGGAGCGCAAGAAGGTCGTGAAGTCTGAGGAAACTGCAACTTCAGCAGATGAGGTCTATGTCCCCAAGCTCTGGTACTATCAGAGTCTCCATTTTCTGAAGGACCAGGCTGATGTCACGGAGCCAACCTCAACTCCTCCTTCCACGCTTCCTTGCGCACAGCCCACCCCTGATGAGGCTTCCGAGGAGCAACCTGGGCCTTCCAGTCTGGAAGAGGTGGAGGAGCCCAGCTTGTTCCAGGTATAGTAGTTTTGTTACCATTTATGGGAATAATGAATGATGTTCACTTAATTCAGGATCGCCAATTGCTTAGTTCCTAACGTGTTTGACATATCAACAGACAGTGGTGTGGGAGACATTTGGGGCCAGAATCTAAACTGCTGGGCTGAGAATTGTATGGTTTTCTATTTGTAAACATTTTGCACCAGTCACTAGATGAGAATTGTGTGTGTTTGATGAACAAATAACTGAAACTATGTCCCTTTTTCCTACACAGGAAGACCTCAGCCAGGAGGTGGCTGTGGAAGGTGGCAGTCAGGAGGAGGCAGGGGTTAGTGGCAGCCACCAGCTGGGTAGTGGCAGCCAAGAGGGGTCTAGGCCTCGGAGCCTGACTGACACCCAAACCCCTCCCCTCCGCCCTCCGTACAAAAGGGCGAGAAGGGGGGGTTATGCGGCACAGTCAGCGCTCCGGATGATAAGAGAGGCTTCAGACTCCCTACATGCCACACCCGCCGACGAGGAGACCTTTGGCTCGGTGGTTGTCACAAAAATGATGGGTATGGAGGTGGGCAACGCAACATGTGTGAGGGGCTCATCCTCCATGTCCTAAATAAGGGTAGGGCTGGGGAGATGACCCCACTCACACATGTTTGCCATAGTTACCATGCTCCGCCTCCTCCTCCTCCTCCTCCTCCTTCTGCCACCCCACCAGCACGACAGCCACAGCGTGCAAGGAAGCGTGGAAGGAAGACCTGAGAGTGACGACCTGGAATCAGTCTGGTCTGAGAGAAGATGGAGCCTCTTGTAGTACCAGAGCCTGGGGACCTAGATGGCATCTGCTGCAGTTCCGGATACTTTGGACTTCACGACCAGATTGCACTCCCCTTAATATACGTACTCCTCAGGCCCCCAATTTTCTACGCTTGGACAATGATGGTTGCCGTGGGGGGCCAAGACTTTGCAAATTCCCCAAGTTTCACCATGGCTGCGTTCCTCTTTGGTTTGTTGGTGTGACCTAAATAAAGGTTTTTTTGATTTGAAATAATCATTGACTATTGTGTTTTACTTTGCTACAATGACAGTTTTTCTTGGAGTAGGCTGGTACATTTCACTAATCCTAAAGTAGAATTAACAAGGGGCAACAACAACAAACAACCTCCTAGTAAATTTAAGCAAGAAATACAAATGTAAATAATGTGTTTTTGGTAATTTGAGACACACAACCCCCAAAAAAAAAAAAAAAAAAAAAAAAAAACATTCAAATATGTATTCCCCAAAAAAAATAAAAAAAATAAAATCATGGTAAAAAAATAACAAAGATTCTTTTCCGTTCAGAGTAAAAATAAACATGTAGTGTATAAATGCTGCAAAGTAATAAAGAAGTAAGTTTGTGAGAAGTGCGGGTGAATAGGAGCAGCTAAAACATGTCATTCTTGTTGCATTGTAAAGAAAAAGAGAATGCGCTGCATTAAAGACATTTTAACATTGCAGCGTGACGAATGTGCTGTGTCGATTAGGAAAGGTAGTTTTACCTGACCGAGCGCTTCCGTCACAGAATTTCTTCTGAGCATGCGTAGCACTTTGTCCGTCGGACAAGCGTACACACGCTCGGATTTGGTGTGATCGGACCGGGTTGACGGCAAATCTTTCCAGCAGGAGATAAGACTTTGTCCGACGGACAAACCGACGAACACTGTCCGATGGTGCATACACACGGTCTGATTTTTCAACAACCTTGTCCGATCGGACCAAATTGATGAAAAAGTCCGACCGTGTGTATGGGCCATCAACACTTACTTCAGCAACAATGCAGATTCTGACACAAACCCACTAAACAATTGGGAAGCTCATAAAAGCGTCATTAGAGGGGAATTTATAAAATGGGGCGCTAGAAGGAAGAAAGAAAGAATTAAGACCATTTCAGATTTATCCACAAGAATAGCAAAACTGGAATCCCAACACAAACAATCTCTTGCTTCCGATACAGCCGACGAACTCACACAATGTAGAAAATCACTCTCAGAAATCCTACAATTTCAAACACAAAAAGCCCTATTTTTTCGGAAGAGCATATTCTATGAACATGGCGATAAGAGCGGTAAACAGCTAGCCAGGGCCCTACGAGACGCTACAACAGCTAAACATATACATGCCATAAGGAATAAAACAAACATCTTGGAACATAATACAGAAAAAATAGCTGCCCTATTTCACGAGTTCTACTCCAAGCTCTACAACTTACCCCCACAACACAAACCCACAAACATACAACTCTCCAGAGAAGAAGTGATCAAAAATTTCCTAGACGAAAGTAAAATTCCTCCCTTAGACACCTCAGATACGTACTTACCGAGGCCGAAATGCCGAGAGTGGTTCACCCTTGCAACTGAGCGCAGTCCGCCCCCTGGAGGTGAGACAGGGGGTGAATGGCACAAAGAGGCACAGGCTACCCAACCAGAGGACCAGAGGATCAGAGGGTCAGGACTGAAGAGGGAGCCAGGTGCTGGGGTCCGGGGGGGTCTGGGAGGTTCCAGAACACTGGTGCAGGTACAGGACTGAAGACGGGCAGGTCCGGGTCACAGGCAGATATTCAGGGCAGGAGACAGCAGGCAAATCCGGGTCACAAGCAGAGGTTCCAGGGGCCAGAGGCAAGCAAGCGGTAAGTCCAGTATACAGTCCAAAGGTCAAGGGCAAGAGAAGGCAGCAAGGTCAAAAGGCAAATCCGGGTCAAAAACAGGTAATCAGGCAAACAGGATACAGGAAGCAGGAACAGAGCTTTGGCAGGAAGCTGAAGACAAGCCAGCGCTGGACTAATCTGAACCACTTCCTTAAATAGGACCTGTAAGTGGTCATGTGACGCTGTCACGCACTGGGACGCTCAAACGTGCGCTAGTGCGCATGTGCGTACGTCGGAGCGCTGAGCCGCGAGTGCGCATGCGCCGGAGTGCCGTTCCGCCGCGCATGCGCACAGGCAATCGACGCGCAGCGCTCACTTGTAAATTGTCCTGACATTGCCCTCCCCCGAGGGGCGGCCTCCGGACGCCCAAGCTAGCCATCAGTTCAGGATGTTCCGTCTGGAAAGCTCGGATTAAGCGTGGAGCATGCAGATTTCCTGAGGGTTCCCAAGAGTTCTCTTCTGACGGGTAACCCTCCCATTTGACCAGGTATTGGAGTTGCCTCCCCCTTTTCCTGCAACTTAGAATTTTTTCCACCACAAATTCTGTTTCGCCGTCCACCAGTACTGGAGGAGGTGGTGGTTCAGATCTTCCTGGAAAAGGACTAGGAGTGACAGGCTTCAGGAGGGAAGCGTGGAACACCGGGTGTATCCTGTACGAGTTTGGTAAGGAAAGCTCAAAAGCTACAGGATTAATCTTCCGTTTGATCTTGAAAGGACCAATAAACTTTGGTCCTAATTTACGTGTGGGTATGGCTAATTTGAGATTGATTGAGGACAACCATACCTCGTCCCCTATCTTGAAGTCCGGATTTTCCTTCCTCCCCCGGTTGAAATGTTTCTCATACCCTTCTTGGGTCTTCTGCATGGTCTCTTGAATTCTCCGGAAGTTCTGCTGCAAAAAATCAACTCGGTCTTGGACCGCAGGAACAGGAGTTTCAGGCAGAGATCCTGGCAGGAAGGAGGGATGGAACCCAAAGTTGGCCCAGAAAGGAGTTTGGTTGGTGGCAGTATGGACCGCATTGTTGTAGGCGAACTCCGCATAGGGTAGGAGACTAGACCATTCATCCTGGGAATCCGAACAGAAACAGCGGAGGTATTGCTCTAGAGATTGATTTGTCCTCTCCGTCTGGCCATTGCTCTGAGGGTGATAGGCCGAAGAGAGGCATATCTTGATTTCGAGGGTTTTACATAATTCTTGCCAAAACTTGGAGGTGAACTGAGACCCTCTATCAGAAGTGACACTCGTAGGTATCCCGTGGAGTCGAACAATCTCTTTAAAGAATATGTCAGCTGTAGCAGAAGCGGAAGGAGTCCCAATCATTGGGAGGAAGTGTGCCATCTTTGACAAGCGGTCGACCACGACCAAGATGGTGGTGTATCCCTCTGAAGCGGGTAATTCTACAATGAAGTCCATTGATATGTCCGCCCATGGGCGCTTCGGGATGGACAAGGGCTTCAGCAGGCCCCAGGCTTTAGAACTAGTTCCTTTGTTGCGTTGACAAATGATACAAGAGGTGACATAATTCCTGCAGTCTTGTCTCCACCCAGGCCACCAAAAAGAGCGAGAAATTAAGTTAGACGTCTTGTGAACCCCAAAATGTCCCGCAAGCTTGTGATCATGTAGAGTCTTGAGCGTTAAAGGTCTTGTTTCTGTGGGGACAAAGACCTTCCCACGTACCCAGAGTAGTCCATCGTGTTCCTCCATTGAGGGAATCCCATGGTCGGTGGGGTGCCTTGATGCCGCCCTGATGGCGGAGACTAAATCAGGTTGCAGAAGGAGGGACAGGAAGTTCTGTGGCGAAAGGATAGTGTTGGGTTCAGATTCCTGGGGTGTCTCGTGAAACATTCTAGAGAGAGCGTCTGCCTTTCCATTTTTTGAGCCGGGTCTGTAAGAAATATGAAAATTAAATCTTGCAAAAAAGAGAGCCCAACGGGCTTGTCTGGGCTTTAAGCGCTTGGCTGTCCTTAGATACTCCAGGTTTCTGTGGTCTGTCCAAATCATGACAGGATGGGAAGCCCCCTCCAGGAGATACCTCCACTCCTCCAGAGCAAACTTAATGGCCAGTAGCTCTCTGTCTCCCACATCGTAGTTCCTCTCTGGAGGACTTAACTTACGTGATGCAAAAGCCACAGGGTGTAACAGGGCCTTGGGACCCAATCTCTGGGATAATATAGCTCCAGTAGCCGTCTCTGATGCATCCACCTCCAGCACAAATGGAAGGGTTGGATCTGCATGCATCAGGATGGGAGCGGACGAAAACATTTTTTTCAAAGTATCAAAAGCCTCTTGTGCTTCCGGGGACCAATGGAATTGAGTACCTTGGTGAGTCAACTTGGTGATGGGTGCCACTATGGAGGAGAAGCCGACAATGAACCTTCGATAGAAGTTTGCGAACCCAATGAATCGCTGTACCCCTTTCTTGTTCACTGGGGCTGGCCACTCCAGTACGGCCTTGACCTTTTGTGGGTCCATGGAGACCCCACCTGTAGAAATGATGAACCCCAAGAATTGCACCGTGGATTTCTCGAATTCGCACTTCTCTGCCTTGAGGTACAATCTGTGGCTGCGGAGGATGGTGAGTACTTGTTTCACATGTACCCGGTGGAGTTCAAGGGAGTCCGAAAAGATAAGGATGTCGTCTAGGTAAACGACAAGGAAGTCGTCAAGGTGTTTACGAAAAATGTCATTTACCAGGTGCTGGAAGGTTGCTGGGGCGTTACAAAGCCCAAAGGGCATTACCAAATATTCATAATGCCCGAATCGGGATCTGAAGGCTGTTTTCCATTCATCTCCTGCCCTGATTCGGATGAGGTTGTAGGCCCCGCGAAGATCCAATTTAGAGAAGACTCTAGCAGACCTGAAACGTTGAAAAAGCTCTGGGATCAGAGGCAGGGGATACCAGTTCTTAATGGTGATTTTATTTAGTTCTCTGTAATCAATGCAAGGTCGGAGGGAGCCGTCTCTCTTTCCCACAAAAAAGATGCCCGCTCCGGCGGGTGACGAGGAGGGGCGGATGAACCCCTTCTCCAGGTTCTCGTCAATATAGGCCTTGAGGACCTTGAGTTCTACTTCGGACAGGGGAAAAATGCGGCCAAAAGGAATCGGTGAACCCGGAAGGAGATCGATGGGACAATCATATGTCCGATGAGGCGGTAAGCGATCTGCCTGTTGTTTGTCAAAGACGTCTTGGAATTCCAAGTAAACTGGTGGTACATGAAGAAGATTATCTGGTGATGATGAAATGGTGGAGCAAGTAGCCACAGCCTGGGTAAAGCAATGCTGGATACAGTGAGGCGACGGGAAGGAGACCTCCCTCTTACCCCAGTTAATTTGAGGTTCGTGGATCCGTAACCATGGAAGCCCCAAGATGATGGGGAACATTGGAGATGGGATAATGTCAAATTGGATAAATTCCTGGTGACCCGAATCGGTAGTGACACAGATGGGTTGGGTCTCATGGGTGATGAATCCAGAGCGAGGAAGAGAGCCGTCAGCCAAATGTACCTGTAGATTTTGTTTCTTCGGAACGAGGGGCAAGTGCATCTTGGTAGCAAATGCCGCGTCCAGGAAGCAGCTGCAGGCTCCGGAGTCAATTATGGCTGATAGCCGGGTTTCCTTTTCCGGTAGCTGTAAGGAGACAAAGAGGGCGACATAAGTCTGGGAGAACCCGGAAGATTGAAAGTTCATTATATATTGTTGGTAGGACTTACTCGGTCTTACGGGACAGGTGCTGAGAAAATGACCCGAAGCCCCACAGTACAGGCAAAGATTGGACCGGCGTCTGCGGAGTCGTTCTTCTGGCGTGAGGGGAGCACGAACTAGGCCCAACTGCATGGGTTCCGTCTCCTGGGATTCTACTGCTGGAGCTGAGGTGGTGGGTGACGGCAAGGTAGGTTTAGAAGAGGTCCAATAAGTACGGGGAGACTGAAGACGCTCGGAACGCCTTTCACGCATGCGGCGGTCCAGCTTGGTGGCAGCTTGGATCAAGTCTTCCAGTGAGTCAGGGGTCTCGGATCTTGCCAACTCATCTTTCAAAGTCTCAGACAACCCCTGGCGATACTGGTATTTAAGAGCCGGTTCGTTCCACCCGGTATCCGCTGACCACTTCCGAAATTCGACGGTGTAATCCTCCACCGGTCTACGTCCCTGAAGTAAATTATGTAGCGTGGCCTCAGCTGTAGCCACACGTTGCGGGTCATCATACAATTGCGCCATACTCTCAAAGAAAGTCTCTACTGCATTGAGTGCTGGGCTTCTCTGCTCCATTAGGCTATGGGCCCATGCCTGTGGCTCCTCAGCCAGGAGCGAGATAATAAAACCCACCTTTACTACTTCAGAGGCGAAAGTCCTGGGTTGAAGCGCAAGGTAGAGCGAGCAGGCATTCTTGAAGGCCCGGAACTTCTTGCGGTCACCCGTGAACCGTTCAGGGGTAGGAACTCTGGGTTCAGGAGATGCCATGATCACAGTGGGGTTTGCTGATCCAGGGGGAGCGGATAATCCACTGGTGGCGGTAGGGCCCGCTAAGGTGGGTGCAGTTGACCCCGAAAGCTGCTGCAGGCGACTGTCCACTTGGGTGTAACCCTCTTGTAGTTTTTGTACAGCTTCAGTTAATGCTGAGACTTGTTGGCACAAAGCCTCAAGGGGTGAACGCACTCTGTCGGCCTCAGACATGGCTGGCTTGTACTGTCAGATGCGTACTTACCGAGGCCGAAATGCCGAGAGTGGTTCACCCTTGCAACTGAGCGCAGTCCGCCCCCTGGAGGTGAGACAGGGGGTGAATGGCACAAAGAGGCACAGGCTACCCAACCAGAGGACCAGAGGATCAGAGGGTCAGGACTGAAGAGGGAGCCAGGTGCTGGGGTCTGGGAGGTTCCAGAACACTGGTGCAGGTACAGGACTGAAGACGGGCAGGTCCGGGTCACAGGCAGATATTCAGGGCAGGAGACAGCAGGCAAATCCGGGTCACAAGCAGAGGTTCCAGGGGCCAGAGGCAAGCAAGCGGTAAGTCCAGTATATAGTCCAAAGGTCAAGGGCAAGAGAAGGCAGCAAGGTCAAAAGGCAAATCCGGGTCAAAAACAGGTAATCAGGCAAACAGGATACAGGAAGCAGGAACAGAGCTTTGGCAGGAAGCTGAAGACAAGCCAGCGCTGGACTAATCTGAACCACTTCCTTAAATAGGACCTGTAAGTGGTCATGTGACGCTGTCACGCACTGGGACGCTCAAACGTGCGCTAGTGCGCATGTGCGTACGTCGGAGCGCTGAGCCGCGAGTGCGCATGCGCCGGAGTGCCGTTCCGCCGCGCATGCGCACAGGCAATCGACGCGCAGCGCTCACTTGTAAATTGTCCTGACAAATACTAGCAAAAATCTTAGCTAACAGACTGAAACCCCTACTCTCTAAAATCATAGGACCAGAACAGGTGGGCTTCATGCCAGGCAGAGAAGCCAGAGATAATATAACGAAAACCCTGAACCTGATTCATTACGCACAACAACAAAAAATTGAGGGCCTTCTGGTTTCCACGGACGCAGAGAAGGCCTTCGATAGGGTCTCATGGGAGTATATGTTCGCAACCTGTTCACATATAGGCCTGGGAGGTAATATGATAAATTGGATCAAAGCCCTTTACAGTAACCCACAAGCCAGAATCAAAATCAATACCTCCTTTTCTGACCCAATCCACATTCACAATGGCACACGCCAGGGGTGCCCGCTTTCACCCTTACTTTTCATCCTCACGCTGGAACCCCTTATCAGATCGATAAATCTATCATCTGGTATTTCAGGTTTTAACGTACACAATAGAGAATACAAGATGGCCGCTTATGCGGACGATCTCTTATTCTTTACGACGCAGCCACACATAACACTCCCAAATCTTATGAATACTTTCTCCACATTCGGATACATTTCCAACTTTAAAATAAATCAATCCAAATCAGAAGCCCTCAATCTAAGTATCCCTTCTGCCTCCTTGAACAGGCTTAAAAGAAATTTTAAATTTAAATGGGAAACCGACTCACTTAAATATCTAGGAATCAGGCTAACACCCAACATAGAATCCCTTTATAAGACCAACTTCACCCCAATACTAAACTCCATAACCAAAGACCTACAGCAATGGACTTCTAAACAGTTTTCCTGGTTTGGGAGGGCCTCGATTTTAAAGATGACCATACTACCCAGACTCCTATACTTTTTCAATGCTTTACCTGTACACATCCCTAACAATTTCTTTAAAAAATTACTCTCCATCCAAAGGAATTTCTTATGGGCAAGCAAAAAACCTAGAATAAATTTTAGATCCCTGACGTGGCCCAAGCAACAAGGTGGTATTAGTTTACCCGACTTCAAAAAGTATTATTTCGCCTCTCATATTTCCAGAATTATTGACTGGCACTGCCACGACCAAACCAAAGACTGGGTTCACCTAGAACACGCCCATAACAAACGAAATATACTATATTACCCATGGACCCTACACTCTAAAATCACCAAAGACATTACACACCCACTAGTGGCAAACACCCTCAACATATGGCACTCAATTGCCAACAAGTATGACCTGGCTTCCATTCCAGGTCCGCTGACACCACTGGTCAATAACCCCGACTTCCCCCCAGGCCATCACCATAAAACAGTGCAAGACCTAGGTTATAACCAAAAATACCTAGCCATCCACTGCCTGAACAGAAATAAAATAAAAACCCAAGACGTACTAAAATCCGAAATAGGAGAGGCCTTTGCAAACCCATGGTTTTACTTGCAGGTTAAGAGCTTCCTCCTTAACAGCAAAAACAAAACCGCATTCTCACGTAGACCTACTCCCCTAGAAGACATCTGCCTAAAGGGTTCTCAAACTACAAACACTACCTCCCTAGCATACAAATGGCTATCTCACCCACCGCCCCACGAAAGAAACAAGCACAAAGATTCCTGGGAACACGAACTGGGTACCATCATAAGCGACACACAATGGGAAAAAGCCTGTATCTTCGATCATAAATGTTCGCTCAGCACTAAGTATCAGGAAATTTCCTATAAACTACTCACACAATGGTATATTACACCAGTCAGGACCAAAAAATGGTCATCTTCCTCATCAGATACATGCTGGAGATGTAAAAAAGAGGTAGGAACCTTGCTTCATATCTGGTGGGAATGTCCCCCAATCCTTGACTACTGGAATAAAATTAACAGATGGATTAAATATATCACGGAAACTAGAATTGAACTAGATGCAGCTGCTTGCCTATTGCATATCAACACATTCTCTATCAGCAGGTATAAAAAATCACTATCTAGGCTCCTCCTAACAGCAGCCAAAAGCTTGATTCCTCTACATTGGAAATCCACTCACTCTCCTACGGTCAAGGATTGGGTGGACAGAGTCCAATACATGTACAAAATTGAGGAACTCCTGGCAATGAAGAAAGAAAATAGTACCAGCTTTAATTTGCAATGGCAACCCTGGCTAGTATTTACACTATCCAATGAATTTAGCTCTATCTCCACATGAAAGTCTCATTCACATATTTTACGCTATGATTCTACCCCAATATATCGACAGAATTTAGGCCCCCCACCCACTAAGAATTACATGCATACAGACCCCCCCTTCCCCCACCCACTCCTGTCCCATCCCGTGCCACACTCCCATCCCCCCTCTTCTTAGTCCCCTCCTTTTTCTACTCTACCTTTCACCTCATCCATTCACAACGCACACAACATAAATCTCAAGCCAGCGCAGAACAGTTTCTGTTTTCATAGTTTCAAGAATATGCAAATTGTATAATTACCAATTGTTACATTTGACAATGTGTTTAATATGTTGAATTTCTGTATGCTACAATTTTCATTCAATAAAAATCTTTGATTGTGAAAAAAAAAAGAAAAAAAAAAGGGGGCGGGATTGGGGGGGGGGACCCAAGGAGTGGGCAATTCAAGTGTACTGGTATATCACACCTTGAAAGTTGTTGCTCATTGGGCCTAGGGTTAGTGGGGTCTCAGGGGCGCCTATTCCAGATAGAGGCGCTCCGTGGGATTCCCACATAAAGGAGGGGAAGGGAGGGGGGCACCATGGAAACTTTAAGGGATTATGTTAGCGGGGTCAAGGTGGTAAGACATTCTACATATATATTTAAGAAGGTCCTATGTTATTGGAAAGTAATGGGAGAGTCTCAGGGTTGAGTGCCAGAATATGTATGTGAGTGTCCTTCGCGCTGATTGTTGAACTAGATACTATTGATGTAATGAATAGATGAGTAAAAAATAAAAAATAATAATCTACAATGTGAGCAATCGAATGCTATAAGTGGAAAATATCCTACAATAAGCTGCAAAATCTAAGAGTATACACAAACCCGTGAATGAAATCAATATGAAGTGATTTTGCGCTAAAGTGCATCAAATATTAAAGTGCTCAATGCATGCAACAAATATTAAAGTGCTCAGTAAATGTATACTACAACCAGTATATGGCTCTTTTTATTGGCTTTTGTCAACAGCTGTATAGCCATTATGGACATCTGACTGTTGATAATGCAGTAACCAACATTAGGCAGTATGTTGTTGTTGTTTTTATCTTTATTTTTATATATATATGTATAGACATGCTGTGTCATGGATATATATATATATATAATTTTATTAAAATTAATATAATTTTTTTCATCAAAATTAATTTCATTCACTTTCGTTCTTAATTTACTGATTGCTATGTTCATTAATTTATCAATAGGTCTCACCTATACTTTTGTGTATTCCATCTTCTAGTTATACATACATAGATGGAGAGAAACTAGATTACTGTTCTGAGAAGTCGCATTAGAACTACATCATGACGATCGACAAATCGCCAGTGACTGTTTTTCTATGATTTACAATTATAATAGTATCCTAATATTCTTTATTACATTTAACCTAATGGCCGTTGTTCTGCACCATTACTTTGTGCCACCTTCTAATGGCTCCGGTATTGGTTCTAGGCGTTCGTTCCAAAAAAGTCACATCCGGGTAGGTGGGTAACACTCACGGAGCTTGAGTGTGACTGTATGCACATAATAACTAACACCCTATGATAGAATACCTCAAATATGACTGTAAAGAGGAAAACATAGTGGACACTAATGAGATCGGTTACAAAGCGCAGTAAGACCACATCAAAATGGCCGCGCTTTGTTTACATGTGCGGACCACGGCAAGATGGCCGCCACGCAACTTCCGGTTGTCGTATATAAAAGACAACTTCAGACAACCAATCAGCATCCCCTGATGAAGTCACGAGGTCACGTGACGTAACGCGTAGGGATTGGTCAGGATACCGGAAGTGTTGGACACGGAGACCGCGCGTACATTCGTCTTGCTGTTTTTTCATGTAAGCATTTACTTTTACTATTAAAAACATTGGTTTGATATACTTCACGATCGGGTCCCTCTCTCCACTTTTTCTCATTTGCAAACTCCGCACCACCCACGGAGGGTGAGCCATCACTGCAGGATTGCGGTGCACTTTATACATCCACAAGTGGAGGGCTCTCTTTGGCGATACGTTTGAGTGGAAGTGGAGTTTTGGACGGTGGACCCTATAGCTTGGAGACAGATTACACTGGGGACCATTCGAGTGAATTGAGAGCTGGAGGTCATCACATTTGTTTTTACAAATGCCTGTATTGAACATAAGAGAGGTGAGAGGCTAGAGAGCACGATTGATGAGCAGGCCCTCACTACCCAGCACCCCTCACGTTTGGGAAAAGAAATAATCTGCATATCTGTGTTGTAGAGACTATTACTGTTTTATGGGTGTCACTCTGATCACACCTTTCCTTTTATGAATGATTTTGTGGACTTTTGACTCACCCACCGATCGATTTATTCGTTCACCTATTTATTCATTCCTCCTGTGGTTTTTAGTTGTGAGTGGTCCCACAGGTCCCAAATCTTTGAGAATTGAGGGAGTGTATCATGGATAGTAGCAGTGAGGTGTTCCATTCTGCGGATCTGCTCCAATATTTGTAGGACTTGTGAGAGAGTGGGTGGGGAAGAGGACAACCATCTCAGGGGTATGGCTCGTTTTGCTGCCAAAAGGATAAAGCCAGCTAATTTTTGAGTGTATTTGGAGATGCCGGGGAAAGGCAATCCTAGAAGAAATTGGACTGGATTTAAAGGAAGGTTGGTTCCAAGAAGGTTTTGTAAGTATGTATGTATAGAGGACCAAAAGGGTTGAATAGTGGGACATTCCCAAAGGATATGAAAGTGGGAACCAATGTCACCCCGGCACCTCCAACACACCTGGGGAACCCCGGGGTCATATCTGTGTAGAATCTCAGGAGTTCTGTACCAAAATAGTAAAATCTTATAGGTCGTCTCCCTCTGTTCTACACAGCGAGAAGATTTAGAGGCAGATTCCCATATTTTCTTCCATTGAGGGATAGGGATGGGTTGTTTAAGGATCTGGGACCATTTCTGCATGTAGGAGTGATGAGTGGCGGTGAGTGGAGGGAACTCATGAAGATATTTGTAAATTTCTGAAATAAGATGGGTTTGATATGGGCCCTGGGCACATAAGATTTCGAATGGGGTGGGTCTATTTAAGGTGAGGGTGGGGGATTTGGAGCTGAAATAGTGTTTGATTTGGAGATAGGAATAGAATAGGCGTTTGGGAACTTGGTATTTCCGATGAAGTTCATCGAAGGACAGGAGTGTGTGGGTGAGTGGGTGTACGATATTCCGGAGCTGGAAGATTCCAGCCTGTGACCATGGGAGCATTCGGATATAGGACAAACTGTCAGGTATGTCAGGGTTAAACAACACATTTAACAGGGGTGGGCATGGGGATGAGAGGGAGAACTGATGGGAGCATTTCTTCCATATGGAAAGAGTGAAAATCATCGGGTGCAGGCATAAGTTTCTAATTTGGGTTATGGAGGTCTCTAGATTTGACCAAATCATGGAGCAGGGGTGAACTGGGCTGGTAATGCTTATTTCAATTTCCGACCAGACACTGGATGCCATTCTATGTGACCAAACTATGATCGGTTTTAGATGGGTAGCAAAATAATATTTGAGGAGGTCTGGGGCTCCCAATCCGCCTCTGGATCTAGGGGCAAGTAAGACAGAGCTAGCTATTCGATGAGCTTTATAGTGCCAGATAAAGTTGAGGAATGACCTCTGGGTAGCTTTAAGTTGTGACATTGGGACAGGAATCGGTAGGGTCTCAAATAAATAGAGAAGTCTCGGCAGGACAGACATCTTCAGGACATTGATGCGACCCAAGAGAGAAATGGGATATGTGTCCCATTGTCGCAAGAGTCGGTCAATGTCACGGAATAGTGGGGGGAAGTTGGCCTGGTAAAGGTTTGAATAAGAGGAGGTTAGGTTAATTCCTAAGTATTTGAGAGAGTTCGTGCACCAATGATAGGGGTAATTTTGTTGTAGAGCAATGAGATCAGAGGGTGGGATGAGTATGGGCAGCGCTTCCGTTTTGTTTGTGTTGATCTTATATCCTGAGAGAAAGCTAAATTCCTTAAGCAGGGCATGAAGGTTTGGGAGGGAAATGTGGGGTCTGGTCAAGGTCAGCAGAATGTCGTCTGCGAATAAGGACAGTTTGTATTCGTTTTGACGTAAAGAGACCCCGCGAATATCAGGGTGAATACGAATGGCAGCAGCCAGGGGTTCCAGGCAGAGAATGAAAAGTAGAGGGGATAGCGGACAACCCTGCCTGGTGCCATTACTCAGAGAGAAGGATGGTGATAAGTATGAGGATAATTGAACTTGGGAGGAGGGTCGGGAATATAGAGCATGTAGTGTGGATATGAAGGGGCCTTTGAAACCATAATTGGCGAGTGTGGCAAACATAAAGGGCCAACTGAGCCTATCAAATGCTTTTTGTGCGTCCAGGCTCAGTAGCAGAGCTGGTCGTGTTGTTTTATTTAATAGGTCAACGAGGTCTATGGTGCGTCTTGTGTTATCGCCTGCGTGTCTGGCTGTCACAAAGCCTACCTGATCTTTATGTATTAGTCTTGGTATTAGGTGGGATAATCGGTTAGCTAGGATCTTTGTAAATATCTTGTAATCTGAATTGAGTAGTGCAATGGGCCTATAGTTGTCTGGGAGGGAGGGATCTTTACCAGGTTTGGGGATCACGGAGATATGGGCATGGAGGAATTGAGGGTGGGGTTTGGTGCCTTTAAATAGGGAGGAGAATAGGGAGATCAAATGTGGGCTCAAGATTGGTAGGAAGGTCTTATAGTAGGAATATGGTAAGCCATCTGGGCCAGGGGATTTTTGGGTGGGGAGATTTTTCACTACGTCGGTCAGTTCCTCAGGAGTGACCGTCGAGTTCAAAGACAGAAGATGGTCAGGGGAGAGTTTGGGTAGATGTAGGGATTCAAAGAAAGAGTCAAATTTCTCTTGTGTGAAGTTGTAGTGGGGGTCTGTCTGCAGGCAGTTGTATAATTTGCGATAGAATTCTCCGAAAACTTTAGACATTGTGAGAGGGCAGTAGGTGGGGGTACCATCAGGTTGTTTGAGAAAATCTGGGGATGAGTGGAAGGGGCGGGGTTTCAGTTTGTTTACTAGCATCCTATGGGGCTTATTTGAGTATTCATAGAATTTCTGTTTGGACCACAGAAGGGATTTATCAATTTTTTCCATGTCAAGTGATCTAAGTTGATTGCGTAGAGAGACAACGGCACGGAGCCCAGCCACCGTGGGGGAGGAAAGTAAAAGTCTCTTGGCTTTACGGAGTTTGGAGAGAGTAGAGGAGCGTTGGAGGGCTGCGTCTTTTTTCAGACGAGAGCCTGTGGCAATGCAGTGTCCCCTAAAGACTGCTTTATGAGCTTCCCACAGGGTGGAGGGCTCCGAGACCGTATCAACATTAAGCTTAAAATACTCAGCAAGGCTATTGGATAAATGTTCTTTAGTTTCAGGGATTCGGAGGAGGGTTTCATTGAGGCGCCAATGACAGGTTCTAGGGGATGCGGAGGACAGGGCAATATCTAGATGCACTGAGGAGTGATCCGACCAGGAGACGGGATTAATTTCAGACGAGACTGTGGACGTCAGGAGGGGCGAGGAAATAAAGAAATGATCTAATCTGGAGTAAAGTTTGTGAGGGTGAGAGTAAAATGTAAATTGTTTGTGTGTTTTTGGTTTTTGGCTCTAATAAGTTTGCGAAATGATTTAGATAGGCGGTCAGAGTTAGATGGGGTTTTAGACGGGAACAGTACATGTTTGTCTTTACTGGGGGACATGGTCATATTAAAATCCCCGCCAATCACTAGGAAGGGTTGGGAAAACTTGTCTAAGGTGGCAAACATGGTGGTAAGGAAGTGAACCTGTCCAGAGTTGGGAGCATAAACATTAACTATCGTAAGGGATTGCGAGATAAACATGCAGTCCAGGATAATAAATCTGCCATGGGGGTCCAAGTAGGAGGATTTGATTCGCAAGGGACAAGAGCGTTTAATTAGGACCGCCACGCCTGCTTTACCAGACGGGTCAGAGGCCATATAAGATATCGGGAAATGTTTACTAGCAAATTTGAGAGAACCCCCCAGGGCGGAAATGGGTCTCCTGGACTAGGATTACATCAGCTTTAGAAGCTTTAAACTCTTTCAGAGCCACCCATCTCTTCTGAACAGAGTTTAAACCTTTGACATTACAGGTGAGAAATTTCAGCGCCATAACAGCTTAACCTGGTAAATAGGCATATGAAAAGAAGCATAGTATGTGTTGGGTAAGGGAATCCATGGTGCAAGGATAATAAGATGGATATAAAAAATAGAAAGTAACCTGACCCTACATAGGGCATTATCAAAATAGTAACCTAAACATTTACAATCAATGAGATATAAACGTCTCCGGTCAGAGAAAAAAAACGGAGAAAAAACAGTGAAAAAATTCCAGTACAAATGAAAATGAGGAGAAAGATTGAGATAAGAACAGAAGGAGACAATAAGAAAAAAAAAAAAAGAAAAAAGAAGAAGTAAGTGAGAATCCATAAGTCATCCGAAGAGAAACCTGGAAGGGCAGAAGCCTCCAGGAAGCCCAGGCCCGAGCCTTGGGCTGGGGAGGGAAGCATGAGGATCACCGAAGATGGGAGGCCGGAGTGTCCCCCTTCGTCCTCCAGAGCAGAAGGCCTGGGTCGTGAAGAAAAAATAAAAATCAAAATCTTTTTTTCCCCTTTTTTAAAAAAAAAAAAAAACCTTGGAAAATGTGGAACTATTGACCCAGGGTTGTTTTAAAAAAAAAACGACAGTTGGTGCACCCCATGGCTAAGGGGGTGGATGGGTAGGCCCACTAGGGGGCAATTGGCCAAACAAGAACATCAGAAGGCCAAACACAGGTATCAAACACAGCCATAGTTATGCGAGAAGTTCCTCAGGTTGGGGGTCTGGAAGATGGTCGCCTCTGAGGAGTAAGGTTAGTTTTGGGTGGCTTCTGTCTCACTGGGGTCCAGATGCGCCCCGGGTTTCCTGGTGGTTTAGGAGTGGTGGGAAGTGGCATTGGATCCTCATCAGGGAGAGGCGGCAGGCCCAGGTTGCGTAAGAAAGCCTCACTTTCCTGGAGGTCGCGGAGGGAGTACTGTATGCCATCCCGGGACGCAGAGAGGCGAAAGGGGAATCCCCATCGGTATGAGACCTTGTGGGTCTGGAGGTGGAGTGTCAGCGGGCGAAGGTTTCTTCGTCTTGCCAGGGTGATAGGTGAAAGGTCATTGAAGATCTGGATCCTGGACCCCTTAAAGTCAAGCCTGGATTGATTACGGGTGGCAATAGTTAAGGCTTCTTTGCTGTCGTAGTAGTGGAATCTAACCACCACATCTCTTGGATTGGCTCCAGCCGGAGGTTTAGGGGCTAAGGATCTATGAGCCCTATCTAAGCGCCAGTCAATGTCAGGGATGTTGGGGGCTACTACATTGAACAAACTCAGGAGATAGGGACGAAGGTCTCTATCCTCTATTTTTTCAGGAATGCCTCTGATCCGTAGATTCTGCCTGCGTTCCCTATTTTCAAGGTCTTCTTGTTGCGCTTGAAGCTGGGTAACTGAGTGTTTAATGGCGGCATTGTCTTCCTCCAAAACTTGGACATATTGCACTAGCTCATCGAGCTTATTCTCAAGGGTGTCTGTGCGATCCCCCAGCTGGTCTATTTCACCCCTCAGCTCTTTAGCAAGTTTCCCCACTTCCTGAGCAATGTTGTGGGTAATGGCTTGGGGCAGGGATTGCAGTTTTGTGTCTAGAATGTCCGCTGTAAGCGGGGCAGGTGACCCCTGTGTTGGAGTGGATGTGTTGTCAAATAGAGTACCTGTTTCAGACTCAAGATGTTCCTGCGTGCCTTGTGCGGCTCTTCCGCCGCTCAAGGTTGAGGATGCGGGTTTATTCAGGTAGCGATCCATGGTGGAGGAGGTCTGAGAAGTAAACACTGTGGCGTAATTCTTCCTTTGGTCTCCGATTTTACCCATGGGGTGCACGGTCGCTGTGAGAGGATGAGGAGGTGACTCCTGTGGCTAGTAAAGCTTCGGAACAGTCAGCAGGAGTCTTGGGAGGGCGGCAGGGGACGGATCTCCGAAGTTACATGCCCGCCATATTCAGAGGCCGCTCATGTGCCCGAAAAGATTTACTTTCCAAGTGTAACGGGTCTTAGGGGGGGAGGAGGGCCCATCCGCAGTGTGTTCTGCACCCAGGAGGGGACCCTATGCCCAACAAGAGGCAGCAAGTAGGCACCAGGTCACCAGGTCTCAGGGAACAAGCCAGAGGGCACAGTGGTGATAAGGCTGTGTAGGGTCAGGGCTCGCCTCAGGGCACAGGTCCTGTAGGGATGGGGGCACAGGGGAGACAATGTAAAGTCACTGTGTTAAAGTACCTGGATGTGGAGGCCGCAAGATGGCTGCAGGTTGTGGGCGAAAGTAGCCTTCACTGTTCTTCCGTCAGCCCCCTGATCTTCAAACAGTCCAGCCACCACCTCCTGGTGACAGCCGTCACAAATATGGGTGGATTGGCCGACCCCTGCACCGCCGATCGCGGCACTCGAGCCCGGAGGTGTTGGAGGCTTCACAGGCCTCAAGATGGCCGCGGGTGTCCGGGGATCCACTGCCTTGGACCTCCCGGTGTTTGTTTGTTTGGGTCCCCACTCAGCTCCGATCTCTTCCGGGGAACAGCCCCCAGCGATGTGGGTGAGTTTGTTGCGGTTCGCGCCGCCGATCGCGGCACTCGAGCCCGGAGGTGTTGAAGGCTTCACAGGCCTCAAGATGGCCGCGGGCCGCGGGTGTCTGGGGATCAACTGCCTTGGACCCCCCGGTGTTCGTTTGGGTCCCCGCTCAGCTCCGATTTCTCCCGGGAACAGCCCCCAACGATGTGGGTGGTTCTGCTGCGATGTGCTGCACTCGAGCCCGGGGATGTCGGAGGCCTTACAGGCCTCAAGATGGCGCCGGGTCTCCGCTGTGAATAGGCCGCGCTCTGACAGGTTATTGTCAGATCGGGAGCCACAATCTTCCCTGGGGCTAGGGTGGAGGGGGCTCCGTGGGGTGGGGAGGTTTTGGAGGCTCACCAGGTCTTTTCTTTTTCTGGATGGCGCTGGATTAAGGGGATAGCGGCGGAGCTCTTCAGCAACACGTCTGCTCCTGTCTAAGTCCGGACACGCCCCCCGCCCAAGTGCTTTCACAGCGGTGAACTTGCAGGATGGGAAGAAAAGTCGTGCAAGCAGCATCACATGACTTCATCAGGGAAATTACTTCTAAATAGATAGAAAACTGGTTAAAAGACTGTATTTAGAGATAGTCTAAGGTTATAAATGCTGTACCACAAGGTTCTGTGTTGGGACCATTTCAGTGTTTGCAGATGACACCAAATTTTTCAGTGGAATTACACCTTTACAGGATGCCCCCAACTTACAAGCCAACCTCAATTCACTATTTAATTAGGCAACTACAGTATGTGGCAAATGAGGTTTGATGTTGATAAATGTAAAGTTATGCACTTGGAGACTAAAAACATGCATGCATCATGTGAACTAGGAGGAGGACTGCTGGGGGAGTCAATAGTGGAGAAGAATCTGGTTGTTCTGGTACATGTACACGTTGTAGATCATAGACTTAATAGCATGCAATGCCAAGCTGCAGTTTTAAAAGATAGCAAAATACTTTCTTGTATTAAAAGAGATATAGACTCAAGAGAGAGAAATAATTTTGCCCCTAGCTATGGAGTGAGGTAGGGGCACAATTATTTAATGGCAACAGCAATGCATGTGTAACATGAAACTGTACCACTGTTGGTCATGCAACTATCCGTACTGACTATAGACAACAGTGCAGGACAGGATACTGAATGTTTGCTTTTATTGCTTTTATTGCTGTCTGTGTCCATGCTGGATAAATACACCCTCTCTATTTGTCCTAAAGGCAATTATCACTGAGAGAGAAATCCAACATTTTTCAGTTCTCTCACATTTGAGAGATATCCTTTCATTTCCTGCTGCATATGTGGGACAGAAAAAAAGGGAAATTCTTCCCAGCTCAACACAGCAAAAAAATAATCTGAAAGGTGGTTTAACCCATTCATGCAAAAAACAAAACAAAAAAAACAACCAATAAAAATATTGGGCTATACATACACTTTAATCAACATAAGCTTGCCAAATGGTTTTTATTTTTTTTTTCAAACACCATTTACTGCATATTTCTATATTTTCATGCTATTTTCCCCTTTTATAGCATCACCCCCTTCAGAATTACTTCAGATAATGTGCTTTGAAAGGTATGGAACAATTTGGAAGAACTGACCAAAGCAGGAATAAAAGATAAGACCACTCCCCAGTACACAGCAGAAAGGAGAGTCCATCAACATTATTCCTTGTACTGCAACAAAGGGCATATGCAGCCTCCATTCCTGGACAACCCCCCAAGTGTAGAAGGCCAGCCTTACATGGCCATATCAGGTGCACATGGCCCACAGAATTTCATCAGTGTGTGATGTCACACTGATTTGGCACTGATATTCTGTGTCCATGCGCACCCGCAAAATGGGACACGCCTACACAATTTGACCAACTGGCTCCATGGAAGAGGGCAGAAGCGGGCCACAGACTTGACAGTTGTGTGCAACATGCATGCACAAGGCTACACATGTCATCACCACCACCCACAGCCATAGCCTTGTCTGCCCATCCATGAGCTGACTGACAGTGCGTCAGGAAAAGGGAATTGGAGCACAGAGACACCACTATTTAGACCCTCCCACCATACAAAGAGAAAAGGGGGATAACTGAGGCACTCCCCCATGAGCCTGTCCACAGCCCAACCTCATTTGTGCCCATGCACATGCACAAAGCCAATAGAGGGAGACCACAAAGGGCCAGTTCAACATGCCAACCCGCCTCTAATCATTAATATGTGTCACCACACAAGAATGTGGAAGCATGTATAGAAAGCATAATACAAACAAGAACAAAATATATCCATAATACAAATATCAATATAAAACAGACTGTGCACTATGCAGCCATCAATATCATGAGAGGAGAATGCAGGACCTACATTCACATACATTATCATGATTTGCATGATGAATAAACAGCGTACAAGAGGCTATTTACGGAGTGGGATAATCACATCATCATTCCTGCATGATTGGAACACGGCTATTTGTAGTTATATTATGTGTGGGACCTTTGCACAGACTTTTTAATGAACTTTAACGCTTCATGCATTTAATTTCTAGCATTGTTCTAGCACCTTCTGGAATTTATTACCATTGATTTGGTTTCATGGGAGCGGAAGCATATTTTTCATTTTTTTTCCTAGTGTTTAATTTTTTTGTATTTTTTAGAAGGAAAAGTCTAAAAAATATACAGGCCTTCCATGTTGATGATTGAAAGTCTGCTTTAAAGAAAATGTTAATATTGTAGAAAAACCATCAGGCAAGGTTGGAAATGTGGTTATGCTTGATAATTAGTAATATGAAAATATGTGTTTTGACATTTTCAACAATGCTGACTGGTATAGGAAACTGTTGTCTGCTGATCTTTTAAACATTAGGCTAGGTTTACACTTGGACCAGCACAAATTCCCTCTGCAACCACCAGCAGAGGGAAATAGACATGTGCATTTCGTTATGTTCCTAATCGAAATTCGGACGAATTTTTCATTATTCAGACATTCGGATGCATCCGAATTACCGAATTACAATACTAACGAATTTTACCGAATCCGAATTTTTTTCGAATCGAAAAATCGCGGACGAAATTCGAAATATCTCAGGGTCACTTAGTGATAGAAACCCCAAATTTGGATATGTTATAGTGCTAGTTCTACTGTGTTTGCATACCAAATTTCAAAGTCGGGTCGAAAAATGTCATTCTCTGCTGCAGAAAAGTGCTTGACATTTTGTGACCCGACTTTGGGGCCACATATCTCGGGGCCACTTATAGCTAGAAGCCCCAAATTTGGTATGCAAACACAGTAGAACTAGCACTACAACCTCTCCAAATTTGGGGATTATATCACCAAGTGACCCCGAGATACGTGGACCCAAAGTCGGGTCGCAAAATATTTTCGAATTCGGTTGAAATAATTTCAAATGCAGTTGAAATATTTTCAAATCTGGTTGAAACTATTTCATCTGCATTAGAAACTATTTCAACCAGATTTGAAAATATTTCAACTGCATTAGAAACTATTTCAACTGCATTAGAAACTATTTCAACCAGATTTGAAAATATTTCAACTGCATTAGAAACTATTTCAACTGCATTAGAAACTATTTCAACCAGATTTGAAAATATTTCAACTGCATTAGAAACTATTTCAACTGCATTAGAAACTATTTCAACCAGATTTGAAAATATTTCATCTGCATTAGAAACTATTTCTATCAGCAAGTAACCCCGAGATACGTGGACCCAAAGTCGGGTCGCAAAATATTTTCGAATTCGGTTGAAATAATTTCAAATGCAGTTGAAAAAATTTCAAATGCAGTTGAAAAAATTTCAAATGCAGTTGAAAAAATTTCAAATGCAGTTGAAAAAATTTCAAATGCAGTTGAAAAAATTTCAAATGCAGTTGAAAAATTTCAAATCATGTTGATACTATTTCAAGTGGATTTGAAAATATTTTGCGACCCGACTTTGAAAAAAAAAATGAAATTGATTCTAACAGTCTGCAGAAGATCTGCAAAAAAAAAAAAGAAGTGAAATGGCTGTTAATAGTCTACAGGAGATCTGCTATTAAATTATATATTTTTTTCTATTCTGTTCTAATCTTTTCTATTTGAATTATACATTTTGGAAGATGGTTATTTATTATACACATCTGTCACATAAAAAAAAAGGATGTGAAATGGCTGTCACGGATGTCGATTGCAAGGCAAGTACATATGCTGTATGTCATTGTCCACTTGCCACAACACCTGCCACAAGCGCCAAGACACCTGCCATGAGTGCCACGTCACCAACCACAAGTGCCACGTGACCTGCCACGTGACCAAGTTGTGGATTGTCCACTTGCCATGTCACCTGCCACAAGTTATGGGGTTCCTAGCACCAAGTGACCCCCAGATATGGGGCATATGTCAAGTACTTTTCTACAGCAGAGAATTACATTTTGTGACCCGACTTTGGGGCCACATATCTCGGGGCCACTTATAGCTAGAAACCCCAAATTTGGTATGCAAACACAGTAGAACTAGCACTACAACCTCTCCATTTGGGGTTTATATCACCAAGTGACCCCGAGATACGTGGACCCAAAGTCGGGTCGCAAAATATTTTCGGAGAGGTTGTAGTGCTAGTTCTACTGTGTTTGCATACCAAATTTGGGGTTTCTAGCTATAAGTGGCCCCGAGATACGTGGCCCCAAAGTCGGGTCACAAAATGTCAAACACTTTTCTGCAGCAGAGAAGAACATTTTTCGACCCGACTTTGGGGCCACATATCTCGGGGCCAAACCCCAAATTTGGTATGCAAACTCAGTAGAACTAGCACTACTACATATCCAAATTTGGTGTTTCTATCACCAAGTAACCCCGAGATACGTGGACCCAAAGTCGGGTCGCAAAATATTTTCGAATTCGAAAATCGGTCGAAAACTAAACGAAATCCGAAAACGAATTTAACAAATGTAACGAATCTAACTAAACGAAATTAATTAATTAACAAATTAAAACGAAACTAAACGAAACAAATTTTTTCCTTTTGCACATGTCTAGAGGGAAATGCTGGACCCATGGGCAGGTGGCATTAATCCTAATGCACTTGAAATCGCACCTGCACTTAGAACCACGCTGTACTCACGATTCCAGTGCAGGTTTCAATTTCCAAGGTAGTGCAGGGAATTCTTTCCTGCATTTCACCCATTCAAATGAATGGGCTGTCATGCCTGAGCAAATGTGGGCTGCACACCCTGCACAAGTGTCAACCTAGCCTTAGACAATACTTTTTTAGGATGACTGATTATGCTGTGGAAGAGCAGATCCAAACTGAAAAAATGCAATATTCAATAGTGATGAACTCAAAAGCACACAACAGTTCAACAGCTAAAACTGGAAGGCCAACTGTGTTGTGCAATGGTTGCTTAACCCCTTCTGGACCGCCGCACGCTGATATACGTCCTAACTTTGACAGGGGATATTGTTGTTATGGCAGCAGCTAGCTGCCATAACCCTGGTATCGTCGTGTTCGGCCGGCGGTCAGGTTTCTGATAGGAGTGGTCTCTACGGCAGATTCGCCACAAGATCACTTTTATCGGTGGTGGGAGAGGGCGGAGGCAATTGGATTTTCACCCTGGGCATCAGTGGTGGCCGGTGCTCCATATTTTTGGGGGGGGGGCACAAACAAAGCCCCATCCAACCCCATACCCCCCCCTCATCACTCGCCCGCAATAGGGCCTACAGATAGATAGACAAACAGATATTGGGTGGGAGATAGATAGATAGATAGATAGATAGATAGATAGATAGATAGATAGATAGATAGATAGATAGATAGATAGATAGATAGGAATAGATGTGATCTATCTATATACTGGATAAAAAAGAGGGGTAACTTAATCCGCACAACCTCACTAAACAAAGATAAAGAAATATATGAAATAAGATAGGAAGCTGCCAACATATATGTGATCTCACACAATAAAAGATAATGATAAATAGGGTATGTGGTGCTACCTTACTAAAATAATATATATATGAAAAAATGCCATACTAAGTGTACTAAAAAATATCTTGTATAAATTAAAAATCTAGAAACTAGTATATCCTGATGTATATAAAATAATCCTCATGTGCAAATATATTGTGCAAAAAATAATCCAACAGTATGCATAAATATGAAATATCCGAAATATCCCAAAAAATTTTAATCCAAAAGTATTGTGACCAATAAAGTGCAATTCCTCTATAAAGTTAAGTGCCAAACAGTGAAATATGAATAAAACAGTGTAATATGAATTAAAAGTGCAACATCAATAAACTGTGCAAATATGCTTGATAAAAAACACATGTAGCCAAAACATAAAAATAAATATATATATATGTAAAAAATATATAAAAAAAATAAAAATATATATATACAGTGCAACCAGTGCCAAAAATAATGTATTAAGGATAGTAACACCCAATCCCAGTGACTCAGAATACAATAATGAAATAAAAGTCCACTATGATAGTCCTCAATGGTTATTCATCCAGGGGCTGTCTGTGAACAGTTAAATGTATTTCAGTGGTTAGCAGTGCTAATCTGTGCATCAATCCATGCATCCAGTGAAATCCGTGTCATTCAGGGTGCTCCCCACTGTTTCCCCCAGCCCTTAACCTCCAACAGCGGCCTTCACAGGCCTAGTAGCGCTGTATGTATACTATCACTCGGGCAGGTCAGTCTCCCTGTATCCACTCCAGAAATAGATTACATAATACATTATTTTTGGCACTGATTGCACTTTATATATATATATATATATATTTCCTGGTGCCTCCATGGCAGCATACCAATGGTTAATGGCTCCGCCCCGATTAACCCACAGGACCACGTAACTCTATAAAAGAAAGAGTTACTCCCCTCCTCAGGTATTCTTTTTCCTGTCCTCATCCCTGCAGGATCACAGTCCAGCCCTACCTCACCGTCATATGGTGTGACCATTGCAGGTTCATGCTCTCCTGCAGTATGGAGTCCCATTACTTGGGTTGCTAAATGCACCAGATAAGTATGGGAGCCCGTTTTTCTGTGGATCTTTTTGGGGTGTAGAGACTCAGGAGCATATCCTCTCCTCAGTCTCCTGGCTGCCTATCCCAGAGCCTCCTGTCTGGATCCTTTAGTGCATACCTGTTTCTGCTCCAGCCAGACTGACATGCTGTGATTCCCTCCTCATGCTGGCTCCCAGGGATGGCCAGCAGCCGCACAGTCTCTTCCTGCTTCCCCCCCCCGGCGTGTCCGGACGCTTCGCGCGCGTCCCTGTGCACAATTTTGTCTTCTCTGGGGGCAGGGGTACAGCGGGATGCACGGCACATGTGCAGTAGCACTTTGAAGCCAAACGGCGGCCATCTTGGTACACCCAAACCGAGACTTCCTATTTAAACAGCCTGAAAAATCATTTTAATCAGGCTGTCATTTGGAAAACACCTGCTAGTGTCTTCTCCACCCTCTGCCTCTCTCTCTCTCTCTCTAGTATGGAGCCTGACCAAGGTAGAGCTCTGAGGGGGTAGTATGTGTGTGTGTGTATATATATATATATATATATATATTTATTTTTTATTTTCCCATCCTTAGCTGCCCCAGAGGTCATTATGCCGCATAATAAAAAAGATCCTCAACACTCCACTAGGTAAGGGCTGCAACAAAGGTAAGTTTTAAAAAGAGCTTTCTCTGGGCTTTTTGGAAATATCTCTGTGCTTTTATTTCCATAGCCCGCACCGAGAATCATCTCGAAGATCTTCCCACAGAGACTCTGCCGATAGGTCAAGAGGTCACTCGCACTCATCCTCTGCGCATGCCTCCCGCAGCAGTCAGAGATCACCCCAACATGTTTCAAAGGTACAGCTGAGGAAAACTCATCAGTATTTGATTTTGCCTTAGTGAATCCATTTATTACCGCAGTAAAAGATGCGATTCAGTGGGAGGAAGACCCGGAGCCTCCCTCCAAAAAAAAAATATATATATTTTCCTCACCTGACTAAAAAGGTTGCAAATTTCCCTCTGATGGATGAAATTAAGGAAGTGGTGACAGATGAGTGGTGGAAGGTGGGCAAGAGACCCGTCGCCTACAACCGGCCTCTCAAGCTTTATCCGCTGGCAGAGGCAGACGCCCAACTCTTTGACTCCGTACCAACGGCGGACGCATTCGTCATGCGTTTAGCCAGGAACACAACGCTGCCGTTAGAGGATGCAGTCTCTTTCAGGAACCCCCTGTATCGCAGGATCGACTCAGATCTTAAAAAAGCGACAGGGGGAGCATGCAAACCAGCAGTGGCTCTATCCTTGGTCTCCAGAGCCACTAAAATATGAATGAATGAATGAATGACTTGTATAGCGCTACCTATGCGAACTGAATCACCTCAGGGCAGACAATATCGAGACGGTCCTCAGGCGGGGCCTAGATCCAGACAGAATCATCAAAGCACTAGATGAATTAAAACTGGCCTCTGATTTTATGGCGGAAGCGGCCATCGATATCCTGAGGTGCTCCTCCAGGGATATGCTTTACTCCATCACAGCCAGAAGAGCATTATGGCTAAAGCCATGGTCAGCAGACCCATCTTCAAAGCAGTCATGGTGTCGCATCCCATACGATAGTAAGGCCCTGTTCGGCGAAAAGATGGACACTGCCATTACTTGGGTCACAAGTGGCCTTATCCCTCAGGATAGGAGTAGGAAAAGGAGATTCACTTCGCGACCAGCCACTCAGCAAAGATCTAGGGATGCCAGATCATACCGTCCCGGTAAAGAGTACAGAAGGGGCTGGAGGGCTCACAAGCCACTTTCCTTAAATTGGGAAAACCTAAGGCCTCAACTTTAACGGTTGAGCACCAGAAGTCTTCTTGACTCCTTTCCCACCCAAACCGTTCCAGTAGGAGCAAGACTCAGGTCTTTTGCCCAGGTTTGGGTGGAAAGTCGCACGGATCCATGGGCAACCTCCACGGTCCAGCAAGGACACTTCTGGATATCCACCTTTTTTCTTTCCAGCCCACTAAGAATCTGACCTCCCGAGAAAAGAGACAGGTCCTCTTTCAGTATATCCAAATACTCCTTCACCAACGGGCAGTTCTGCCAGTTCCCGACTCGGAAAGTCACTCTGGGTTCTATTCCCCAATCTTTTTAGTCCCCAAGAAATGAGGAGGTTGGAGGCCTGTTCTGGACCTGAAGAGGCTAAACCGTTACATACAGGTAGAGCATTTCAAGATGGAATCCCTGAGCACAGTAGATCTGTCAGTACAGCCAGGGGATTGGATGGTCTCTATAGACCTTCAGGATGCGTACCTTCACATCCCCATCCACCATCATTTTCAGCCTTTTCTCCGGTTCAAAGTGGGCAGTCTGCGCCTCCAGTTCCAATGTCTCCCATTTGGAATTTCATCAGCTCCCAGGACTTTCACCAAGGTTTTAGTGCCCATCCTGGCCCCCCTCCGGGACAAAGGGGTCAGGGTCCTGCATTACCTGGACGACATCCTAATCCTGTCTCAACACAGAGAAACTCTGGAGGCACAGGGGCAGCTAGTCCTGAACACTTTGTCCAGTTTCGGGTGGCTTATCAACTATGCAAAGAGTCAGTTGAGGCCTACCCAGAAGATGACATACCTGGGATCTCTATTCAATACCCCAGAGAAGGCTGTGTCTCTTCCACCAGAAAAGATCCCGATTTTGATCCAGAAGGTGAAGCAGGCGTAAGGAAGTCACTCCATGTCAGCATCAGATTGTCTGAGCCTCCTAGGGTCCCTTTCATCCTGTATACCAATGGTGAAGTGGGCCAGGTGGCACCTGCGAGACTTCCAGGCGGGGTTTCTGGCGCAGTGGAGAAGGAAGCACCTGGGACAATTAATACTCATCACCTTTTCAATGAAGTCCAGCCCCTGGTGGTGGACAAGACCACCCAACCTTCTTGTTCACCGTTCCCTGGGGCCCATCTCATGGTCCGTCCTTACTTCGGATGCAAGTCAGCTAGGATGGGGGGCACACTTCCAAAACCAGCTAGTGCAAGGGAGGTGGCGATTCAATGCAGAAGGGATGATTTCCAACATCCTAGAGTTAAGGGCAGCATGGATGGCAATCTTACATCTGGCCCCACTGCTCAGGGGCAGGTCCATATTGCTCCAGATGGAAAACAAAGCGGCAGTGGCCTATGTTCTGAACCCAGGGGGAATGCGCAGGTTCCTAGCCAGCGAGGTAGCCCCAATTATATCCTGGGCCGAGAACAACTTGATTGATTTCCGGGCCGCTTACATCCCAGCCCCCGAGAATCAGCTAGCCGATCGCCTCTTAAGGTCCTTCAACAACAACATCGAGTGGTCACTGAATCCACAAGTCTTCCGCTGGATATGCCAACAGTGGGCTACTCCCTAGATAGATCTTTTCACCTCCCTGCTTAACGGCAAGACTCCTCTGTTTTTTTTTTACGAGGTTCCCATCTCCAAGGTCAGCAGGGGTGGATGCCCTGATCCAGCCCTGGAACTTCCAGAAGGGGTATGCATTTCTTCCGGTTCCCCTGATACTGAGGTTCCTTCAGCGGCTGACATTAGAAAAGTCACTATCCTGGCGGTCATCCCATACTGGCCGAGGAGACCATGGTTTCCGCTTCGAATCAAGATGACTTTGCGCAATACACTCCCGCTTCCCCACTCAGACAACCTCCTATCTCAAGGCGACTTCTTCCACCCGCATCCGGAGATCCTGGACTTGAGCAGAAGAGACTGGGCAGCCTAGGGTGCTCACATAAAGTTGTACAGACCTTATTGCAAGCCAGGAAGTCATCTACCAATGCCACCTACTACAGGGTATGGAAGAAATTCACCCAGCTTGCTGAATCCAGCCAGTTCAATCCGCTGGATCCTGGAGTTCACAATATTCTACTCTTCTTGCAGTCGGGCCTGGACCTAGGCTTAGGTCTTAACACGCTGAAAGTTCAGGTTTCGGCCTTATCAGTCTTAACAGACACACGCTGGGCACTGGAGCCCCTAGTAGACCGTTTCCTAAAAGCAATGCTAAAGTTACGTCCTCCCAGGAGAACTCTTTACCCCAAGTGGGATCTGACAGTTGTCCTCAACGTCTTAGCCAGTCCACCCTTTGCACCCACTGAAGAATGTGTATTGGAGGATATTGCCTGGAAAACGACTTTTTGATTGCCATCACATCAGGATGCAGAGTATCAGAAATTCAAGCACTGGGAGCTAGAGAACCTTACGTCACGTTTTTCCCAGACAGGGTGGTTCTGAAGCCTATTCACCAGTTTGTCCCGAAGGTACTATCAGTTTAACATCTTAATCAAGAATGGGTTCTCCCGGCCTTCGGAGAAGATCCAACCTCTTCTAAACTACATGAAATGGATGTTGCCAGGTCCCTGAGGCGTTATTTGGTGTTGACACAGCATTTACGCAAGGATCAACGTCTGTTCGTTATTCCCAAGGGGGCAAGGAAAGGAATGGCCAGCTGGATCGTGAATCTAATTCAGCGTGCTCACTCGACGCGGTGAATGGCCTCTTCCTGGGCAACTTTGGCGCGGGTCTCCCCTGAGACAATTTGTTGGTCATCCTTCAACACCTTCATGTCGCACTATAGCCTAGATCCAGCAGTCCTCACCTCCCGAGACTTTGGGAGAAAGACCTTAGAAATATCAACTCTGTAAAGTCTTTAAAAAAATTATTATTGCAGTACCCTCCCTGTAAGCGAGTTATTTACCATTGGTATGCTGCCATGGAGGCACCAGGAAAACGGAAAATTGAATACTCACCTTTCCGTAATTTTCCTTTCCTGGTGCCTACCCATGGCAGCATACACCCTCCCTTCAATAATCCTTAATGTTCTGAAGACTAGTTACAAGAATACCTGAGGAGGGGAGTAACTCTTTCTTTTATAGAGTTACGTGGTCCTGTGGGTTAATCGGGGCGGAGCCATTAACCATTGGTATGCTGCCATGGGTAGGCACCAGGAAAGGAAAATTACGGAAAGGTGAGTATTCAATTTTCCTTTTTTTTTTTACATATATATATATATATATATATATATATATATATATATATATATATATATATATATATATATATATATATATATATATATATAATTAATTTTTTTTTTTTTTTTTTTTTTTTTTTTATATTTTGGCTATATGTGTTTTTTATCAAGCATATTTTCACAGTTTATTGATGTTGCACTTTTAATTCATATTCGACTGTTTTATTCATATTTCACTGTTTGGCACTTAACTTTATAGACGAATTGCACTTTATTGGTCACAATACTTTTGGATGAATTTGTTTTTGGATATTTCGGATATTTCATATTTATGCATACTCTTGGATTATTTTTTGCACAATATATTTGCACATGAGCATTATTTTATATACATCAGGATATACTAGTTTCTAGATTTATACGAGATATTTTTTAGTACACTTAGTACGGCTTTAGTCATGATTTTGGCCTTTCGCACATTTGGGTTTAGGTACGGTCCATACTTCCCATCATAGTCGGCCCTCTTCAATATGTCGACCATCTCCCCCATCTCACCAAAGGACATATTGGAGGCCTTAAATCTCCTCCTGGAATGGGATGTTTCTTGCTCTGGGCTTTCCTCCTCCTCGTTACTGCTATTAAGCACCTCCTGTGTCTCCACCATGTTCCTCTCCCACTGCGACGAAAGAGAAGGGGCGGGGAATATTCTAGAAAGAACATCAGGGGCAGGCAACATGGGCGGAGTTTCACGCTTGCGCAGTGTATATAAAGCTAACACGTGTGTGTCGTACGTACTTTACTGATTCGAGGTTGAAGCCTATATTGGGATAAGATTAGGAGAGTTTAGCCTGATATTAGTGTTTTGGTCTTGTGTTTTGTCTTTCAGCAAAAATGAAGCAATTTAAAGACCCTGAATTCATGGGCCAGTTCATCGACAAATACAGGTATATGCAAAATTTGTGGGAGGTTAAAAACCCCTTATATCGCAATAAACCAGCTAGGAAGGCATCACTGGAGAGAATGCTGCAATTTGTGAAGACACAGGTCCCCGACGCAGACATCGAGTTTGTGGAGAAGAAAATTGGTAGCTTGAGAAGCACGTATAGGTCCATGAGATCAGGAGCAGCATCAGAGGATGTGTATGTACCCAGTCTGTGGTACTACAACAGGATGCAGTTTCTGGAAGACCAGATTGAAGACAGGGAATCACTTTCTACACTTTCATCCACCCTTCCCTCAACCCCAGCTGAGGCTTCCGAGCACCAACCTGGGTCTTCCATCCTGGAAGAAGTTGAGGCCAGCTGGAGCTAGGTATAGTATTTTTTAACATATTTATTGTCCAAAAATGATTGTTGTTAACTACCGTATTTATCGGCGTATAACACGCACCGGCGTATAACACGCACCCCAAGTTTAGGAGGGCATTTTAATGAAAAAAAGTTTTAGGAGGGAAGTTTAGGGAAAAAAAAAACTTACATTTAAGCGTCATTTGCAGCTTGCCCAGCGTCATTTGCAGCTTGCCCAGCGTCATTTGCAGCTTACCCAGTGCCATTTGCAGCCTTGCCCAGCGTGATTTGCAGCCTTGCCCAGCGTGATTTGCAGCCTTGCCCAGCGTGATTTGCAGCCTTGCCCAGCATGATTTGAAACCTTGCCCAGTGTGATTTGCAGCCTTGCCCAGTGTGATTTGCAGCCTTGCCCAGTGTGTATTGCAGCCTTGCCCAGTGTGTCTTGCAGCCTTGCCCAGTGTGTCTTGCAGCCTTGCCCAGTGTGATTTGCAGCTTGTCAGCGTCTGTGGCATGTTTAAATTTCCCGCCGGAGAAGAACGAGCGGGCGCCGCCATTAAAGACCGAGCGCCTCTGGAAAAGCCCGAGCCGTCTGTTCGGCTCCACTTGCAGTCCCGCCTCCCTGCTGTTTCGGAAGCGAGAGCAGGGAGGCTTGACTGCGAGCAGCGCCGAACAGTCAGATCGGTCTTTTTCGGTGGCGCTCGTTTTTTTTCGGCGGCACTCGTTTTTTTCCGGCGGCGCTCGTTTTTTTTTTTTACGGCGGTCGCCATTTTTCGGCGCCGTTTGATTTTTTTTGTCACTTTTTTTGGGGGGATCGGCGTATAACACGCACCCACGACTTTCCCACGATTTTAAGGGGGAAAAAGTGCGTGTTATACACCGATAAATACGGTAGATGTTATTATTGATACTAATGAATGTCTTAACAAAAAGTGGTTGACAAATCAATAGACAGTAGGGGCCAAAAATGATTGTGACAAGAATGAAAAATGCTGGGGTCAGAATGATAGTCTTTTCTATTTATTAACATTCAATTTGCAACAGTCATGAGCTACAAATTGTGTGTGTTTGATGAACCAAAAAATAAAACTATGTCCCTTTTTCATACACAGGAAGACCTCAGCCAGGACAATGCTCTGGAATGTGGCAGACAGGAGGAGGCAGGGGTAAGTGTCAGCCAGGAGTATGCGGGGCCCTGTAGCCTCACCTAATCCCAGGTGCCTCCCCTCCGCCTTACAACAAAAAGGCCCAGCAAGGGGAGTAACGTGGAGGAGGCCGCACTGGGCCTCATTAAGGACGTTAATGCGGCCCTGAAAAGCTCCCCCGATGCTGAAGAGGCCTATGGCTGCTATGTAGCTGCAAAATTGCTGCAAATGGAAGAGGGCCAATGCCTTAGGTGTGAGAAATTTATTTTTGAGGCCATTCAAACTTATGTGTGCTCGCCCATCCTCCTCCTGCCACAAGTCCACCTCCAGAGCCACAGCCTCCAAGGAAGGCTGCAGGGAAGCGTGGAGGGAAGGCTGCAGGGAAGACAAGAAAGTGATGGCCTGGGTTCAGTCTGGTCCCACAGAAGATGCAGGCTGTTGTAGTACCACAGCCTGGGGACATATATGTCATCTGCTGCTGTTCCTGATCTCTGGGGGTCCTGGGCCAGATTGTGCTCCCCATTATATGGACTTCTCAAGCTACCAATTTTAATTTCCAAATAGTTGATGTGTGCCCTGGGGTACAAAGGCTTCGCAAATTCCAGCAGTTTTCCCAGCGTTGCCTTCCTCTTTATTTTGTTATCAGCCAGAATAAATGGAGATTTGTTATATGAAAATACTTGTGTTTCTCTTCAAATAGAAAAGTTTGTTTGTGAGTAGGCAGGTACATTTCAAAAATGTAAGGTCAAAGGTCAAATTAGGTCAAATTAAGGTCAAATTAACAAGAGTCCCCAACACCAACCTCCTTGAGCTTTAAAAATACAATATAATAATGTTGCTGTGGAAACTTGACACACAAAAAAAAATTATGGAGATGACTAGAAAATTATTTAAAAATAATCCAAAAAAATTGATTAAAAAAATAAATAAATGACAATAAAAAATAATTTTAAACATAATTATGGAGATCTCGCTTTAAAAAAAAAAAAAGAAGATTATTCATGAGATCACGAGAAATAATAAAGAAATACGTTTGTGAGAACTCTGTGTGAATATGAGCAGCAAAACAACTTCATTCTTCTAGCATTATAAATGCACTGCATTGAACTATTTAAAACATTTCAGCGTGACAAATGTGCCATCTCCATTACGAACGGTGGTTTTACCAGACCGAGCGCTTCCATCTCATACTTGAATCTGAGCATGCGTGAGTTTTTGCACGTCCGAATTGCATACACACAAACGCATTTTCGGATAGGAACTTTTTGCGACCGAAAAATTGAGAACATGCTCTCAATCTTTTGCTGGTGGGAATGCCGCCCGCAAAAGTCCGATGGAGCATATACATGGTCCCATTTTCCGACCAAAATATCACATCGGTCTTTTGCTGGCGGCATTTTCGATTGTGTGTCTGCGGCATAAGAGTAGCTGTCCAGCACCAGTTCATTCACTGGAAAAGAATTGCTTACACTTCCAGAAAACACAACTATATCTTATTGTTTTTTTGTCAAAAGGGGGCAATTACAGAGCAAAGATTCAATGAAGCAAGAATTGGCCGCTAAAAACTAAATAGAAGGGGAATATCCATACTGAGTGAATTAGCACAATCTAGATCAGATTCTGCTTTGCACATCTCTATCTATCAGTCTTAACACTATTAACTCAGCAACTCTTCACTAAACAATATCTCCCACCGTGAATGTTAATAGAATGACTCTGGAATTTGGCTATAATCGCACTGAAAAAGGCAGCCCTTTCTGAAAATGGAGATTTTCTTTTCTTTCTTTCATACTGCTTTAAATTCTGAATGTCAGAGCATTCATACATAATTTTATCTCCATCCAGCTATTAGGCAGTCTAAATGACCTGCAACTGCTAAAATCATTATTTTTGTCTTTCTTTACAACTTACACACTAATATTCAGAACTTGTAAGCAAAGCCTTAACGACAGGTTAGTGCTCAAGTATGTGTGGCAATGCTATGAAAACTGATAATATAATTTCAATTTAGGTAAAAAAAGATTCTAACTATACTATACTATAATCCAAGCTAATAGTTAAACTTGAATCTAGCCTGATGCAAAATGTAAACCAGAGGCTCTGGGATCTTATAAACACACAGGAAAGATGCTTCTGTTGGTGAACAATGTAGGAAGGGGCATATATTCTTTAATTAGACCTGAGACTACCTGAGCCATGAGTCTGGTAGCAATTTCTAATTCTGATATGCTTGTTGCTATGCCATTGTCATATTTATTTTCAATGGACTTGAAAGCAGTAACTGTGGGTTAACTAATCTGTGATTTATTCATGCAGAGATGTGCATTGTCTTTTGAGATTTGATAAACCCATTTTATGTATAATTTAAGAAATGTTGCTAATGCGATGTGAAGAGTTTACTGAGTTTAACATTTAGAAGATCAGAGGTGAGTTGTATCTGTTGTTTACTGTAAGTAACAGTTGCATAGTTACTGCGTTTTTATAAAAAATATAATTTTTGCCTTCATTCATTTATTAATCTGTGACTGTTTCATAAATCTTTATTTTGCATTTAAAATATCTAACAGTACACAGTTTTTTTAAGCTGATATGATCAAATAAATAAATAAATCCAGGTGATACATTTGTTGTGAACATCACATGATTTATGAAATTATATTTTCTTTAAAAAATAGCCCATGTTTGACTCCTTTGATATTTACTGTGACTAATATTACATACTAGGCAGACTGCTTGGGTAGTATATAATTAAATTCAACTAGCTGATTACTGGGGATAGCACAACAACATGAAGCACCACTGTTAGCTTGCATACAGAAGAAGAACTTTAAATCTCTTAGGCATTAATACTGTAGAGGCCACAATATAAGCCTTAGCTTGACCTGTGATCTCACCTCTTAATTACACATCTGGATAGATTATATGTTGAAAAATTGTACCTGACATACAGTAAGCTATAATTTAATTCTCTCCTGTTACACGCTGCAGTTAGCTCTTACCTCCAATAATAATTTACCACCTTGTGAAAACAGGGAACGTTATCAGAAATACAACTAAGTTGTAAGGTTAATTTTAACAACCTTATAAAACATCTCCCACCCTGGATTGGTTTCTTTAATAAAGAGTTTTAGATTATCTCAATGGTTATCACATTTTTAATAGTATGCAGTTCTTCATAACAATGATTTTTACAATTTACTCCCTGGTGTCGGTCTATCTCATATATATTAGACATATGCATTTGTTTTCATCCGAATGTATTTTCGTCCAAATTTTGTGGATTTTCGTGTTCGTTTTAACAAACAATAATGAAAGCGCAGAATCCAAAATCCGAAAGATCCGATTTTTGTGTCCATTATATTTTCCTATTGTTGCAACAACAGTTTCAATATAGATAAAAGATTCGACATGGACAATAGCGATCTGCGTCTATTATGTAAACGGGGGGTAACTAATGCGCTCAGTCTAAAAGAATAAATATGTGTAAAGCAGTCAACAAATAAGTGGTCTCACACAATAAATGAAATACTGTTAAAAGGGGGTATGTGGCGCTGACCAAAGTTAAAATAATAGAAATGTTAAGATGTTCCGAACATATATATATCACAACAGATATATAGATAAATCAATTAAATATATACTAACAAAATTTCTTCTTCAGTGAGGTATATAAAATACTAATATTGTCCCTGAAAAGCAATATCTTGCTTGGCCACCAGATGGCGATAGTAAAACAAATCAAATAGCAGACAAAAAAATATCAAGTTTAGATCGTTTTTTAAATTCCAAAAACACTTTTTATATATTACACCACATGAACTTGCATCAAGATTGAGTATACTGGGCTGTATTATACATGCTAGGATGAATGGCTAATTGTTAATGGACGCACCGCCGTTACTATAGCAACAACAGAGATTGTATAAATTGGCTACCAGACACCTGACTCCCATACCCCTTGACAAAGTCACGTGACCGGTGATGATACGCGTCAGGGAGGAAGTCAGGTGCCGTTGTTTACTTCCGGTTTTCATCTGAGACCGGAAGTGCTGCTGTCTACCACGCTGAGTGTAGTTTTTTTTTAAATGTAAGTGGATATTTTTACTTAATAAAGAGTTTACTAATAATACTACACATTGGAGCCCCCTTGTCCTTATACCCCTTACATGCTGCTAACTGATGTGACCATTATACTGTGACTGGAGTACTACTAATCCTGTGACATGAGTACTGACTGGGAGACCTCAGAGGAAAAGCAGAGAGGAGAAGCTGTTGGAAAGCGAGTGACCAGGAGTACTACCAGTACATACACAGCACAACTAGGCCTGTAGGGGCCTTTATTTGAGGTGAGAGGCTGGGGGAAACAGTGGGGTGCACCCCTGAGCACATGGTTTGCATGGATCAGCACCGAATACTGGAACACAGATTTGCTTGAATTGTGCACATACGCATAAGCAGATCTTTTGCGATTTTATTTTTCAGCACACATTTGTGTGTTTTTTCACATTTTTATTTTTTTCACAAACTACTGGGACTTATAGTTCACCGAATAATAATTTTACATTTTTTTATTAATTTTATTTTTCTGTGTGCGATATATTTTGATTTTATGAAACATTCAGTTATCTGCATTTTTTCATTTATTTATTCACTATTTTGAGGCGTTGCAACATGGGTATCACCTGTAGTTTACTTAGGTGATCAGTTACCTAATTTTTGCACATCACTTGGAACTTTGCCCTTGTTGCACATTTGCACATTGGAAGATTGTTATAATTTTTTTGCACTTTTGCACTGTGCACTTTCGCACTGTGCACTTTCATATATTTATTTTTATTTATTCGATTATGTCTGTTAATTTTATCCTGCCATGATTGATGAATGTTCACATAGTCAGGTTTTTTGCATTATTTTGCACAGGAACACCACAATATTAGTATTTTATATACCTCACTGAAGAAGAAATTTTGTTAGTATATATTTAGTTGATCTGTGTCTATTGAACCTGCGGTTGAATGTGCCTAACCTTAGCTCTATTAGTCCAAGATTATTCGACATAGGGAGAAAAGATTCAACATTATAGAGACAAGATTTGACAAAGCAGCTAAAAACATACGATCGCCGTGAGCAGACATTTACGGTCAAATACTTCGCCCATAGGATATAGAAGAATTCTAATGTTGTTTGACTAGTAATAATAATTAATAATTATAATTATTACTAGTCAAACAACATTAGAATTACATTATAGCTTGTGGGCGGAGCATTAGACAGGAAATGTATGATCTCGGCGTCGAACAGTTTAGCTGCTTCGTCAAATCTTAGAACATCCGACAGACACCATAAGCCTTCAATTGACAGATTCAACCTTAATTAATTCAGATTTTTGGACGAATACATTTTTTACCGAAACAAAATAAATTAGAAACTAATTTCGGGAGTAACTAAATAAATGTATTTTTCGGACAAAACCAAAATTCCGAAACAAAATATTTCAGTATGCACAAGTTTAATATTTAGCCTAACATGTGTGCATTTAATGCACTAACAGCAAGTTCAACATATTTTCCAAACCTCCTTTTATAAGTAAAAATAAATGCACAATAAAAATTGTAAATTTAGAATTTATATTATTAATATATTTGCTCAGTTTTTTTCATATATATACTGTACAAACACAATTATGTTTCAAAGCAAAACTCAATGTATCGCTACTGAAGTATATAAAAAAATCTTATTAAAGGATTTTTTAATGTACTAGAGGGGATTATTGAATGCTGCTCAGAACCTTTTCTTTTTTCTTACAATATTTGATTTGGTCCAACATCCTCTGTTAATATTTCAGTAAAAACAATCTGAAATGTGAGATTTGTATTACTTATTCAGTTTAACATGTAATATATTATTTGTTAAAACCAAGTTAACGTGCTAAGTTGAATTCAAAGGGTACTTTTTACCTAAACATAACAATTATATTGTAACCCCTCCAGCTTCCAATTTTAAAATTGAGTCAAATGTTTATTTTGTTTTTTGTATGTTTACACCTAGGGAGTTATACAGCAGCCATACGACTGCTTTAACCCCTTTTCACCTGCCTGACATTTGTACATAAATATCCTCCCAGCAAGTGTTCCTTGCCAGGAGTACATTTATGAATGATCTGTGTTTGCACCTGCAGAACCCTCTGGGGATCTATCTGGTCTCCAAGAGAAAGATTCCTGGGTTTGGTTAACCCTTTCACGGAAAAAAAAGGGACAAAGCATCATGCACACCCCTGGTTTAATAACCTAACACAGATGAAACAAATAAATAAAAAATCAATGAACTCACAAACATTCCATAGTATAAATGCATCTCATGTAAATTTTCACATCCAAAGTGAGCAAGCATCCTGTGGGTAAAGGTCATTTGGTTGCCATAGGAAACCACATCTCGATATTCCTTGGTAGGGACGCTATAGAGTTGCTCTAATGCAGAACACATATAAAACCATAATAGTTAAATAATATAAATCAAATATTAAAGCAAGAACTTCACCTAAAAAGGGAAATTCTGCTAATCCTCCCCCTCCTCTTCTACTTTTGGTACATTTTTTTTTATTTTTTTTTTTTAGGGAGCAGGTACCTATGTCTGACAGGAAGCTGCTTCCACTTTTACCTAGGTGATCCTAGAGGAAATCCCCCCCACCCCTGCCTGCAACCTCCTAGTACACATTACAGGTCCAAGTAGGCCCCGTTGAGAAAGTGCACCGCTACATACACATGCACAGTGAGGAGTAGCTTTGAAGCCGCAGGGAGTCACAGCCGTCTTCCCACAGAAAACATGGCAGTGCCAGGGATCTGACGACTGGCAAAGAACTGATCCAGGTGAGGACAGTGCTTTATCCCTGGATAGCCAAGTGACTTTTTTATTAAAAGTCAGCAGATACAGTATTTGTAGTTATTGACTTTATATTTTTTTTTCCAGGGTGAAGATCCTCTTTAAGTAAAAAACATGATTTAATTTATTTGTAATAGCCTTCAAGAATCCCCTGTAAATGTGTCTGATGTCACCTCTGCAGCCTGCTGTAGCCAACAGACTGCCGATACAGCCCCTACTCTCCACCTCATGCTGAGAGCCATCACAGTCCTAACTCCATTCTCCACAATGTAAAGGCTTCTCATGTCAGTTTAAAGATCTAGGATGAGATCCCTGAGGTAAAGGTCACTTGATTGCCATAGAAAACCACAGCTTGATCCTTGGTAGGGACACTGCAGAGTTGCTCTCCCTGCACTACATGTTGCAATAGCCTGCCAGCAGCAGAACAATGGATTCTGAGACAGGATTGCTTTTGGGTTTTGGATTACCGGCTTTTTAAGTTACTACGCTTGGTCAGCTCCAATCTGAGCCACTTTATTAATGATCCAACGTTAGTACAGCGATCTTCCCTGCTGAGCTGTTTTGCTCTGACAGGGGGACGGCCCCCCCGCCAGAACACACCATTGGCTGAGAGCGCTGGTTGGGATCCAGTCGGCTGCTGGTTTTCCAGTATGCTTGTCTGACAGAAGCCAGCCAAATGACCATCTTTGGTCAGGCCGGCTGCCATACACATGGGCCAAGTGTCGGACAGTTTTTATTGAACTGGCCAATAATGCCCAGCATTTGGCCCGTGTGCTTCAGTTTGAACAGGATGAGAAAAAACACAAGTTCACACCCAGAAACATTAGAGACAAAATAGCAGGGGTTACCATAATAAGGTGATTAACAGAGACCAGTCACTAGTGGTGTACCACAAGTGCTGTACCACAAGGCTCTGCACTAGGTTCTGTTTTATTTAATCTATATGTAAGTGATTAAACTAAAGTGTTGGTGGGTAAGGTATATCTGTTTGCTGATGACACAATCATGGAACATGATTGCTGGAAGACTGGTCAAAGCAGTAGACACTGAAGTTCGATGTTTCTAAATGTAAAACAATGCACCTAGGGGAAAACAAATCACTTGACAGAGTACAACATTGGGGTACAGTGTTGGCCAGAACCAGAGAGGAAAATGATTTGAGAGTACTTATTTCAGATGAATGCAAAATGTGTGTGGTCAGGCAGTGAGAAAAGCAAATAGAATTCTATGGTGCAGAAGAAGAAAGGAGGTCCTCATTCCCCTATATAGCTCTTTAGTTAGACCTCATTTGGAATACTGTGTCCAGTTCTGGAGCCCTCACTTATAAAAAGATATTCAAAAGATAAAACTAAGTTAATATCTACAGTCTGGAGGAAAGAAAGGAAAAGGGATACATGGCTGAAACTAATAAATAAAAACCAATACGTCATCATCCATGTAAATGTATAAACAAAACATAAAATATGAATAATGCGAACAATCCAAAGAAATTAGATAATTTTCATATACCTGTTTAAATTTTTTTGGATTAATTATTGTTTGGATTAACTATGCACATTTGTCTTTGCACAAATTGTATCAAATTTATTTGGACTTTTTGCATTATTGGAGTGGACTATTTCATACACCTGTTTACGTTTTTTTGGACTAATTATCGCACATTTATCTTTGCACAAATTACATCGAATTTATTTGGATTTTTTGCATTACTTATGTTTTATGTTTTTTTTTAAATATATTGACATGTATGATGAAGTATTGGTTTTGATTTGTCATCATAAGGTAGGACAAGCCTGGCTTTTATTTATTAGTTGAGAGATATTTTAATGTGAGCACATTAATAGCAGCTGCAGCTACTTGCAAGTATATTCACATAGTAACATTGAGCAGGTTCATACTAAAGTAAAAAAAGCCCTGCAGAGTATTAAAAAAGAGAGGATAGCAATATCTACCTGTTGTAATAAATTGTATTACATTTAGATTGGGGGAGCTACCATATTAGTATTATTAGAATTAGTGACCGCTTCTCAGCTTTCAATTCTGCTACACATCACTCCATATGACTTGTATATGTGATTGCTCCTTTCCAAAACACATTCAAAGGGAATAAAATACAGCTCCTCTTTGTGTGAAAAAATAACAGAGAAAATAAATAAAAGAGCATTATTAAATATTATTAATTAAAACGTTTATCAATACCTCCAAATATGTCACGCATTACAAATCCAAAGCTCAAAAAGTCAACTACAGTATGAACACTTTAAAATATTAACAAAGGCAGCCTCCTCTGCCTGTACGAAAAGAGGATTAATAGGAGATTTTTGTGCTAATTTACAAATAATGGAGAATACTGAAAAACACAAAAATAGCTTTGTTCGGTGGCAAGGATATATAGAGGGTTTAGATGAGGAGGACTGAACACGTGCCCTTTAAACACTTCCTAGGACATCCCTCTCGCCGTCTCAAAGGCTATCTCAGCTTTTTATTATACATACAGCTCATTATACTCCACAAAAACTTTATGCATGGGGAAAATATATAACAGCATTATGCCCGCGATGCTCTCTATGCTCTGCTCTGGCGATGTCCAAAGCTCCATCGTTATTGGGAAAAAGTATTTATAACCTTAAACTTAGTATGCTCAACTGAGATAACAAGGATGCCCAAACTGGCATTATTGGGTATAATACCTGATGGAGCATTACCAACAGAGATGCATACTATGTGGATAAGATCCCTATACTTAGCATGGAAAGTTATTCTACAAAAATGGACATGCACTGATTCTCCAACCCATAAACAATGGGTTGAGAAACTCAGTTATATATTTAAAAGTGAAAAATTACCATACAAACATAGAGGAACACCCCAAAGATTTGATAAAATATGATCACATTGGATATAACTTAGTAATGAATTATATGATGGCTTGTCTAGTAGAGTGAAGGTGAGTGAAGGTAGAGGAGATAGCATAGAGGGCGTAAAAGAAAGATAACTTACTGCTGCTCGGGGGAAATGGCTATAATTTGATGATTGACACTGGGGGAATTCAAGCTGATGTGCAGAATGTATTCATAATCTTAGTATGCTCTATTCATTATATGTTAAGTCAACCGAGAGGTACAAAGTTTGTTTGGTTTATGTCTTTGTCTCTTTTTGATTTTCTACTTTATGATATGACATGGATTAATTTGTTATATTTATTTATATGTTTTTGCAACAAAAAATAAAAACAGTATTTGATTGAAAAAAAGATATATTATTATTACTATACAGGATTTATATAGCTCCAACAGTTTGTGCAGCGCTTTACAACATTGGGGCAAACAGTACAGTTACAATACAATTTAATACAGAGCTTAATCTAAAATATGTAACATAGTGCACTTACAATATTCTTATTTTGGTAACAGATATTCACTGAGTTGATTCGCTAAAGGAAATTTCTGTTCAATGACTGTTCACTTTGCAAAGGAAGTCACACTGTACAAGGGAATTAGCCACGAAACTTAGTGAATATGGTGAAATTTCACTTTGTTAAGAATACACAATCACATAAAAGAAAAACAGATAAAAAAAGCTTTTTTCTTGCACATGATTGGATGATGGGCAATAGCAGAGCTTCACCTCATTTACTAAGCTCTAGCGCTAGTTCCCTTGCACAGTGTAACTTTCCTTGAAAAGTATACTGTCTGTTTGCCTTTTATAAATCAACCCCAGTATTTTTAGGTGTTGCACTAACATATGAAACGTATATTGAAAGTAGGATCCTTCACCCCTCATCCCTCAGGACCAAAGTTTAGGTGCAGGAAGGAATCTGATATACTTTCTATTACTATACTATGGACTGGGCATACAGCAAAGGTCCACTAAAGTGAATCTCATCACACGCTAATTGCAATATTTAAGCATTTAAGTGATATCAAAGGCAAATAAATAAATAAAATAAACATGTCATACTCACCTGCTCTGTGCAGTGGTTTTGCACAGAGCAGCCCAGATCCTTCTCTGCTCAGGTCCCCCGCCACGTTTCTGGCCCCTCCCATCTGCTGAGTGCCTTCAGAGCAATCAGCTTACTGTGGGGACACCCAAGCAGGCTTGCTCCCAAACTACTGCTCTGCGTGTTCATTCACACACAGAGCTGCGGCTCAGCCCAGCTCCCTCTCTCTCCCCATTGGCTCACTGGCTGTGATTGACAGCAGTTGGAGCCAATGAGGAGGAAGGGTCTGTGGAGATCTGAGGCTCTCGTACACAACACTGGTTTGTGAAGGAGCTCAGGCAAGTACTAGGGGAGGCCTGGGGAGTGCTGCATAGAATACATGAAGGTAAAAAACTGTGAGCCTTTAGAACCACTTTAAGTACTGATTTCAGGTTACACATGTGTGTCCACATCACTAAATGATGGGATGTGACCTGTTGCTATTGATTTACTGCACTTTGCACAGAGTCACTGTATTGATGACACATGGCATTCAGATGTGAAAACATGATCTAGCTGCTAAATAATCTGTTTTTAAAAGATCAGAGCACATGTTTCTGAGTGTGCATTTTCACATAATGAGCAGAGCCTGTGAAGACATCACCAGCTTTGCCCTATGTCTGGCAAATTGTAGTGACTGGTCAAGCAGAATTAAGCTTGACCCATTGCCCTCTCTCCCTGGTGCCAATAGTTATGGACTGGCAACAATATACCTAAATAAAAGGCAATATCTAAGCTTAACCCTTTGTAAATTGCTACATATAAGTACCTTTAAAATATTACCAATTATATTTTCTAATTAATTATATTTTACATTTGTCTGTGTTTTGAGCCATGCTGGATGCTTCTTGTAGCACTAATAAGATTAAAGCTATTTTAGGGATTATCTCCACAATTTTGCATAAGCCTTATAGTTTCAACTTAATGAAACCATGAGTTGTTCAAGTATCAAAAAATAATTGGTTTTAATGATGACTACAGGTTTAGAGCAGAGAGTGATACTAATCTTCTTCTTATAAGTTCCAGAGTTCATTAATTTTAAAATGTGCAATATTAAGATTTAGCTATCCAGCACCTTGTGCACTGGAAGAGTTGCTTACCATTTTGTGGTTTGGAGATTCCTCTGATGAAACCCAAAACTAGACATTTTAGCAGATTTAAAGCTTCATGCTGTTTGTTCAGAAAATTACTCAGAATACAACATCAAATTATATAAATTAATCTGGCATGCGTTAATTTTAGTTTAGTATATGTTTCTGGCATTATCTTTACTCTTTGTACAACTATGTTATCAATTGTCGATTGCCTCTACTCTCATTTTAAGTGGTAATTTGCTGAACCATGCAAGGCCTCTTTCCTGAGGCCTCGGAAGTGGAAGTCTAGAAAATTAGCCTATATGGTCATTTGCTCTTTTCGATTTTCCACTTTACGTAATGGTTACATTACGACCTAGAACAAACTGAATAATACTAAACATTTCCAATCTAGAAGCTAAGATATGATTAATTTCTAAATTGTGAAAAACATTTATATGAGGTAATTAGGGTTCCTCTGGGTTTTTTTTTTTTTTCCTGGTATATACCTCTAAGCATTATTCAGTAAATGCCTCATATAAATGCTGTTTGTCCTAGTTTGTTTTAAAAGTGAGAAGATAGGTGCTTGGAGGGTTAGATATTATGCATAAAAATGTCTGAACTGGAAGAGAAATGAAGAGGCCATTGAAATTATTTCATATTTTGAACTTGTCCTGAAGATTCAACCAACTTATCATGACTCAAGGTAATTTTTTTTATACTTTCAATACTGTGTCTTTCTGAAGTATATTTACTATTTATGTATGCATCACTGCCTCTGTGCATACATATATACCCAAGAATAATGTTTTAGCTTGATATTTTCTTTCAATAGATTTTTATTGAATGATCAAAGAAATACAACGATGTGAAAACAGTGTATGTTACATTTGACAAAAGTGATGTGACACCAAAATACAGAATGTCAAACAAAAAACAAGACAATACCGTATAGTAAAACTGTTTGATATCGTACAGATTATGTGGAAACTATGATCAAGACCAGCAAGCCACTACTTGGTGAGCAGAAAATTAGCACACGGCCATCTGGAGAAAAAGCCAAACTGGGGTAGGAGGATACATCCCAGCCCCAGCACCCCGAAAGGGATCTAACTGTGCTGGGAGATGGGAAACACCCCCCCCCCCCTGTAAACGACCGAAGGTGAAGTATATCTAGAAGAGGGAAATGCACGCAATATACTTGAGGAGAAAAAAAAAAATATATAATAATCCATTTGTGAAGTAAAGGTACTAGTAAGTTTACCACCATATACCATATGCAGTCTGTCAAATGTAAAAAAAAATTTCAACGATAACAGACAACTTTGAAATACACTAAAGCAACTAGGAGTCAGTAGAGAAGGGAGGGAGAGAAGGGAGAAGAGAAAGTAAGAAACGGAAAAGAGGAGGTGCAAATCAGTAGCGTCAATTAGAGGGGATCTCTCTTGCTCCGGGACAGTCTGAATGGACCAAGGAACATGTAGAACTAGAAATGTAGTTGATCCATGGTTCCCATACTGCTGCGTGTCTGTCCACCAAGTCTAAGAAGATGCTGACTGTTTTTTCCTGAACCATAATCCAGGTTATTTTTCGTTTAACTAGTCGCAAGGATACCGTGGGTTGCTTCCAGGCCCGGGCTATGGTCATCTTAGTCCCTAATAGGATAAACCGTATAAGATAGTGAGACAATTTTGGGATACCTTGTTGGGGAAAATTAAGTAATGCATATTGAGGTGAGTTAGGTACTGGAAAAGAGGTAAGTTTCTGATAATATTGAAGATGTTGTTCCAGAGTTTCCGTATTTTTGGGCATTCCCACCAAATATGTAGAAAGGAACCAATATGACCACAGTTGCGGAAACAGAGGGGCGAAGCAGTCGGATAAATTCTGGCCGGTCGTAACGGTACCATATACCATCGCATCATGACTTTTAAATTTGCTTCTACCAGAGCAGTGTTGAGTAGGCCTTTCGTGGCAGACACCAATGCTTTACGCCAGTCTGCGAGGGACCAATGCTGTTGGAGGTCAGTTTCCCATTCAAGCATGAAGAGCGTTTTAGAGTCCGCTTGGGCCAAAGCTCGGTAAATCACCGATATTCCACCCCTCTGCTCCATGGCCTGACCACACCAAAGCTCATATTCAGTTATGGATGGGGACATGGAGGAAGAGAGTCCTAATGAACTAAGGAAGTGGGAAATTTGTTGGAATCTGAATTTCTCAGTTTGTGGCATACCAAGTTTATTAATGCAGTGGGTTAATGAGATGGGGCCTGAGGATGTAACGAAGTGACCAATCCTATATAACCCCTTATCTAGCCACCAGCTGAAGGCCCTGATTATTTGTCCAGGTGGAAAGAGGGAATTCCTAAAAATGTGTGATAGTGGAAACCAATTGGAGATCAGGTGTGGCTCCTTTCTAAGAGAGTCCCAGAGAGTGAGTGAGTGTGATAAAGTGGGTGCCAGTATGGCGGGTCTGTCTTTGGAAGGGCACCAAAGGATGTAGTCCAGGGTGTAACCCGGTATAGATTGTCTTTCCATGAGTACCCAATCCGGGTGAGCTATTTTGGAATAGATAGTTGAGAGTTGGGAGAGATGAGCCGACTGATAGTACCAAAGAATATTCGGCACTCCCAGTCCACCCTGGTCCCTGTTGCGGAAGAGTGTTCCCCTCGCAATTCTATGTCCTTTGGATCCCCATATAAACCTTATAATTTTGGATTGAAAGCTCCGAAGCCGGTCCCTGGGGACTGGGATGGGGAGAGAGCGAAAGAGATACAGGATGCGGGGGAGTAAGGTCTGCTTTATAGAGTGAACCCTGCCCAGCCAAGATATACCCAGTCGGTCCCACAATACAAGATCGTCTTCCAGTCTGCGAAAGGTGGCAGGATAGTTGGCCGAGTACAGCCTGTCTATTGAAGCCGTTAAATTAATCCCCAAGTAGGGGAGCACGGAGTCTGTCCAGCCAAACCTGAAATTATCTCGTAGTTGGGAGACCAGCTGAGAAGGTAAGTTAATATTGAGTGCTAGGGACTTGGATTAATTGACCAGAAGTCCTGATACTTTGCCAAAATCATCTAACAATTTACATATAATTGGAAGAGAAGTGCTTGGAGACGAGATAAAAAGTAAAACATCGTCCGCAAATAGTGCGCATTTATGTGTTTGCGGTCCACATCGGATTCCCTGTATATTGGGATCAGTTCTGATGGCAATGGCCAGAGTCTCGATGATCATGGCAAAGATCAGTGGTGATAGGGGGCAGCCCTGTCTTGTGCCGCGGAAAATTGGGAAAGGCTTTGAGTAATATCCCTGCAGTTTGATTTGGGCAGAAGGGGTCGAGTAAAGTGCATTAATTAAATTCAGAAAAGACTGACCAAATCCCCATTTTTCCAGGGTAGGGATCAGAAAGGACCAGGAAACCGAGTCGAAGGCCTTCGTAATATCAAGGGAAAGTAAGAAACCCTGTTGGGGGGGGGGGGCCCGTCCCATCCTGATCGTAAAAGCGAGATAACATCTACCGCCCTCCTAATCTGGTCTGGACCCTGTCTCCCTGTGATAAATCCGACCTGATCCTTGTGAATATAAAGGCTAATGAAATTAGATATTCTGTTTGCTAGAATTTTTGTCAAAATTTTGAGATCATTATTGATTAAGGATATGGGTCTGCAATTAGAGGTGTCACTAGGATCCTTTACTGACTTAGGGATAACGGTCACAAACGCTGAATTCAGAGAAGTGTCTAAGGGTGTCCCAGACTGAAGATGGTTAAAGAAGCGTGCAAGGTACGGAGCTAGTGTCTGGGAGAAGTGTTTATAGTAAGGGACAGCAAAGCCATCCGGGCCTGGCGCCAAATTAGTTTTTAGATTTTTAATGACATGTTCAACTTCCTCCGCGGAAATTGGGGATTCAAGTTCCTCTCTATGCTGATCTTTCAATTTAGGAATTTGTATGGATGACAGGAATGCGTTAACGGCGTCATGCGAGGGGGCCGACTCCGGTGTGCTATAGAGGGCTAGGTAAAACTCATGGAAGGCTTCCATAATATTTTGAGGATTCTGTGTCAGGGAACCGTTTTTTAATTTCATTTTAGGGAGAGTATAGGATCTAATTTTAGGAGTTAAACGTCTTGCAAGTAGAGTCCCAGGTCTATCTTTTTGGTGATAGAAGCGTCCCCCCTCCCATCTGAGCTCCTTCTCAGCCCTAGCGGTTAGAGCCAAATCCAAGCAGTGCGGGCAGCATCCAGCCTATCCGCAGAGCGTAAGGAGGGTTGGAATTTATGTAGTTTGCTCAGTGTTGAGAATGCACATTCCAACCTCTCAATGTCTGCTTTTACGGGCCTTACGTAGTCTAGAAGATATTTGGATAAGGTGACCTCTAATCGTGGCCTTGTGGGCCGCCCATAGCACAGCAGGGGAGATTGCATCAACATCATTGGTTCTAAAGTACTCCTGAATGTGCCTTTCAATCTCCTGAGCCTGTGTTGGATTGCTAAGAATGGAGGCATAAAGTCTCCATCGGAACTCCGAGCGAGAAGAAGGGCCACCGGATAGAGACAAAATGACCAGAGAGTGGTCCGACAAAGCAGAGTCCCTAATGACCGACCGTTGTGCCAATGGGATATGCTGTTGAAGCATAAATAAGTGGTCAATTCTCGCGAAGGTTTGATGGGGGCTAGAGAAATGTGTATAATCTTTAGCCCTAGGGTTAAGTTCCCGCCATATGTCCACCAAGCCATAATGGAACAACTGTCTGGCCACCTGTAGACTCTGCCTGGTCGGACGTAACCGGTTTTTGTTTGGGGGACGTGATTTATCTGTGCCCGCATCAAATGCTAGATTGGAATCTCCTCCATAAATGACTATACCGTCCGTAAGTGGGGCTAGCGTTTGGAGAAGGGAGTGAAAAAACTTAGCTTGACCCTTGTTAGGGGAGTAATATGAAACGAGGGAGTAGAGTTTTTCTGCAATGAGCGCTTTAATGAGAAAGAATCTGCCCTCAGGGTCCTTAAATTCAGAGACCAGGGTGAATTGTGTCCTACTTGAGAAGAATAGACCCACACCTTTGGTTTTGTTTTCGGAGTTGGCCAGGTAAAATCTAGGGAATTTTGCGTGAATGAAGGAGGGTTGATAAGTTTTAGGGAAGTGAGTTTCCTGCAAAAATAAAATGTCTATTTTTTGGGCATGGTATTGTTGAAAAATCTTTTTACGTTTTAAAGGGGAATTAAGGCCCTGAACATTATGAGAAGCTATGCGGAGGGAATGTCCTTGGGTGGTCGTGTCAGCAATGGAGCAGAGTGTGAGAAAGGGCACATGACAACGGATCACTTACCTTCATGCCAGAAGTACACAGTCCAAGAGCAACGGAACCTGGAAGCAGCCTATCACCCCAATAAATACCTTGCAAGAGAGATATCGCCTCCAAAGCTGCAAAAAATTAAGAAGAGATTAAGAAAAGTATGAAAAGAGGGAGGAAAGGAAAAGGAACAGAAAAAGGATCGTCTTGAGGTAGGGGCAAAGTCATATTTACCCTACTCAAGATAGAGAACATGGAGTACCCCACAAAGAGGGTAACGCCCAAACCAGGAGATGCAAAACCGCACAGGTTGCCCGCTCCATCCACCGCACCCCAAACTATTAAGGCAGAATTAATACAGTAAATGAACGCCGTAATCCGTTGATGAACGCCGTAAGCATAAAAGTCATGAGACCAGGACCAATGGTGAACTGTAACATCTTACATAGAGCAAATAGGCCTGAGATATATAAAAAAATAAAAAAATAAAATAAAAAAAATAAAAACGTCAGGGGGCCAGCAAAGGTCCAGACACATTCAGGAATTGAGAAAAAAAATTGAGAGTTCCTTCAGAATCACGGAGGTAGTCCTTCTTTAGCTTTCTTGTTCCTGGGTGTATTCCAGAGGGAGGTGAGCGGACTTGAAGGTGGTGGGCGTTTGGACATTCCGGATGAGGACGCCTGCATAGGGGATGGAGGATCCGTGGGGATCAGTCCCAGTTTGCGGAGCAGAAATTCCCTTTAGGAAAAGATGAGAACCTATACGGTTTGCCATTATAATCAAATTTTAGGCTGAAAGGAAATAGCCACCAGTATTTGATGTTCTTTTGCGTCAGGATCGCCAGCAATGGTTTAAGGGACCTTCTCTTCTGGATGGTGAAGGGCGAGATGTCCGCATAGATTTGTATCTGGTGACCCTGTAGCTGTATCTGCGGTGTTGTCCGGGCCCTCCTCATGACTTCCTCCTTAACACTGTAGTAGTGCGGTTTGACCACTATGTCACGGGGAAGGCCATCTTGGCGTGGGGGCCCCAAGGCTCTATGAGCGCGATCCAGCTCTAACCGGTGAGCCCTGATATCAGGGATGAGAGATTTGATGAGGGAGTGAACTGCTTCAGGGATGTTCGTTATGGATTCAGGCAGGCCTCTGATCCTGAAATTGAGCCTTCTGAACCTATTCTAAAAATCGGCAATTTTAGCCATTGCCCCCTCTAATTGATCGTGTAGTTCCTGAAAACTATCAGAATTCTGGTTCACTCGATCGATCGTGGCATCCAATTTATTTTCAACACTATCCACTCGGGATCCCAGCAATTGAAGATCAGCCTTTATATCATTAGTGATCTTGTAAGCTGTGTGGGCTAAGCCTCTATCAAGCATTTCAGCAAACTTAGAGAACATGAGGGACATGTCTAGATGAGGCAAAGGGAGCTGAGTGACAGACTGAGCTGCTGCATGGTGAGGGGGAACATGGCTCTGTGTATGAGCTCCTGAGGGAGAGTGCCCCTCATGTCTTCCAGCGTTTGATCCAGTAGGGAGATTGTGGTGGCTGGGGATAGTGGCCCACTGTAATCTGATGGTGAGGGGACCCCCCTGCATACCTCTGTAACAACTCCATCATGCCAGGAAGAGGATCCGTTATTGCTGCTGCTGTAGTTTACCTCATGCGGTGGCCGATCCGCCGCCATCTTGTGTGATTCAGCCGGGCAGGAGCGCAGAAGCTGCAGGTCTGAGATCGCTTCTACCGCCCCCCTCCAGTCCTTAAAACTTGCCCCAACTGTTCCTGGGTACCTCCGGTCCCGATCTGATACCGTTGTGTGTCGGCGGTTCGCTGCGGGGAAGCGAGAGGACGGGAACGGTGCGGAGCCCTGGATCAAGCGGCCATCACAGGGCGCCGCGCATGCGCACTCCTAGCTTGATATTTTCATGATTGTAAAGCATGTAAACACCTTCAATAATGATAATAAACACACCATGCACTAAATGCTATTTAGTTGATATCAAAAAAATATGCACAAAATATGTTATAAAATGTATAGGTATATTATGCATAGTGCATAAAAGGATAAAGCAACCCATAACACAGTTTTGTTCTGATTCCACAAGGGATTCCTAATTCATAAGTGCTTATTCTTTAAAGCTGGATTTCGGGTTTCATTTAACTTTTAATAGTTTGTTTGACCAAATTGGTCTAAACAGACTATTTCTTTCAGTAACACTCGTGCCCTTACCAATGCTGTATAAACGGTATGTACTATCAGCTACAGTGGTGTGAAAAAGTGTTTGCCCCCTTCCTCATTTCCTGTTCCTTTGCATGTTTGTCACACTTAAGTGTTTGGAACATCAAACCAATTTAAACAATAGTTAAGGACAACACAAGTAAACACAAAATGCAATTTTTAAATGAAGGTGTTTATTATTAAAGGTGAAAAAAATCCAAACCATCATGGCCCTGTGTGAAAAAGTGATTGCCCCCCTTGTTAAAACATACTATAACTGTGGTTGTCCACACCTGAGTTCAATTTCTCTAGCCACACCCAGGCCTGATTATTGCCACACCTGTTCACAATCAAGGCATCACTTAAATAGGAGCTGCTTGACACAGTAAGGTCCACCAGAAGATCCTTAAAAGCTACACATCATGCCGAGACCCAAAGAAATTCAGGAACAATTGGGAAAGAAAGTAATTGAGATCTATCAGTCTGGAAAGGGTTATAAAGCCATTTCCAAAGCTTTGGGAATCCAGCGAACCACAGTGAGAGCCATTATCCACAAATGGCGAAGACATGGAACAGTGGTGAACCTTCCCAGGAGTGGCCGGCCGCCCAAAATTACCCCAAGAGCGCAGCAACGACTCATCCAAGAGGTCACAAAAGACCCCACAACAACGTCCAAGGAACTGCAGGCCTCACTTGCCTCAGTTAAGGTCAGCGTTCATGCCTCCACCATCAGGAAAAGACTGGGCAAAAATGGCCCAAGGAGTTCCAAGGAGAAAACCACTGCTGAGCAAAAAGAACATCAAAGCTCGTCTCAATTTCTCCACAACACATCTTGATGATCCCCAAGACTTTTGGGAAAACATTCTGTGGACCGATGAGACAAAAGTGGAACTCTTTGGAAGGTGTGTGTCCAAGTATATCTGGCGTAGAAGGAACACTGCATTTCAGAAAAAGAACATTATACTAACAGTAAAATATGGTGGTGGTAGTGTGATGGTCTGGGGCTGTTTTGCTGCTTCAGGACCTGGAAGACTTGCCGTGATAAAAGGAACTATGAATTCTGCTGTCTACCAAGAGATCCTGAAGGAGAATGTCCGACCATCTGTTCGTGTACTCAAGCTGAAACGAACTTGGGTTCTGCAGCAGGACAATGATCCTAAACACACCAGCAAGTCCACCACCGAATGGCTGAAGAAAAACAAAATGAAGACTTTGGAGTGGCCTAGCCAAAGTCCTGACCTGAATCCTATTGAGATGTTGTGGTATGACCTTAAAAAGGCCGTTCATGCTCGGAAACCCTCTAATGTAACTGAATTAGGACAATTCTACAAAGATTAGTGGGCCAAAATTCCTCCAGGACGCTGTAAAAGCCTCATTGCACGTTATCGCAAACGCTTGGTTGCAGTTGTTGCTGCTAAGGGTGGCCCAACCAGTTATTAGGTTTAGGGGGCAATCACTTTTTCACACAGGGCCATGATGGTTTGGATTTTTTTTCACCTTTAATAATAAACACCTTCATTTACAAATTGCATTTTGTGTTTACTTGTGTTGTCCTTGACTATTGTTTAAATTGGTTTGATGTTCCGAAACACTTAAGTGTGACAAACATGCAAAGGGACAGGAAATGAGGAAGGGGGCAAACACTTTTTCACACCACTGTACATACAGTGTACAGCACTGTGTTCCAGCAGCAGTATGAGGACTTCCTGTTCACAGAACTAGTTTGAGTTAGGCTGAGCGCTGCTCAGCCATTTACAGGCAGCTTTGTATTTTATTTTAAAAAATTCAAGGCTTTCTGTGATAGGCTGAGGTGGAGATTAGGATGTTGTCTGCCTGCCTCTCCATCTCAGTCAATCAGAGAAAGCCTTGTTTTAATTTATAAAATACAAAGCTTCATGCGAAAGGCTGAACAGGGCTTTTGTTCCAGGAAGGAGACATACAGTTTATAGAGTGCCAACAGTGTGTTAGTAAAGGAAATTATTTGACTGGACCAGCTTGGTCCAAACAAACAAATACAAGTTAAATGAAATATGGATATTATATAAGAAAAAAAACACATAGTTCCTTTAGCACTACAAGAACTGTGGGTCCTGTGGTGTTGTGTGCCAATCAAATAAATATTATGATCCAGAACCAGTGTAGCTGACAAAACATTGGTAAAAACGTGGCATGAAAAAAAAGTAATAGGCAGCACTGGAGGCTGGAGGCAGAGATACAGCTATGTCCAGGGGAAGGGGGTGCTGCGGATTGCAAAAGGACATTGGGCCAACCTAGGCCAAGCTGAGGGTCTGGGATGTCTACCAGACGGAGCCATGCCTAGGGAGAGTGGGAGCCAACAGGGATACGTACCGGAGACCAGGGGAGCCGAGCTGGGTCCACATCCCTGTTGGCTCCCCCTCTCCCTTGGCAGGGCTCTGCCTGTTCACACCCCAAAACCCCGTAGGCATCCAGTGGTATTGTTGGCCTTTATTTATTAACTTTTTACTTTTTAATTGTTCATCTATGACTCTGCTATTGGTGTAATAAACTATCCCATTTGTATGGTCCCAACTGACTGCTTTATTTTTTTGGATTCAGTCCATAGAGCGCTGCCTATCAGTTACTTTTATGGATAACATATAGAACATCTACACAGCTCCATCAATTTTATCCAACTTCCCCACTATGCTGGAGATGCAGGATCTGAACCTTGTTCTCTCCTACACATTTAGCAGTCGTGCCGATACTGCTAAATTTCTGGAAACGCATACATGACACCTAAACCTAGGTTATCACTTACGCTTGACTTCACCCCAGCACAATACATATTGTACCATTCCTCACTTTCAAAGTCCATATACAAGAGATATATACAAGTCCATATACAAGGGAAGAGCCGAACACCCCCTGGTTCGGTTTGCACCACAACTTGCGAACAGGAAAAAACTTTGTGCGAACATTGTTAAAATCTTTGGGACACGAACATGAAAAATCAAAAGTGCTAATTTTAAAGGCTTATATGCATGTTATTGCCATAAGAAAAAATTTGGGGACCTGGGTCCTGCCCCAGGGGACATGTATCAATGCAAACAAAAGTTTAAAAAATGGCAGTTTTTTCAGGAGCAGTGATTTTAATAACGCTTAAACTGAAACAATAGAATAAAAATATTCCTTTAACCACTTTCCGACCGGCGCACGACGATGTACGTCCCTTTTTTGAAGAGGGATATCTCGGTAACGGCAGCAGCTGCTGCCACAACCGAGATATCCATCTCTTCAGGCGCCGGTCGGCATTCCGATAATGCTGGTCATCACTTACCGGAACCGTCGGCAGCGGCGGAGGCAATCGGGTCCTTTCCCCTCCTGTGCATAGAGATGAGTGACGCTAAGATGGCCGCCACTCATCTCTATACCATAGGAGGTACGTCACTTCCGCCCATACCTCTTAAAGAGGAATTTTCAAATGTCATTTTTTTAAATGACATTTTTTTTTTTTATTGAAGTCCAAATAGGAGATCTGAGGACTTTTTGACCCCAGATCTCATATTTAAGAGGACCTGTCATGCTTTTTTCTATTACAAGGAATGTTTACATTCCTTGTAATAGGAATAAAAGTGAGCCAATTACATTTTTTTTAAAAAACAGTGTAAAAATAAATAAAATCAAGAAAAATAAATAAGAAAAACAAAAAAAAAAATTTTTTAAAGCGCCCCGTCCCGACGAGCTCGTGCGCAGAAGCGAACGCATACGTGGGTAGCGCCCGCATATGAAAACGGTGGTCAAACCACACATGTGAGGTATCGCCGCGATCGGTAGAGTGAGAGCAATAATTGTAGCCATAGACCTCCTCTGTAACACAAAATATTCAACCTGTAGAATTTTTTAAACGTCGCCTATGGAGATTTTTGAGGGTAAAAGTTTGATGCCATTCCACGAGCGGGCGCAATTTTGAAGCGTGACATGTTAGGTATAAATTTACTCGGCGTAACATTATCTTTCACAATATATAAAAAAATTGGACTAACTTTACTGTTATCTTATTTTTTTATTCAAAAAAGTGAATTTTTTCCAAAAAAAGTGCGCTTGCAAGACCGCTGCGCAAATACGGTGTGAAAAAAAGTATTGCAACGACCGCCATTTTATTCTCTAGGGTGTTAGAAAAAAAACAATATATAATGTTTGGGGGTTCTAAGTTTTTTTCTAGCAAAAAAAACTGTTTTAAACATGTAAACACCTAAAATCCTTTGGGTCTGGTATGAATATAAGGGAAAACCCTGCACCAAAATTTTTAAAAAAAATGCATGGGGGCCCCCCCAAAATCCATACCAGGCCCTCCAGGTCTTATATGGATATTAACCACTTGCCACCCAGGCCAATTCTGACATTTCTCTCCTACATGTAAAAATCATAATTTTTTTGCAAGAAAATTACATAAAACTCCCAAACATTGTATATGTTTTTTTTAGCAGAGATCGTAGAGAATACAATGGCCCTTGTTGCAACTTTTTATCTCAAACGGTATTTGTGCAGCAATGTTTCAAACTTGTCCTGCCCCCCCATGTGCATGGGTATCGGGTACATTGTACCCCTACACATTCACCGAAAAAAGTGTCAGAATGGTAAAGATGACAGTAGACAGTTTGGGACTTTATTAAAAAATGAAAAGAAAAAGTGTCCTGCGATGTAACTCCATCTTCGACGACAGCACAGACGACCAGAGGAAGAAAAAAAAACTCCCCCTTGATGGGAGGCGTCCCACGAATGCAGGCTTTTTGCAATGACAACTATTATATAGCTGATGGCAAGGGACCCCAAAACACCCTCCCCATGTTGAGGGGATGTGGCCTGGTACAGTTCAGCAGGGGGGGTGCTTTCTCATCCCCCCTTTTCCTGCAGCCTGCCAGGTTGCGTGCTCAGATAAGGGTCTGGTATGGATTTTGGCGGGCCACACGCCATTTTTTATTTTGGTGCAGGGTTCCCCTTAAAATCCATACCGGACCTGAAGGGCCTGGTAATGGACTGGGGGGAACCCATCCTGTTTTTTTCAATGATTTTTTATCTATATTGCAGGGATCCAGCAATACATTACAGCCGTGAGCAGTTTAAAATTAAATTTTTTCCTTTACAAATATAATTTTGCTGCTCTCATTCATGAAACTATGTACGGCTGCCGTGTAAGCAGCCTTACATTGTGTGGGGCATGGATTCAGCCCCCTCAGCCATGATTGGCCAAAGGCAGCCTTGCTTACCTCAGCCGGCTGATTATCAGAAATTCCCGGATCGTCTCAAGCTCCTCGTTTCGGATACTCAGGGTCACCTTTTAACCCCTCCTGGCTGGCTCGCCACCTGACCTGGCAATTTATAGATAGGCAACTCCTATCCTCATATTGATTAGTGGTTCCAAATTAATAATAACTACTGCAGTAGGGAACAGACACAAAAGATACGCTCAGCATCTTTCCAAATAACCGTTCTGCTTTATTATGACGCAATTGAAGGTTTTTATACACATAATTACGTAGGTATCACATTAATATTACAATTGTACGTTTATGGTAACAAGGGGCGTATCATAGGCAGGCTAGTTCTAATCAGGACTTGAAAGAATGTAAACATGTACTGAAAACATTATTAGTGCCGTGTGCACAGTGAGGGCAGTGTGCAATACATACAAAATAGAATACAATTATATACAGAACTTACAAATGTCCATTACAAAACAAAATAAGATGTGGTAGAATTGATATACAGCCTGTTTAAGGAGGAAATTAAAAATTAGTATTGATTATCCTATCCTTAAGGTGTGTCTTTAAGGATAATACAATTTCATTACAATAAGGCAGGGGTCTCCAAACTTTTTAAACAAAGGGTCAGATTTTTGTCAGGAGACTTTAGGGGGGCTGGATTGTGGCCAGCCGGAGTGGCGATTTTCTTGGCATCAGTGAGTAAACATTGCCACATTTGGTATTAGGAGGAGGAATAGTGTCCCATTGTTGGTGGCAGTGGGAGAAACGGTGCCCCATTGTTGGTGTCAGTTGGCAGAATAGTGTCTCGTACCAGTGGGAAGAATAGTGCCCCAAGGGAAAAAGGCAAGCAAAGGGCCACATCTGGCTCTCGGGCTGCAGATTGCAGACCGCTGCAATAGGGGAAGGAAAATACAGAAAATAACATGTAATAACCACAACGGTCATAAGGTGGCAGCATGATAAAAAAACAATTAATCAGAGAACAACATAGGCTGTACACATAGATGCAACTGCATTATTCATATACTGCTGAGGGCAGCGCACAGAGCATAGAGGACAGTCATTTTTTTTTAAAGAAATTGGGCATTTAAAATATAAATCATAGATAGGTGTGCCCTATAGTTTTAATAACTATTTTACAGACTAATTATTATTTAATTATGTAACATTAAATGTCAATGATGTTATCACTTTTTGACCTCACTAACTAAAAAAGTGCAGCCATGCTGTCTGGTACTAGTGGTTTTGGCACTTTCTGATTGTAATAAAACATATATATAGTTTTAACAATTGCAACAGGCTCCAAAGTCAAATAAAATGTAATCAATCTTGACATTTTTGGTCAGTTGCAGGGCTGGTACCTGACACTGGCTGGGAAGGGGGTGGCATTGTAACATTATTGGATGGACATCCTTGGAAGGGGAAGTAATTCATTTTTTAAGGAGAAATTGCCTCTTAATACCTCCCTATGACACTAGCTTTGGTCAGTTCTCAGACTTTATGAGTGTGAATGTATACTTATCTTTTAGTCTTTATTTTAATCAAAGTTAAATTATTTTTTCCCTTGAAATGCTTATTTCTATTATGTCAATTTATTTGAAATGCCAAGTCAAAATTGTACTTCCACCCTATATTATTGCTTTAAAGTGGATGTAAACCCTCACATATACCCATTGAAGTGAACAACCTCAGATGATACACATGGTTTAAACAAATCTCCCTACATAAGTTTTACATGTACAGTATATATATTGTTTTCATCTTTATATACTGTTTAGAAAGTTCACATCATGTTAGGAGATTTTCTCTTCCTGTTCAACACTGCCATGAAGCCAGGGCATACAGCCAAGACAGCTGATTGGAGGAAAAGCACACACCCCCTCTCCTCATAGGTAGGGATGGGCCCGGTGCTCGATGCGAACCCATGTTCGCATCGAGCACCGGGTGTTCGCTCGCTCGGCGAGCCCAGAACTATTTTGGCCACTCGCATCACGTTCGTGTGATGCGAGCGGCCCCGCAATGCATTGCGGCCGGCGCGGCCGGCGCAGTGCATTGCTGGCTGATGATTGGCCAAGCATGCACTGTGACCCCGCATGCTTGGCCAATCACAGCGCCGGAAACTCGGAGAGCCATAATTGGCTACAGGCAGGACGCATGTAGCCAATTACAGCTCAGGGGCTTTAGTACACGCCCCCTCTTATAAAAGGCCACCACGCCGTCGGCGCCGGTCACATGCGTTCCGGCGTTAGAGAGAGCAGGCTCATTCTGTGTCACTCTGCTAGATTCATATAGAAAGATTTAGTTAGAAAGATTCATTTAGAAAGATTCAGTTAGAAAGATTCATTTAGAAAGAGGGGCTTGTAGTGTGTTCGTGGCAGGCAGGCACTGGCAGCAAACAGAGCTCCTATATTTTGTTCCCAGAAGCACCTATAGGACTTGTAGTGTGTTCGTGGCAGGCAGGCACTGGCAGCAAACAGAGCTCCTATATTTTGTTCCCAGAAGCACCTATAGGACTTGTAGTGTGTTCGTGGCAGGCACTGGCAGCAAACAGAGCTCCTATATTTTGTTCCCAGAAGCACCTATAGGACTTGAAGTGTGTTAGTCCCATCACACAGAGCTATATTTTCTTCCCAGAAGCACCTATAGGACTTGTAGTGTGTTAGTCCCATCACACAGAGATCCTATATTTTGTTCCCAGAAGCACCTATAGGACTTGAAGTGTGTTAGTCCCATCACACAGAGCTATATTTTCTTCCCAGAAGCACCTATAGGACTTGAAGTGTGTTAGTCCCATCACACAGAGATCCTATATTTTGTTCCCAGAAGCACCTATAGGACTTGAAGTGTGTTAGTCCCATCACACAGAGCTATATTTTCTTCCCAGAAGCACCCGTAGAACTTGTAGTGTGTTAGTCCCATCACACAGAGATCATATATTTTGTTCCCAGAAGCACCTATAGGACTTGTAGTGTGTTAGTCCCATCACACAGACCTATATTTTCTTCCCAGAAGCACCTATAGGACTTGTAGTGTGTTAGTCCCATCACACAGAGATCCTATATTTTGTTCACAGAAGCACCCATAGGACTTGAAGTGTGTTAGTCCCATCACACAGAGATCCTATATTTTGTTCCCAGAAGCACCTATAGGACTTGAAGTGTGTTAGTCCCATCACACAGACCTATATTTTCTTCCCAGAAGCACCTATAGGACTTGAAGTGTGTTAGTCCCATCACACAGAGATCCTATATTTTGTTCCCAGAAGCACCTATAGGACTTGAAGTGTGTTAGTCCCATCACGCAGAGCTATATTTTCTTCCCAGAAGCACCCATAGGACTTGTAGTGTGTTAGTCCCATCACACAGAGATCCTATATTTTGTTCCCAGAAGCACCTATAGGACTTGAAGTGTGTTAGTCCCATCACACAGACCTATATTTTCTTCCCAGAAGCACCCATAGGACTTGTAGTGTGTTAGTCCCATCACACTGAGATCCTATATTTTGTTCCCAGAAGCACCTATAGGACTTGAAGTGTGTTAGTCCCATCACACAGAGCTATATTTTCTTCCCAGAAGCACCCATAGGACTTGTAGTGTGTTAGTCCCATCACACAGAGATCCTATATTTTGTTCCCAGAAGCACCTATAGGACTTGAAGTGTGTTAGTCCCATCACACAGACCTATATTTTCTTCCCAGAAGCACCCATAGGACTTGTAGTGTGTTAGTCCCATCACACAGAGATCCTATATTTTGTTCCCAGAAGCACCTATAGGACTTGAAGTGTGTTAGTCCCATCACACAGACCTATATTTTCTTCCCAGAAGCACCCATAGGACTTGTAGTGTGTTAGTCCCATCACACAGAGATCCTATATTTTGTTCCCAGAAGCACCTATAGGACTTGAAGTGTGTTAGTCCCATCACACAGAGCTATATTTTCTTCCCAGAAGCACCCATAGGACTTGTAGTGTGTTAGTCCCATCACACAGAGATCCTATATTTTGTTCCCAGAAGCACCTATAGGACTTGAAGTGTGTTAGTCCCATCACACAGACCTATATTTTCTTCCCAGAAGCACCCATAGGACTTGTAGTGTGTTAGTCCCATCACACAGAGATCCTATATTTTGTTCCCAGAAGCACCTATAGGACTTGAAGTGTGTTAGTCCCATCACACAGACCTATATTTTCTTCCCAGAAGCACCCATAGGACTTGTAGTGTGTTAGTCCCATCACACAGAGATCCTATATTTTGTTCCCAGAAGCACCTATAGGACTTGAAGTGTGTTAGTCCCATCACACAGACCTATATTTTCTTCCCAGAAGCACACATAGGACTTGTAGTGTGTTAGTCCCATCACACAGAGATCCTATATTTTGCTCCCAGAAGCACCTATAGGACTTGAAGTGTGTTAGTCCCATCACACAGAGCTATATTTTCTTCCCAGAAGCACCCATAGGACTTGTAGTGTGTTAGTCCCATCACACAGAGATCCTATATTTTGTTCCCAGAAGCACCTATAGGACTTGAAGTGTGTTAGTCCCATCACACAGAGATCCTATATTTTGTTCCCAGAAGCACCTATAGGACTTGAAGTGTGTTAGTCCCATCACACAGAGCTATATTTTCTTCCCAGAAGCACCCATAGGACTTGAAGTGTGTTAGTCCCATCACACAGAGATCCTATATTTTGTTCCCAGAAGCACCTATAGGACTTGAAGTGTGTTAGTCCCATCACACAGAGATCCTCTATTTTCTTTGCAGAAGCACCCATAGGACTTCTAGTGTGTTAGTGGCATCACACAGAGCTCCTATATTTTCTTCTCAGCAGCACCCACAGGACTTCTAGTGTGTTAGTGGCATCACACAGAGCTCCTATATTTTCTTTGCAGAAGCACCCATAGGACTTCTAGTGTGTTAGTGGCATCACACAGAGCTCCTATATATTCTTCTCAGCAGCACCCACAGGACTACCGACTACAATGGCTGGAAGACCGCCAAGGGGAGGCAGAGCGTGCAGAGCCAAGAACACAGGGCAGGCAGGCTCTGTTTTCTAGTGGACGTGGCCGTGGCCGTGGACGTGGTCGTGCATCGTCATCAGCACGTGGCCATGGGACACGCGCGTCTTTGTTTTCGGCAGCTGGACATGTGGAGCCGCATCATGCTGAAGGCTTGGTAGAATGGATGACCAAGCCCTCCTCATCCTCCTCATCCTCTCTCACCCAGGCTCAGGGTACTGGCAGAGCAGCTGCCAACGCGTACTCAATGGCATCATCAGCCACCCCTTCCCTAGACCCACCATGTCCTCCTGAGGAGTCCCCCGAACTCTTTGAGCACAGTGTTGGGTACATGCTCCAGGAGGATGCCCAACGATTCGAAGGCTCGGATGATGATACCCAGCTTGAGGAATCTGGCAGTACTGTTCCACCAGCTGCAGCTTACTGCCAGGTTTGCTCTAGTGGTGAAGAGGGAGGGGATGATGAGGTCACTGACTCCACGTGGGTGCCTGAAGGGAGAGAGGATGAGGAGGAGGACGAGGAGGAGGAGGATGCGGCGTCACATGTCCAACGAGGCAGGATGCCCCCTGGAGGCCAGCTAGAGGCCAGCACAGCAACTGTACAACACCGCAGAGCTCCGCCTGTGCAGGGCGCTGCCTCTGCACGTTATCAGAAAAGTTCTTTGGTGTGGGCCTTTTTTGAGACGAGTGCATCAGATCGCACCACTGCTATTTGCAATATTTGTCTCAAGCGTATCTCGCGTGGCCAAAACATCAGCCGCTTGGGCACCACAAGCATGACCAGACATATGTCGACCTGCCATGCAGCTCGTTGGCAGGCACACATAAAAGACCCACACCAAAGAACTAAGCGGACCTCTCCTTGCTCCTCATCAGCTGGGATCTCCATCCCCACTACATCTTCAGTCCTCTCTGAAAGCTGCTCTGAGAGGACTGAAGGTGTAGAATTAGATGTGTCACAACCAAGTACTTGCAGTACACCGACGTCCGATTGTAGCAGGCAAATTTCCCTGCCCCAGCTGCTGGACCGTCGAAAGAAGTACACTCCCAGCCATCCACATGCCCAGCGGTTGAATGCTAGCTTGGCTAAATTGCTAGCACTTCAACTGCTGCCTTTTCAGTTGGTAGACTCGGCCCCCTTCCGTGAGTTTGTTCAATGTGCGGTTCCTCAGTGGCAGGTTCCCAAACGCCACTTTTTCTCACGGAAGGCGATTCCGTCTCTCTACCGGCATGTGGAAGGCAATGTCCATGCCTCGCTGGACAGGGCGGTCAGCGGTAAGGTGCATATTACCGCTGACTCATGGTCCAGCAGGCATGGACAGGGACGGTACCTTTCTTTCACGGCCCATTGGGTCACTCTATTGGCAGCTGGGAGGGATGCAGGACAAGGTGCAGTAGTGTTGGAGGTTGTTCCGCCACCACGCCTCCAAAACGCTACTACTGCTACTGGTTGTGACACACCTCTCTCCTCCACCCCCTCCTCTTCTTCTTCCTCCAGTGCTCTGTCCTTGGAACCAGCGGTGCTCCGTAGGCGTACAAGGGGCTACGCAAGTACGCAGGCAAAAAGATGCCATGCCGTGCTTGCGCTGGTGTGTTTGGGGGACAGGAGCCACACTGGGCCAGAGGTTCTGGCAGCTCTGCAGGGGCAGGCCGAGAGGTGGTTGACGCCACGTCAGCTTAAGCCAGGAATGGTCGTTTCTGACAATGGCACCAACCTCCTCTCCGCCCTGCGACAGGGGCAGCTCACCCATGTGCCCTGCATGGCTCACGTCCTCAACCTGGTGGTGCAGCGGTTCTTGGGCAGGTTCCCAGGCTTACAGGATGTCCTGAGGCAGGCCAGGAAAGTCTGTGTGCATTTCCGCTGATCTTATAATGCCAGTGCTCGGCTGACTGAGCTGCAAAAGGAGCTGAACCTGCCCAAGAACCGCCTAATATGTGACATGCCCACCAGGTGGAACTCAACGTTGGCCATGCTGCAGCGACTGCACACGCAGCAGAGGGCCATCAATGAGTACCTTTGCGACTACGGCACCAGGACAGGGTCAGGGGAGCTTGGTTTTTTTTCCCCACGTCAGTGGAGCATGATCAGGGATGCATGCACTGTCCTCTCACCATTTGAGGAGGCCACGAGGATGGTGAGCAGTGACAGTGCATGCATCAGTGACACTGTACCTCTTGTCCACCTGTTGGAGCATACGCTGCGTGGGATAATGGACAGGGCACTTGAGGCAGAACAGAGGCAGGAAGAGGAGGACTTCCTTGCCTCTCAAGGCCCCCTTTATCCGGACAGTGTTCCTTCTGTCCCACCCATCACACAGGAAGAGGATGAGGGAGGAGGAGGAGGAGGATTGTGTGAGCATGGAGGTGGAGCCTGGCACTCAGCATCAGCAGCAGCAGTCTTTTAGGGATGATGTACAGTCCCAACAAACCAGTGGACTTGTACGTGGCTGGGAGGAGGTGGCTGGCGATCATGTCATCCTCAGTGACCCAGAAGACTCCGGACCGAATGCCTCAGCTAACCTACGCTGCATGGCCTCCCTGATCCTGCAAAGCCTGCGGAAGGATCCTCGTGTTCTTCGGATCAAGGAGAGGGACCATTACTGGCTGGCCACTCTCCTTGATCCACGGTACAAGGGTAAGGTTGCGGACCTTATCTTGCCGTCGCAGAGGGAGCAGAGGATGAGACATCTCAGGGAGGCCTTGCAGAAAGGTCTGTGCAACGCGTTCCCAGAAACTGGGAGGTTACAAACTCCTGGTCCTGGGCGACGAGTTGCTGAGGCTTCGGTCAGTAGCAGAAGGAGCGGTGGGGAAGGTGGACGTCTGACCCATGCGTTCAGACAATTTTTTAGTCCGCAGCCCCAAGGTATGATCGGTTCCAGCAACCATCGCCAGCGTCTGATATACATGGTGCAGGAATACCTTGGGGCAAGGTCAGACTTGGACACCTTTCCCACCGAAAATCCTCTGGCTTACTGGGTCCTGAGGATGGATCACTGGCCAGAGCTTGCACAGTATGCAATTGAGCTACTGGCCTGTCCTGCCTCCAGCGTTCTTTCCGAATGCACATTCAGTGCTGCTGGAGGATTTGTCACCGATCATAGGGTGCGCCTGTCCACCGCCTCGGTTGATCGACTGACCTTCATCAAAATGAATCAGTCTTGGATCACCCCCAGCTACCAGGCACCTGAAGCGGATATAACGGAATAATTTATAATGTCACATCCCTTCAAGACTGCCTATGCTGATGCTGAGTGACTGTCCTCTTATGTTCACTGACTATCCTCTTCCTCCTCCTCAATGATCCATGCCACCACACCAGTGCCTAAGGCACAATTTTTCAGCCCCTGTTTAACAGGGGCGTGTACTTACAATTTTTTAAAAAAAATGCTTCGCAACACGTGTGACTGCTGTGCTCCAAGTACAGTATCTGTGAGGGGTTGCAGTGTTGTGGCACCAGCACCAGTGCCTAAGGCACAATTTTTCAGCCCCTGTTTAACAGGGGCGTGTACTTACAATTTAAAAAAAAAAAATGCTTCGCAACACGTGTGACTGCTGTGCTCCAAGTACAGTATCTGTGAGGGGTTGCAGTGTTGTGGCACCAGCACCAGTGCCTAAGGCACAATTTTTCAGCCCCTGTTTAACAGGGGCGTGTACTTACAATTTTTTAAAAAAAATGCTTCGCAACACGTGTGACTGCTGTGCTCCAAGTACAGTATCTGTGAGGGGTTGCAGTGTTGTGGCACCAGCACCAGTGCCTAAGGCACAATTTTTCAGCCCCTGTTTAACAGGGGTGTGTACTTACAATTTTTTTAAAAAATTGCTTCGCAACACGTGTGACTGCTGTGCTCCAAGTACAGTATCTGTGAGGGGTTGCAGTGTTGTGGCACCAGCACCAGTGCCTAAGGCACAATTTTTCAGCCCCTGTTTAACAGGGGCGTGTACTTACAATTTTTAAAAAAAATGCTTCGCAACACGTGTGACTGCTGTGCTCCAAGTACAGTATCTGTGAGGGGTTGCAGTGTTGTGGCACCAGCACCAGTGCCTAAGGCACAATTTTTCAGCCCCTGTTTAACAGGGGCGGGTAATTACAAATCTTGATCTAATAGTTCACAGCAGGGCCCATTCCTGCGCCCACCAAGAGTAACTATGAGGGCATACAGTCTTGTGGCAACACCGTCCACCACCACCGCCAAAGGCCCAATTTTTCTGCCCTGTTCATCAGGTGCTTGCAATTACAAATCTTGATCTAATAACTCACAGCAGGGCCCATTCCTGCGCCCACCAAGAGTAACTGTGAGAGCTTACAGTCTTGTGGCAACACCGTCCACCACCACCACCACCACCACCACCGCCAAAGGCCCAATTTTTCTGCCCTGTTCAACAGGTGCATGCAATTACAAATCTTGATCTAATAACTCACAGCAGGGCCCATTCCTGCGCCCACCAAGAGTAACTGTGAGAGCTTACAGTCTTGTGGCAACACCGTCCACCACCACCACCACCCCCAATTTTTCTGCCCTGTTCAACAGGTGCATGCAATTACAAATCTTGATCTAATAACTCACAGCAGGGCCCATTCCTGCGCCCACCAAGAGTAACTGTGAGAGCTTACAGTCTTGTGGCAACACCGTCCACCACCACCGCCAATTTTTCTGCCCGGTTCAACAGGTGCATGCAAGTACAAATCTTGATCTATTAACTCACAGCAGGGCCCATTCCTGTGCCCACCAGTCTTGTGGCTACACCAACATCTAATAGGGCAAATTTCTGCAGAGTATATACGCCAGGCCCCTACTTTCAAACATCCAACTTACAAATGACTCCTACTTGCAAATGGAAAGAGAAAACAGGAAGTGAGAGGAAATCTACCCCTAGGAAGGGAAATTCTATCCTGTTAGATTTAATTTGGGAAAAAGGTATCTCCTCTCTACTGATACTTTATCACCAATCCTTGTTTCAATTAAAACCCCACTTTTCCAAAAACATTTGTCATTGGGACGGAAAGTGAGGTGACATGTTCTGAACAGATGTGCAAAGACAGCAAATGTTACAGGGGTGATAACCCCTCCCTATGTTCTCCAAAAAGCTTAAAAATAGATTTTTTTGGGATGGAGCTACACTTCATAATGTACCTGTTCAGATTCTACTTAAGAACAAACCTAAAGCCGCAAGTGGTTTTAAATGGCTTCTTTTTTTCCTTTACAAATGACATTTTGTGCAAGGACAGTTCTAAACACGGGAAACACATGCCACTTCACAGGCATACTTTAGACACCCCCCAGGTACCATATTTAAAGGAAAATTTCACTTTTTTTTTTTCACTTTATGCATCATTAAAATGACTGCTCCCGAAAAAACGTTAGTTTTTAAAAGTTCTTTTTGCATTGATATATGTCCCCTGGGGCAGGACCCGGGTCCCCAAACCTGTTTTATGACATTAACATGCATATTGGCCGTTGTAATTAGCACTTTTGATTTCGAACGTTCGCGTCCATTATAACGTATAGGGTTCGAAAATTCGCGCGAACTTTCGGTCAGTTCGAAGGTTCTGGTGCGAACCGAACCCGGGGGTGTTCGGCTCATCCCTACTCATAGGTAGAGAATTTTAGAGCTAATCGTTGAATAGTTCAGGGCTCTGCGAACCTAATGATATGTTAACCACCCCAATATTGGACACGTTCACCCTATTCCTGTCGAGGCCAAATTTTAGCTTTCTGCACTGTCACATTTTCAATGCCATTTGCACCATGATGTGCCCAAATAAAAATGTTTTTCAATAGGTTTTCATTGGGTTTTCCAATTTTAACAAGTAAATACACACATGTCGTGTCAGCATACATTTAGTTACAATGTGTAAGCATGCTCATATTTGAGACAAACATGGATAGGAAGAGATTACAGCATATTCATTACAGGTAATAACTGACTTAAAAAAGGTATGCATTGTCTTGGTACAGCGTATTATGGGCTTTTATATTTGTCTGTCCATATTTTCCAGTTCCTATCAAAGTTCGTACATGAGAGGGAATTGATCACTAGTAAGCGTTCAAAGTTGTGATCGTGTTGGACTATTTTTGTTACGCCTGAAACATTAATAGAGGGAGTTGTAGGGGAATTTTATTTTTATAATTTTTTTTTTTTTTTACAGGTAGAGCTTTCCTTTGGTGGTATTTAATCACCACTTTTTCTTTATGTTTTTTTGCTATATAAGTGAAAAAAATACAAAAACTTTTGAAAAAAATGCCTTTTTTCTGTTATACAATTCAGCAAATAAAAAATCTTTCTTCGTAAATTTAGGCCAACATGTATTCTACTACATTTCTTTGGTAAAAATAACTCAGATCAGTGTATATTAGTGTATATTATTTAGTTTTTGTGAAAGTTATAAAGTCTAAAAACTATGCAAATACCCCCAAATAAGGATGGGCCCGGTGCTCGATGCGAACCCATGTTCGCATCGAGCACCGGGTGTTCGCTCGCTCGGCGAGCCCAGAACTATTTTGGCCGCTCGCATCACATTCGTGTGATGCGAGCGGCCCCGCAATGCATTGCGGCCGGCGCGGCCGGCGCAGTGCATTGCTGGCTGATGATTGGCCAAGCATGCACTGTGACCCCGCATGCTTGGCCAATCACAGCGCCGGAAACTCGGAGAGCCATAATTGGCTACAGGCAGGACGCCTGTAGCCAATTACAGCTCAGGGGCTTTAGTACACGCCCCCTCTTATAAAAGGCCGCCACGCCGTCGGCGCCGGTCACATGCGTTCCGGCGTTAGGAGAGTGCAGGCTCATTCTGTGTCACTCTGCTAGATTCATTTAGAAAGATTTATTTAGAAAGATTCATTTAGAAAGATTCATTTAGAAAGATTCATTTAGAAAGATTCATTTAGAAAGATGGGCTTGTAGTGTGTTCGTGGCAGGCACTGGCAGCAAACAGAGCTCCTATATTTTGTTCCCAGAAGCACCTATAGGACTTGTAGTGTGTTCGTGGCAGGCACTGGCAGCAAACAGAGCTCCTATATTTTGTTCCCAGAAGCACCTATAGGACTTGTAGTGTGTTCGTGGCAGGCACTGGCAGCAAACAGAGCTCCTATATTTTGTTCCCAGAAGCACCTATAGGACTTGAAGTGTGTTAGTCCCATCACACAGAGCTATATTTTCTTCCCAGAAGCACCTATAGGACTTGTAGTGTGTTAGTCCCATCACACAGAGATCCTATATTTTGTTCCCAGAAGCACCTATAGGACTTGAAGTGTGTTAGTCCCATCACACAGACCTATATTTTCTTCCCAGAAGCACCCATAGGACTTGTAGTGTGTTAGTCCCATCACACAGAGATCCTATATTTTGTTCCCAGAAGCACCTATAGGACTTGAAGTGTGTTAGTCCCATCACACAGACCTATATTTTCTTCCCAGAAGCACCCATAGGACTTGTAGTGTGTTAGTCCCATCACACAGAGATCCTATATTTTGTTCCCAGAAGCACCTATAGGACTTGAAGTGTGTTAGTCCCATCACACAGACCTATATTTTCTTCCCAGAAGCACCTATAGGACTTGAAGTGTGTTAGTCCCATCACACAGAGATCCTATATTTTGTTCCCAGAAGCACCTATAGGACTTGAAGTGTGTTAGTCCCATCACACAGACCTATATTTTCTTCCCAGAAGCACCTATAGGACTTGAAGTGTGTTAGTCCCATCACACAGAGATCCTATATTTTGTTCACAGAAGCACCTATAGGACTTGAAGTGTGTTAGTCCCATCACACAGAGATCCTATATTTTGTTCCCAGAAGCACCTATAGGACTTGAAGTGTGTTAGTCCCATCACACAGAGATCCTATATTTTGTTCCCAGAAGCACCTATAGGACTTGAAGTGTGTTAGTCCCATCACACAGACCTATATTTTCTTCCCAGAAGCACCTATAGGACTTGAAGTGTGTTAGTCCCATCACACAGAGATCCTATATTTTGTTCCCAGAAGCACCTATAGGACTTGAAGTGTGTTAGTCCCATCACACAGAGATCCTATATTTTTTTCCCAGAAGCACCTATAGGACTTGAAGTGTGTTAGTCCCATCACACAGACCTATATTTTCTTCCCAGAAGCACCTATAGGACTTGTAGTGTGTTAGTCCCATCACACAGAGATCCTATATTTTGTTCACAGAAGCACCTATAGGACTTGAAGTGTGTTAGTCCCATCACACAGAGATCCTATATTTTGTTCCCAGAAGCACCTATAGGACTTGAAGTGTGTTAGTCCCATCACACAGAGATCCTATATTTTGTTCCCAGAAGCACCTATAGGACTTTAAGTGTGTTAGTCCCATCACACAGACCTATATTTTCTTCCCAGAAGCACCTATAGGACTTGAAGTGTGTTAGTCCCATCACACAGAGATCCTATATTTTGTTCCCAGAAGCACCTATAGGACTTGAAGTGTGTTAGTCCCATCACACAGAGATCCTATATTTTGTTCCCAGAAGCACCTATAGGACTTGAAGTGTGTTAGTCCCATCACACAGAGATCCTATATTTTGTTCCCAGAAGCACCTATAGGACTTGAAGTGTGTTAGTCCCATCACACAGACCTATATTTTCTTCCCAGAAGCACCTATAGGACTTGAAGTGTGTTAGTCCCATCACACAGAGATCCTATATTTTGTTCCCAGAAGCACCTATAGGACTTGAAGTGTGTTAGTCCCATCACACAGAGATCCTATATTTTGTTCCCAGAAGCACCTATAGGACTTGAAGTGTGTTAGTCCCATCACACAGAGATCCTATATTTTGTTCCCAGAAGCACCTATAGGACTTGAAGTGTGTTAGTCCCATCACACAGAGATCCTATATTTTCTTCCCAGAAGCACCTATAGGACTTGAAGTGTGTTAGTCCCATCACACAGAGATCCTATATTTTGTTCCCAGAAGCACCTATAGGACTTGAAGTGTGTTAGTCCCATCACACAGAGATCCTATATTTTGTTCCCAGAAGCACCTATAGGACTTGAAGTGTGTTAGTCCCATCACACAGAGATCCTATATTTTGTTCCCAGAAGCACCTATAGGACTTCTAGTGTGTTAGTGGCATCACACAGAGATCCTATATTTTCTTCTCAGCAGCACCCACAGGACTACCGACTACAATGGCTGGAAGACCGCCAAGGGGAGGCAGAGCGTGCAGAGCCAAGAACACAGGGCAGGCAGGCTCTGTTTCTAGTGGACGTGGCCGTGGACGTGGACGTGGTCGTGCATCGTCATCAGCATGTGGCCATGGGACACGCGCGTCTTTGTTTTCGGCAGCTGGACATGTGGAGCCGCATCATGCTGAAGGCTTGGTAGAATGGATGACCAAGCCCTCCTCATCCTCCTCATCCTCTCTCACCCAGGCTCAGGGTACTGGCAGAGCAGCTGCCAACGCGTACTCAATGGCATCATCAGCCACCCCTTCCCTAGACCCACCATGTCCTCCTGAGGATTCCCCCGAACTCTTTGAGCACAGTGTTGGGTACATGCTCCAGGAGGATGCCCAACGATTCGAAGGCTCGGATGATGATACCCAGCTTGAGGAAGTCAGTAGTGTGCGCGCAGAGAGAGGGGATGCTGAAGGACAGCAATCTGGCAGTACTGTTCCACCAGCTGCAGCTTACTGCCAGGTTTGCTCTAGTGGTGAAGAGGGAGGGGATGATGAGGTCACTGACTCCACGTGGGTGCCTGAAGGAGAGAGGATGAGGAGGAGGACGAGGAGGAGGAGGATGCGGCGTCACATGTCCAACGAGGCAGGATGCCCCCTGGAGGCCAGTAGAGGCCAGCACAGCAACTGTACAACACCGCAGAGCTCCGCCTGTGCAGGGCGCTGCCTCTGCACGTTATCAGAAAAGTTCTTTGGTGTGGGCCTTTTTTGAGACGAGTGCATCAGATCGCACCACTGCTATTTGCAATATTTGTCTCAAGCGTATCTCGCGTGGCCAAAACATCAGCCGCTTGGGCACTACAAGCATGAGCAGACATATGTCGACCTGCCATGCAGCTCGTTGGCAGGCACACATAAAAGACCCACACCAAAGAACTAAGCGGACCTCTCCTTGCTCCTCATCAGCTGGGATCTCCATCCCCACTACACCTTCAGTCCTCTCTGAAAGCTGTTCTGAGAGGACTGAAGGTGTAGAATTAGGTGTGTCACAACCAAGTACTTGCAGTACACCGACGTCCGATTGTAGCAGGCAAATTTCCCTGCCCCAGCTGCTGGACCGCCGAAAGAAGTACACTCCCAGCCATCCACATGCCCAGCGGTTGAATGCTAGCTTGGCTAAATTGCTAGCACTTCAACTGCTGCCTTTTCAGTTGGTAGACTCGGCCCCCTTCCGTGAGTTTGTTCAATGTGCGGTTCCTCAGTGGCAGGTTCCCAAACGCCACTTTTTCTCACGGAAGGCGATTCCGTCTCTCTACCGGCATGTGGAAGGCAATGTCCATGCCTCGCTGGACAGGGCGGTCAGCGGTAAGGTGCATATTACCGCTGACTCATGGTCCAGCAGGCATGGACAGGGACGTTACCTTTCTTTCACGGCCCATTGGGTCACTCTATTGGCAGCTGGGAGGGATGCAGGACAAGGTGCAGTAGTGTTGGAGGTTGTTCCGCCACCACGCCTCCAAAACGCTACTACTGCTACTGGTTGTGACACACCTCTCTCCTCCACCCCCTCCTCTTCTTCTTCCTCCAGTGCTCTGTCCTCGGAACCAGCGGTGCTCCGTAGGCGTACAAGGGGCTACGCAAGTACGCAGGCAAAAAGATGCCATGCCGTGCTTGCGCTGGTGTGTTTGGGGGACAGGAGCCACACTGGGCCAGAGGTTCTGGCAGCTCTGCAGGGGCAGGCCGAGAGGTGGTTGACGCCACGTCAGCTTAAGCCAGGAATGGTCGTTTCTGACAATGGCACCAACCTCCTCTCCGCCCTGCGACAGGGCCAGCTCACCCATGTGCCCTGTATGGCTCACGTCCTCAACCTGGTGGTGCAGCGGTTCTTGGGCAGGTTCCCAGGCTTACAGGATGTCCTGAGGCAGGCCAGGAAAGTCTGTGTGCATTTCCGCCGATCTTATAATGCCAGTGCTCGGCTGACTGAGCTGCAAAAGGAGCTGAACCTGCCCAAGAACCGCCTAATATGTGACATGCCCACCAGGTGGAACTCAACGTTGGCCATGCTGCAGCGACTGCACACGCAGCAGAGGGCCATCAATGAGTACCTTTGCGACTACGGCACCAGGACAGGGTCAGGGGAGCTTGGTTTTTTTTCCCCACGTCAGTGGAGCATAATCAGGGATGCATGCACTGTCCTCTCACCATTTGAGGAGGCCACGAGGATGGTGAGCAGTGACAGTGCATGCATCAGTGACACTGTACCTCTTGTCCACCTGTTGGAGCATACGCTGCGTGGGATAATGGACAGGGCACTTGAGGCAGAACAGAGACAGGAAGAGGAGGACTTCCTTGCCTCTCAAGGCCCCCTTTATCCGGACAGTGTTCCTTCTGTCCCACCCATCACACAGGAAGAGGATGAGGATGAGGAGGAGGAGGAGGAGGATTGTGTGAGCATGGAGGTGGAGCCTGGCACTCAGCATCAGCAGCAGCAGTCTTTTAGGGATGATGTACAGTCCCAACAAACCAGTGGACTTGTACGTGGCTGGGAGGAGGTGGCTGGCGATCATGTCATCCTCAGTGACCCAGAAGACTCCGGACCGAATGCCTCAGCTAACCTACGCTGCATGGCCTCCCTGATCCTGCAAAGCCTGCGGAAGGATCCTCGTGTTCTTCGGATCAAGGAGAGGGACCATTACTGGCTGGCCACTCTCCTTGATCCACGGTACAAGGGTAAGGTTGCGGACCTTATCTTGCCGTCGCAGAGGGAGCAGAGGATGAGACATCTCAGGGAGGCCTTGCAGAAAGGTCTGTGCAACGCGTTCCCAGAAACTGGGAGGTTACAAACTCCTGGTCCTGGGCGACGAGTTGCTGAGGCTTTGGTCAGTAGCAGAAGGAGCGGGGGGGAAGGTGGACGTCTGGCCGATGCGTTCAGACAATTTTTTAGTCCGCAGCCCCAAGGTATGATCGGTTCCAGCAACCATCGCCAGCGTCTGATATACATGGTGCAGGAATACCTTGGGGCAAGGTCAGACTTGGACACCTTTCCCACCAAAAATCCTCTGGCTTACTGGGTCCTGAGGATGGATCACTGGCCAGAGCTTGCACAGTATGCAATTGAGCTACTGGCCTGTCCTGCCTCCAGCGTTCTTTCCGAACGCACATTCAGTGCTGCTGGAGGATTTGTCACCGATCATAGGGTGCGCCTGTCCACCGACTCGGTTGATCGACTGACCTTCATCAAAATGAATCAGTCTTGGATCACCACCACCAGCTACCAGGCACCTGAAGCGGATATAACGGAATAATTTATAATGTCACATCCCTTCAAGACTGCCTATGCTGATGCTGAGTGACTGTCCTCTTATGTTCACTGACTATCCTCTTCCTCCTCCTCAATGATCCATGCCACCACACCAGTGCCTAAGGCACAATTTTTCAGCCCCTGTATAACAGGGGCGTGTACTTACAATTTCTTTTAAAAATGCTTCGCAACACGTGTGACTGCTGTGCTCCAAGTACAGTATCTGTGAGGGGTTGCAGTGTTGTGGCACCAGCACCAGTGCCTAAGGCACAATTTTTCAGCCCCTGTTTAACAGGGGCGTGTACTTACAATTTTTTAAAAAAAATGCTTCGCAACACGTGTGACTGCAGTATCTGTGAGGGGTTGCAGTGTTGTGGCACCAGCACCAGTGCCTAAGGCACAATTTTTCAGCCCCTGTTTAACAGGGGCGTGTACTTACATTTTTTTAAAAAAATGCTTCGCAACACGTGTGACTGCTGTGCTCCAAGTACAGTATCTGTGATGGGTTGCAGTGTTGTGGCACCAGCACCAGTGCCTAAGGCACAATTTTTCAGCCCCTGTTTAACAGGGGCGTGTACTTACAATTTTTTTAAAAAAATGCTTCGCAACACGTGTGACTGCTGTGCTCCAAGTACAGTATCTGTGAGGGGTTGCAGTGTTGTGGCACCAGCACCAGTGCCTAAGGCACAATTTTTCAGCCCCTGTTTAACAGGGGCGTGTAATTACAAATCTTGATCTAATAGTTCACAGCAGGGCCCATTCCTGCGCCCACCAAGAGTAACTATGAGGGCCTACAGTCTTGTGGCAACACCGTCCACCACCACCGCCAAAGGCCCAATTTTTCTGCCCTGTTCATCAGGTGCTTGCAATTACAAATCTTGATCTAATAACTCACAGCAGGGCCCATTCCTGCGCCCACCAAGAGTAACTGTGAGAGCTTACAGTCTTGTGGCAACACCGTCCACCACCACCACCACCACCACCGCCAAAGGCCCAATTTTTCTGCCCTGTTCAACAGGTTCATGCAATTACAAATCTTGATCTAATAACTCACAGCAGGGCCCATTCCTGCGCCCACCAAGAGTAACTGTGAGAGCTTACAGTCTTGTGGCAACACCGTCCACCACCACCACCACCACCACCACCACCGCCAAAGGCCCAATTTTTCTGCCCGGTTCAACAGGTGCATGCAAGTACAAATCTTGATCTATTAACTCACAGCAGGGCCCATTCCTGTGCCCACCAGTCTTGTGGCTACACCAACATCTAATAGGGCAAATTTCTGCAGAGTATATACGCCAGGCCCCTACTTTCAAACATCCAACTTACAAACGACTCCTACTTGCAAATGGAAAGAGAAAACAGGAAGTGAGAGGAAATCTACCCCTAGGGAAGGGAAATTCTATCCTGTTAGATTTAATTTGGGAAAAAGGCATCTCCTCTCTACTGATACTTTATCACCAATCCTTGTTTCAATTAAAACCCCACTTTTCCAAAAACATTTGTCATTGGGACAGAAAGTGAGGTGACATGTTCTGAACAGATGTGCAAAGACAGCAAATGTTACAAAATGTTACAAATGTTACAAAAAGCTTAAAAATAGATTTTTTGGGGATGGAACTACACTTCATAATGTACCTGTTCAGATTCTACTTAAGAACAAACCTACAGTCCGTCTCTTGTTTGCACCGCCTATATACTGCTGTTCAGAGTATATAGGGTTGTAGGTATAGGGTTTTATTTTGGGTGCGGGGTCCCCCTTAATATCCATACAAGACCCAAAGGGGCTGGGGTGGGGGGGGGGGGGGGTGATGGGGTAGCCATGCCATTTTTCTCAAGGATTTTCAGACATATGGCGGCCAGGACAAGACATGACATTAAAGCCGCAAGTGGTTTTAAATGGCTTCTTTTTTTCCTTTACAAATGTCATTTTGTGCAAGGACAGTTCTAAACACGGGAAACACATGCCACTTCACAGGCATACTTTAGACACCCCCCAGGTACCATATTTAAAGGAAAATTTCACTTTTTTTTTTTCACTTTATGCATCATTAAAATGACTGCTCCCGAAAAAACGTTAGTTTTTAAAAGTTCTTTTTTTGCATTGATATATGTCCCCTGGGGCAGGACCCGGGTCCCCAAACCTGTTTTATGACATTAACATGCATATTGGCCGTTGTAATTAGCACTTTTGATTTCGAACGTTCGCGTCCATTATAACGTATAGGGTTCGAAAATTCGCGCAAACTTTCGGTCCGTTCGAAGGTTCTGGTTCGAACCGAACCCGGGGGTGTTCGGCTCATCCCTACTGGTGTGGTGATAATCAGCACACCATTTTTCAATTTTTTTTAACCTTTTTCTATTGTTTACTATTTTTCTTCTTTTTTTTTTCAATTTTTTTACATACTGTGACCAGAGTAGTACAGTGTTTTCACTATGATTGCTTATTACAGTGATGATCTGATCACTGTTATAAGCAGTCATTTTTGTGACTAGCATCCATTCATGTGCCATTGTGTACTATTGTGATAGCTTTGATTAGCTACAGCTATCACATGGTACAGGTCCACTGTAATTGGCCCCTGTACCAGGTTATCACTGTGAACAATCACAGAGATCACACTAGTGCTGTCACGTAGCTTGTGGCAGAGCCTGACGTGTAAAGGAAGGCCTCTCTTACAGTCCCGGCTCAAGGACCACTGATGTTGCGACAGGGCCATGAGAGCATGAATAGGTATGAGTTCCTGTAAGATGTTCCATCAGCTGTGGCAGTGGATAGCAGATGCATCACCAGAGACAGGTCAGATTGCTGGAACAGAGGCAATGGGCACAGCAGACCCAGGACTGGGCAGACAGCAGGCGGCAGGTGCTTGACAAGCAGCTAATAGATAGCAGGTGTGAAAGGACTGGCATCACTCAGCAGGTGAAGGACCAGCAGGGACCAGGTAGCATGGAGAGCAGGACAGGTGGATAACAGGATGCAAGGTCAGATGAGCCAGGTCAGCAACCGACGGTCAGATACAGGCACGGAAGACAGGCAAAAACTGGCCAGGATAGAAGTAGAGGTCAGCAATGTAGGATCAGGCAGATGAACAGGAGGCAGTGCAAAATCCTGAGACAAGCTAAGGTCAGGGCAGGTAGCATTCAAGCAAGGTCAGGGAAAGAAAGGTTAATCACAGAAATCCAATACAGAAACAGATACAGGAATTTGTGAATAGCTGCAGATCAAACAGCATTTCACTAGTGCAGCTGTTGCACTTATATAGGCCATTTGCCACCAGAATTAGCCAATGCGCATATGCATGTGCCTGCACACAATAGTACGAGCACACAAAGGCCCTCAGAGCTTCACTTGTGCTATGGCCAGCATGTCCCTGACAAGTGCAAAATGAGTAGCGATGCATGAAAGTCATTATGTACTATTGACCTGTGATCACTGTGATTGGTCACAGTAATCACATGGAATCAGGGCTAGCCCTGGTACAACAATCGGTCTTCCGCTGTGTCTGGAGGACACAATGGGTTACAGATCATACTACTGTGCACCCCCCAGGGTGTCATATGATGCCTAGCCAGGATGGTAGTGCTCCTATCTGACCCATCATTTCACAATAGGCCAAGCAAGAACTGGTTAAAAAGTACTATGTATCTTTGGCAGTTGACCCAATTTTTCCCTATCAAAAAAAAACTTCATTCAGGGAATGCAAGACTGACACTTTGCTGGATAACAATAATCCCTTTTATTCTCTCCCAGCTTAGTGTTATGAGGTCCAACATGCCACAAAAACTATGGATCACAGTTTACTCATACCTAGTCTAATAAGCGTGGCTAGTTTTACCCTGCAAGCTTCCACAAATAAATGTTCAATCCACTGCAAGTCATTTGATTAATTGAATCTTTGTTCTTCTTAGAAACAGCAGTACAAGAAAACTCTATTTGTATAACACCACAGTTAGTTTCCATTTCCCCTCAGATCTAGTTTCAGAAATAAATAAATAAGCTTGGCTTCAACTTGATTTATGATTATAAATGATGTTACCCTAAGAGAAGAGGTTTTTGCTTTTTCAGGACTGCCTATGATGTTTTCCTTATCTGTTTCTTTAAATTCATGCTTATATGTATACGAATAGGGCTTTTGTGTCGTAAGACAAGAACAAGTCAAAGAGATTTACTGAGAGAAAAGGCCTCCATGGTCTTTTAGTAATGAAGTGTGACCTATGCAATTCTGCTGTTAACACTGATATCAAATTAATATTCTGTGAAGAGACCTGGTTCAACATGCTCAAGAACTGCTCTTTTCATAACTGTGTATAAAAAAGTAGCATATCAATGGCTATAATTTGATTTATACAGATGTTTACTTTAAAAGAAAATGTACAGAAAAATATTATGATTTTGCAACTTATTTAGTTACACTGTGATTTTTAAGGCTTAAAAAAATGTTAAATGGTCATTTACACACATAGTGTAAAATCATGCAACAAAGATCCCTTTGGTAGGGTATTCATTCTTTTTTGTTTTGTTGATTGCCATCACTATGTAAACATATGAATTCACATAATATAATAATATAGTGCAAGTACAGTATGTTTTATGAAAACAAGATTTGTACGTGAGTAAATGTTTTGTTGTTTGTGTGCATTTGTGAGCTTCTACATAGTATGAGAAAATAATGGAGCATATACAGATACTAGCACATGCAATGCTATTGTTAGTATGCCTGCCATGGTGTGTATGCTAAGATGTAAATGATGCTTTTGTGCAGTAGTTTTATAACTTTTCCTAAATTTCCCTAATCATAGCTGTAAGGACAGAATTGTGGTTGTGAACCCACCCAGAACACTTTTATGGTGCCATTATGATCATCACCAACATATTGGTCATTCAGTAGAATATATAATTGTATTGAAAACTTTTATGAAACTTGTTTATCCACGTTAACACTGTGCTCAGTGTTAGTAAAGAGCCCTGATGCTCGAGTGGAACTACCTGAGGGAAGTACTCCACAGATTTGGACTGGGAGGAAGGTTCATTTTCTGGATACAACTTCTGTATGCTGAACCTACAGCAAGATTTGGAATCAATGATTCCTTATTAGAGTCCTTTCCTTTGTTTTGTGGCACAAGGCAGGGGTGCACGTTATCACCCCTGCTGTTTGCCCTAGCACTGGAACCCTTGGCTGCCATGGTTAGGGCCTCGCCGACTATTGTAGGTTTTTTACGGGGGCATAGAGAAGATCTCACTTTATGCAGATGGCACTCTATTATATCTGGGAGACACTGCAGGTTCCCTGAAAGCAGTGATGCAGCTTATTGACTAGTTTGGAACATTCTCAAGCTTTGCCTTTAACTGGCATAAATCAGTTCTACTACCTTCAACCTTACCAGAGAGTGCAGCCCAAATACAGGTAGTCACATCTTTTAAGTATTTTGGTATAGTAGTGACCAGGGGCCCATGGGATTATATATATTTGAACCTGTGTAGATATATAGAAAAAGTGCAGTGCTAATGTTACAAAAAAGTTATGTGAATAAGAGTGGTAATATTACACATAAACTCATTAAAGTGATGTACAGTAGTGAACTTAACCAATAATGAGATCATACAATAATGAAATTGCACATAAACACATTGAGATTAAATAAATTTAAGCAGTGGTGAACTTCAACTGTATGAGATGTGAATCCACCAAAAACCTCTAGTGCATTATTATGATGACTCCACCGAGAAACACAGTTCAATGTGTAAAGTTACAAATAAAATTCAAACAAAAGTGCAGTCCAGCACACATATAAAAATCCAACCGCCGGTGTGACCCTTGAGATAGAAGAGTAGTCAAAAACACCACCACCATAAATAGAGGGGGGCTTACCAGATCGTGGTGACTTGGCGAAGCTTATACCACCCAAGTCAAAAAGGCTTGTTAGGTTAAATAAACCAAGTAAAGATGACAGGTCCTAAGTCCATGTCAGTATCAATAGATCAGCGTCAGACCCTCAGTGGGATGTAACATGTGGGCCCCAGAACGTAGAAGTTTTGTATCACGTAAGTTATGGCATGAAGGTAAAAAACTGGCATAGTGTGATACCGTTTTAAAAAAAGTAGTATTTAATGTAAAAAATTAGATATACACTCACATTTAGAAGGACATGATAAACATGTACAGATGCACAAAGCGATGTATGCAGGAGGGTCCACCGATGCGTTTCAGTCATCATCAAGTAAAATGCAGACCTTTCCCATAATTACCCTTTGCACCAAGGTTCCATTCTGATGGTTGCTCTCCCATAAAAGTGTGTTTCCCTGCCATCTAGTCTGTGTATATCATTACATGCTGATGCCTCATTGGTTGGCATAGCGTGGCTCTGATTGGTGAGCTTCCCTATTCCTGGTTAAGGACTGGCTACATCTCCAATCCCTATACTTTGCATAAGTCCGCCCCCTTTAATCCTTGTGACTATTCTAAACAGGAGCTTAACTTGAATTTTCCCAGGAAGTTAAGTATTGATTACGGGTTGGCCTCCCTTCATTGCATATTCCAGCATGGGATCCTTTGAAGTGAGTATGTGTAAAACAATGGATGCCATGGTTTGTATACACAAGCCTAGGCACCAACTTGTCTGGTCTACCAAAGATTTCTGTGAAGATAATATGTTCCGCCCTACATAGATAAAAGCTAAAATTAAATATATTCATTAAATATAAATAAATTAAATATAAATTAAATATAACATGTATAAATATAAATAATTAAATATAAATTAAACATAAATTAAATATATTCATTTTTCCAATATTTTACAGCTATTAATGTAGATTTCACATAAACTCATAAGGCAACAAGTCCGTAGGCCCACATCAAAGAAAAAGGCGGACTTCTCCTTGCTCCTCGTCTGGGATCTCCAAGTCCTCTCGAAAACCTGCACTGAGAGGAATGAAGGTATAGCAATAGGTCTCCCAAGTACTTGCAGCCAATCTGCTAGCAATACACCACCATCTGGTTTTAGCAGGAAAATTTCCCTACCCTAGTTGCTAAACCGTAAAAAGAAATTCGGTCCCAGCCATCCACATGCTCAGTGTCTGAATGCTAGCTTGAATGCCAGCTTGGCCAAATTTCTAGCACTGCAACTACTGCCTCTTCAGCTGGTAGACTCTGCCCCCTTTTGTGAATTTGTGGAATGTGCTGTACCTCAGTTGCAGGTTCCAAAACGCCATTTCTTTTCATGGAAGGCCATTCCAGCTCTCTACCAGCATGTGGAAGGCAATGTTTTTGCCTTGTTGGACAGGGCAGACAGCAGTACGGTGTATATTACCGCAGACTCATGGTCTAGCAGGCATGGGCAGGGATGTTACCTTTACTTCATGGCACACTGGGTAACTCTGCTGGCAGCTGGGAAGGATGCAGGACAAGGTTCAGTATTGTTGGAGCTTGTTCCGCCACCACGCCTCCAAAGTGCTAGCAGTGATTCTGCCACAGCTCTCTCCTCCACCCCCTCCTCTTCTTATTCCTCTATGGCCTCTTCTGCAGATTTTGTTCTCTGAACCAGCGGTGCTACGTAAGCATTCAAGAGGCTACACAAACACTCAGGCAAAAGGATGCCATGCGGTGCATGAGTTACATAGTTACATAATAGGTGAGGTTGAAAAAAGACACAAGTCCAGAAAGTCCAACCTATGTGTGTGATTATATGTCAGTATTACATTGTATATATGTTGCAGTCATTCAGGTGCTTATCTAATAGTTTCTTGAAACTATCAATGCCCCCTGCTGAGACCACCGCCTTGCCGCTCTTATGGTAAAAAACCCTCTACATAGTTTAAGGTTAAACCCCTGCTTAGGGGACAGGAGCCACACTGGGGCAGAAATTCTGTCAGCTCTGCAGGGGCAGGCTCAGAGGTGGTTGACGCCACGCCAGCCAGCTAGCATAGTGTAACCATATTTAGATTTATTAGGAGACAGCAGCATAGATTAGAAGCATCAGTGTACATAAGATCCATCTTATCGTGTCATCCAATAGGACGTCTTCATTGGCTCTGAAGCGTATTTGTGGGGGTTTTCATTTGGTAAGATTTATACTTACTGGGGGGCAATGTCTTCCCTGGATGCATGCTTTTTGGATTGATGTGGAAGCACCACTGGAGGATTTATGACAAGTCACATATGAAGATCATTAATAGACAGTATATACTGAATATCTTTCACACTAATAAGTTGTAATTGGGAAAAAGGCGCTGCAATATATATATATATATGTATAATATTATTATTGGCCTTATGAGCACATATAAGCTAAGCAAATAGCAGGTGGTCCTTCTGTAGTTATTTGGCAACATCACTTAATGCACAAGCCACAGAGAATACATCATTCAATACATATTAAATTACAGTGTCTCTTTATATGTGAGATTGTCTATTACCAATCCAGAAGCAGCCTGGGATTCCCTATAGCAACATTAGTCCTCCGAGCTGTTCAGAGAATGGACCTGAACATGACTGACAAGTTTAATTCTCCCTGAGCTGTCATTAACTATATAAAGTAGGAGTGGAGGTAGTAGTGACATCATTGCCCAAATATGCCTATGGCAATATTTGGGCAATGTTATTTCCCAAATATAGCCATGTGGCAATATTTATGTAATAATGTAACTGCTACATTCCCTGCCTATTTTCTTGAGTAGCCATGGAGTACTGGCTTTGTAAGTGAATGGTTCAGTGATGTCAGTAGTTGGTAAGGATATTGCCGGGGCCAGAACCCACTGCTTTCTTAGAAACCATTGGCAGCTAGAAGCTGTCATATTCATCCACGTCAAATGCCCTGAATGTTCAGACCAAAAGAGCTTATCCATAAAGAATAGTAGTCCACTCCCTTTAAAAAGGCTTCTGAAAAAGTGTGAAAAATCTGTAGGTCAGGTTTTTTATTAAAACACACTGGGGGAGATTTGCTAAAACTGGAGCACACAGAATATGGTGCAGCTGTGCATAGTAACCAAACAGCTTCTAACTGAAATTTGTTCACATAAGCTTTGACACCTAGAAGCTGATTGGTTACTATGCACAGCTAAACCAGATTTTGTTTGCACCAGTTTTAGTAAATCATCCATATAGAGTTATCTACAAATAGTCATTCCTCCTCCTGTGGAAAAACTACAGGTACATGGTCAATAAGTTTATTATAGCAGTTTGGACTAGCTATGACATTGTAAAAAATAGATGGCAGGGCTTAAGAGTAACCAGATGTCAATGCTTTTATTAAAATATAGAGTGTGTCCCAAGTATGACAGTAGTGGTGTATTAAATGTTGCCTTTTACAACCATTTCATGTGTAGCAGCCTTTACTAGTAATGATCTAGGTCGGAACACTTAGCGTGAGGCTAAATGTTTGGCAGCCATTTAGGATGAGCAAATCTGCCTTGGTTCAATTCATGGGGGGTTATTATCGAATCCTGCTTGAAATCTGTGAACCCGACGTAGTAAACCCCATTAAAGTCTAGGTGGGGGGGGGGGGGTAATCTTGATACAAAATTCTGCAGATTTTCAAGGCTAATAGGCAAAATATAGTCAAAAAAGATATAAACACCACTAAAATTATTTAGAGGACACCACTAGGGATTGCTGAAATTGCTGCACTGCTCTCTCAATGTTTTTACTTCTATGTATATGCACATGCAACAGACTATTGTAGTTTTAGTGATCACCCCTCCTTTCCTTTACACAGCACTGTTCCCTCATAATTTTATGTTCATATACACATAGTAACCACTATTTTTTACAAACAATAAAAATACCACCCGTAGCTTTAGCAATCACTTCTCTCTTCTGTTTTGCATGCAGCACTGTGTACTCTGATTTTTAATGATATTCTGATAATCCTGATAATGGTATTCTAATATTCAAAGTAATGAGTGATTCTAGGTCAACAAAAAACATGTAGGTTTAACAATCATATAGATTACTTGTTTTCTGAGGAAAGACACAGGAGGTGTCTGAAACACATCAATTAAGTATCTATGTATTTATTTTTTTCAAGTGGTTGTAAAGGCAGAAGGCTTTTTATCTTATTGCATTCTATGCATTAAGATAAAAAAAAACCTTCTGTGTGCAGCAGCCCCTCTCAGCCCCCCTAATACTTACCTGCACTTTCTTTTGATCCATGTCCACGAGTGCCTCAGGTGTCCGGGACTCTCCCTCCTGATGGGCTGAGATAGAGCAGCGGCGGCATTGGCTCCCGCTGCTGTCAATCAAAGTCAGTTAGCCACTGAAGAGAAAGGGGGCCGGGCCAAACAGCAGCTCTGTGTCTTGCTATGGGAGCACTCAACAGTAGGGAGGGGCCAGGAGCATTGACGAGGATTCTGAGAAGAGGAGGATTCTGGGCTGCTCTGTGCAAAGTCACTGCACAGAGCAGGTAAGTATAACATGTGCATTATTTTTATAGGAAAAAAGATGAGACTTTAGTATCACTTTAAGTTTTACACAATAGTACTTGTGGTTATGATTTTTACAGACTAAACAGACTTATGCCCCATACACACGGTCGGATTTTCCGACGGAAAATGTCCTATCGGACAATGTTGTCGGAAATTCCGACCGTGTGTAGGCTCCATCGGACTTTTTCCGTTGGATTTTCCGACAGACAAAGTTTTATCTTCTGCTCTCAAATTTTCCGACAACAAAGTCCTATCGGACTTTTTCCGATCGTGTGTAGCGAATTCCGACGGACAAAGTGCCACGCATGCACAGATCACATTACAAGACCAAAGCTATTGGCTACTAGCCTCTACGTAGTCCCGTCGTAGGCAACAAACGTCACCACGTTCAGAATGATCGGATTTTCTGACAACTTTGCAACACCAGTGTCGGACAAAATCCGTCGGACAAAATCCGTCGGACAAAATCCGATGGATTTTGTGGTCGGATTTTCCGACCGTGTGTACGGGGCATAAGTATTTTTATGTGAAAGTGTTTTATTTAACTCTCTAGATGGACTTTTAAAACCATATCACTTTGTAAAATCTTCTGGGAACAAATGTGGAATCCGAGGTCACATTGTGATAACTGACAGCTGTGGATCTGAATGAATAAAGTCCACATCCTGTATGGAAGGTTGATATGTGAATGAAAGAAAAAACAACCTGTGAATGCATTTATAAATAAAGACTGATACTGTTTTTATATATTACACAAGGAGAAGCTCCCTTCTCTTTTCTTCCCTTCCCTTCCCTTCCTAATTATTTGTAACGATAGTGGTTACTTTGTGTATATGAGCATAAAAATATGAGTAAACACTGCTGTGTAAAGGATAGGAGGGGTGATCGCTAAAGCTACAATTATTTGATGTAAGTGCATATCATCAAGAAAGGCCACAGGCAGCTAAGCACTGCCAATGGGGGACATTTAATAAAGTTAAAGTGATTGTAAAGTCTTGTTTTTTTTCCTATAAAAATAACAAACATGTTATACTTGCCTGCCCTGTGTAGTGGATTTGCACAGAGCAGCCTGGATCCGCCACTTCTCGGGTCCCTCTTCTGTCACCCTGGCCCCTCCCTCCTGTTCAGTGCCTCCACAGAAAGCAGCTTGCTATAGGGGCACCCAAGCTGAGTCACAGCTCCCTGTGTCCATTCTGACACGGAGCCCTGATACGACCCTGCCTCCTCTCTCTTTTGAATGGCTAGCTGACTTTGATTGACAGCATCGGCACCATTGGCCAATCAGGAGAGAGAATCTTGGAACGCTTAGGCACTCGTGGACATCGCTGGGGAGAGAGCGGGACCTCAGGTAAGTATTAGGGGTGCTGAGGACTGAGGGGGGCTGCTGCACACAGAATGCATAGAATGCATTAAGATAAAAAAACCTTCTGACTTTACAATCCCTTTAAAACAGCTGCATCTGCAACTTCCAGGATGACATGAAAAAAAACACTAATCCTTTAAATTACATGCTTGAGGGATGCCTTTAAGCTGGATGTGGTGTTACGAAACAGTATGATTTTTAAGGACAGGATTAGCAACACCATATCCTGGCATCACATATTTTGGATGCTTTATTGATTTGTTAACTTTTACGTTTAGCTTTGCTTAACCCCGTGCCGACCAGCGCACGTCGATGTATGCCGGCACAAAGGGCAAATGGGCATACAGGTACTTTCCCTTTAAATCATGACATAGTGTCATCTGGAGCAGTGATCTCTGTCATGTTCTAGTAAGACAATACCCCTACAGTTAGAATCACTCCCTAGGACACACTTGATCGCCCCTAGAGTTTAACCCCTTCCCTGCCAGTGTCATTTACACAGTACTCAGTGCATTTTTATAGTACTGATCGCTGTATAAATGACAATGGTTCCAAAATAGTGTCAAAAGTGTCCGATGTGTCTGCCATAATGTCGCAGTCATGATAAAAATCGCAGATCGCCGCCATTACTAATAAAAAAATAATAATAAAAATGGCATAAATCTATTCCCTATTTTGTAGACGCTATAACTTTTGCACAAACCAATCAATATACGCTTATTGCGATTTTTTACCAAAAATATGTAGAAGAATATATATCAGCCTAAACTGAGTAAGAAATTCATTTTTTTTATATATTTTTGGGGTATATTTATTATAGTAAAAAATATTGCTTTTTTATTCAAAATTGTTGCTCTCTTTTTTTGTTTATAGCGCAAAAAATAAAAACTGCAGAGGTGATCAAATACCACCAAAAGAAAGCTCTATTTGTGGGAAAAAAGGACGTAAATTTTGTTTGGGTGCAGTGGTGCACGACCACGCAATTGCCAGTTAAAGCGACGCAGTGCCGTATCGCAAAAAGTGCCCTGGTCAGGAAGGGTGTAAATCCTTCCGGGGCTGAAGTGGTTAAATACAAGAGCAACTCCCCAATATTGTTTTTATTTCAGCTTGAAAAAAAAGCTTTTATATGTGTTTTTGCCAGCCACGGGTCTAAAATCTAGAAGAAATTTTACTTTTAAAAAATAAAGTTCTCAACTTTGTACAAATTGGCCAGTGACTAAACAGTTCATAGTGTCATTTTTGAGCTTCTTTTTTTCAGTTAAATAAAATGCTAAAACATCGTACACAAAAATACTATACCACAACCTCATTCAAGGTATAGCCTTCAGGTTAGTGTTTAGTAAAAATTGACTAGCTTCAGGACAGTGCGCATGTCCTCTAATAGGCAACAAATAGAAAGAGACAAGACAGGTTTTATCTTGCAATACAAATTAGAAAGCAGTATCTGAAAGACAATAGTAACAACTATTGTACAATTGCTGGATGGAATGTAAACAGGCCACAATATAAGAGGGTGAGACAAGACAGGTTTTATTTCCAATTATAAATTAAAGTATAACATTAGATACAATTACAATGCATTTTTTACAGTGACTGGACAGTGTAACTCCAGATGGCAATGGGCATCAGCTGCCATCTGGAGCTTTACTATAACCAAGTCCATGGCCTGAGACCACACTTTGTTGAATTTCCTTGCATTGCAAATCCTCCCATATATACGCTAATGGAATTTTCTTGGCCCGCGTTGCCCCAGAGTGGCAAATTCACATCCACAATTTTTTTTCGTGTTTTTTATGTTGTATTTTTTTTTTATTTATTTTTATATTTTCTTAAGATTTTTATTTTTCATAGTGAACTGTGCTGGGCTGCGCTCAGCAGAGAACAGGCACATCAACATTTCCACACATAGCTGCAGGGGAAAACACTATGGTCATAGACTGACCACCCTTCTGAAACTCTGGAACAGCAGGCATAGACTAAAGGTTTTCTTCTGTCTGTGTTAAGTACATACAATTTAATTACATATTTTATTGTTTACAAACTTATATATACTTTTAGTTTCCTTTTTTTTTTCTTTTAAATCATTTTTCATGGTACAAAGATAATGATCAACATGTCCTGTAAAAATGTAAAATGTACAGGGTACAATAGCAAATGAGTAACATTGGCAAGGTATGTCAGGTTACCAGCAAAGTATCATAAAAGAGTAAGTAAGAGAAACTAAAAACAAACCCAGTCAAATGGGTAATGCAACAGCAGATACAGTAACATAAGGTTCTAGGTCCAGCAGTGCAAGTGTACAGAGGAGGGAGATGTATAGATAGGTATATAGTAGTGGATAGGGAGCTATGAGAATAATGACTGAAGTCTGGGTAGGCTTAGACTTAGATGGGGAGTTTGATACTAGTTCAAGTTAGCAGGGGGGATGCATCTGGGGTCCTAAAGCCAAACAGCCAATTTTGCAGTGGTCATTGAGGGTGTTGATCTCATGCTGGAGAGAGGGAGGGAGTGAGAAGTTCCATTTTCGTGCAATAGAGAGTTTTGTCGTTATGAGTACATGCGTGAGTACAGCCTGCGTGGCCGTAGGCCACTTAACAATCCTAATACCGAAAAGAGCCAGTTGGGGAGTCAAGATAATCTTGGTGCCGGTTAGATAAGAGGTGAGGTTAGATATGTCAATAAGTGTGCCTACTTGTGTACAAAGGGGGAGAATGGCTGTGCAGTCCCACCATATATGTTTAGGGGTGCCATCTGTGTTGCATAGATGCCAGCATTTAGGTGATAAGGTGTGGTGTATTTTGGCAAGTTAGTTAGGGGTGTAATACCATCCCAGGTATATTTTCAATGTAGATTTCCAATGTGAAACATTCTCTGAGAACTGACGTGGTTTTTGAAGTGCAGAGTGCCATGTTTGGGAGGAGATTTGGAATTGCAGAGTACGTGCCCAATATTCCATAGCTGGACATTTTTCGTCCGGCTTGGGGTTGACCAAAGATCTGTATATTAGAGAGGTGCCCTTTAGTTTAGTGTCCTTAGAGTTGTAGTAGCATAGTAGTTCTTGGGTAATGGGGAGTTGGAACCAGGGCATAGCTGCTAAAGAATGGCAAATCCGTTGGTAGATGTAGAAGTCCTTACAAGGGATGTGATATGTTTGGATAAGGTGTTGGAAAGATGCAAACCCTTGAGAGGTATATGAGTCTCCAATAGTAGATATCCCTTTGTCAGTCCACAGGGCGAGGGGTAGATCTGGGGTAACGAGGCACAGAGAATGTAGGGGTAGAAAAGACAAGATTTGGAGCGACAGACCTTTAGCGCTTTGCAGAGTAGAGCACCAGACTCTCAGGGCATTTAAAGTATCTAGGGGATAGTGCTGAAGGTAAGGACAGATCCACAAGGCATTGAGAAGAAATTTTTTGTCTTGTTGAGCGACTGTGCGTTCAATCTGCTTCCAGACTGGAGTTGAGGTGGCATTCCACCATGCTTTGGTTTGGTCCAAAAGAGTAGCTCTGTAGTAAGATTTTATATCTGGTGCACCCATTCCGGAGTGGGAGGTAGAGAATATTTTGTTTCAAGCGTGGTTTCTTGCGTTCCAGATGAAGGAATTGAAGATACATTGAATTTTAGTTAAACAGGTAGGGAGGATCGGAAAAGGGAGGATCCTGAAGAGGTAGAGGAAGTGGGGATGGAGAAACAATTTAGTGAGTGCAATCCTACCTGCCCAATATGTTTGGACAGGGTGTAGGGCTTCAGTGATGGTTTGTAAATTCTTGGTAAGCATGTCTAAATTGATACGAAGTACATTGGCGGACGGTGTGACTAGTTTTATGCCTAGGTATGTGAGGGAATCAGTCAGTGCCCAGGAGAATGGAGCAGCGTAAGAGATCTGAAATTTGAGCTCTGAGGGTAGACATATACCCTGCATGGAGGACTTTGAATGATTTAGTTTGTAGAGAGACGCTCTACTAAAGTTGTCTAGTGTATGTAGTAGGTGAGGAAGTGAGTCGAGTGGGTCTGTGTGTGATATAATAATGTCGTCCACATAAAGGCCTATTTTATGAGTGGTGTTTCCCACCGTTAGTCCTTACATAGAGGGGTGGGACTGAATAGTCGCAGCTAAGGGTTTGATTACCATGGCGAATATGAGTGGAGACAAGGGACGCCCTTGGTGTGTACCCTTGGTGATAGGGAAGTGGGATGACAAGTAGCCTGAAGTCTAGACTCTGGCACTAGGGTTAGAGTGCAGACCCATGATGGCTTTTAGGATGTTACCAGAGAGGCCAAACTTTTGAATAACTGCTTCTAGGTAATGCCAGTGGACTCTATTGAACACCTTCTCTGCATCTAGGGAGATCAGCAGAGAAGGCATTCGGTGATGCTCAGCCCACTGAATTAGGTTGAGGAAACGGCGGGTGCCTACGTGGAACACACCCTACCTAATGTATGAAGTCTGGGAGATATATCGCTAGGCGTGAGGCGAGAAATTTTGCATAGAGTTGATATCTGTGTTGAGTAAGGATATTGGCCTATAATGAGCTGGGTTATCATGGGGTTTGTTTGGTTTAGGGATAGTGACTACTAGGGCTTCAAGATATTCCTTAGGTATGTTACCAGTGGCCAGAAAGTTATTAAGTGAATCACAAAGATAAGGAACTAAGAGTTCTCGGAACTCTTTGTAATATTCGTTACAGAACCAGTTTAAGCCAGGAGCTTTATGTAGAGGGAGGGTGCCAATGAGTTTATTTATTTCATGGGTTCTAAAGGGTTGTAAGAGAGTTGTTATCTGGTCAGGTGTCAGTGTTGGAAGACGGATAGATGAAAGGAAGGAGCCTATCTTTTGGTCAGAGGGTTGGTTGTCCGATTTGGCGGATTGTAAGTTGTATAAGGTGGCATAGAAGTCACAGAAGCAGGTGGCCATATCGAGAGGGTTGGTCAGCTGGCTACCCTTAGCATCTGTCATGTAAGGGATCTTAGCTTGGGTGAGCTTACTTTTGTATTGGCTCACTAGTAGCTTGCCAGATGTATTGCCCTGTGAATACCAATTCATTTTAAGGCGTGTGACATAAAAGTCAAAGTTTTTACGCAGGTGGAAACTGAGTTTTAGTCTGAGTTGTCTTATCTTCTCTGAAGTCTGTGATGAAGGTGATAGTTTATTATTGAGCTCAAATGTGCAGCTATGATCAAGTAGACTTGTGGTTTCCTCCATGCTACGTCTTTTTGCCTGGGCGCCGAGTTTAATAAACAGACCACGGACAACTGATTTGTGGGCATTCCATAGTGTGGAAGGGTTAGAAACTGAGCCAGTATTTATCAGAAAATATTTTTCAATCTCCGACTTTATCTGTGGTCCATAGCGAGGGTGAGCAAGGAGGGAGGTATTCATTCTCCATGTGGTATGGGATTTAGGGGGGTTGGATAAAGTTAGGCCAATAGTTACGGGGGCATGATCAGATCATTTATAAGCCCTATAGTGGGCTTATATGAGGTTGTAGTCTTTCTCAGACCCATGCATGCATCGCCATACATCATATAAGTTTTCTTTAAGAAGCAGGGAGGAGAGCTGTAGAGCATTTCCTGAAGGAATTTGAGGAATCTAGGGAGGGGTCTACAACTTCATTGAAATCCCCACAAAAAAGGATTCTGTCTGGAAAAGGTTGAAATTTACAGAGGAGAGACTTGTAGAAGGATGATTGAAGACTATTGGGGCGTAGGGATTGACTATTAACAAGGGGTGATTATTAAAGGAGGCAGAGAGAATAATGAATCTCCCCGAAGGATCTTGAATTAAATGGTCTAAATGTAAGGTCACTGAGGTATGTACAGCTATCATGACATGACTTGGATGTATATTATGTTTACATAGGTTGGACTTGATGGACTTGTGTCTTTTTTCAACCTCACCTACTATGTAACTATATATGTTCTGCAAGTGCAAAAAAAAACTGTGAGGGGATAGTCTGTGTGAGCAGTGAATGGCCTTGTTTTAAGCAAAATTAGTCTCTTGGACACATACAATATCTTAATTTTGGAAGAGGGTCTCCTTCCATAGTAGGGAGCACTTAAAGGGGGGTTTGAGGCCCTTGGCGTTAATCAATATTTAGGGTCATAATTGAGGGATTAGTGGAGGTGCTAGATTGGGAGGAAAAAAGACTCCCTTATTTATATCAAGCTGATAAATCACAAAAGAAGCATAAAGTCAATAAGGACAATAGTGCATACAATAGAATAACAGTAGTGTTATAGTAACAATTACGGTCAATGAGGTTAAGAACCGATAGGTAATTAACAAGACTAGGAATGAAGGAAGTTTGGGTTCACACACATGCACTTCACACACTTAAAGCGGGTGGGATATAAACTGTAGAGGACCGCTCAGGTCCTCAGAGAGCTATAACAGAAGAGACGGACAATAGCCCAGGCACATTGAAAGAATTTTGTCTGAGGAGCCTCTGTTAATTGTGGGCAGCATTAAGTGGTGTTGTTACGCTGCCAAGGATTAAATAGGATTAGCCTAGGTGACGATTTGGGAGTGTTTGGAGGTGGTGGGGAGAAAGGCCCCAATTATGGAGTTGTTTCAGTCCATTTTTTGGAGTTAGAAAGTGCACAGATTGATTTTGGTAGGTCACCAGCAGCTTACTTGGGAAGCCCTATCTGTAGACAATGTTCTGGGCTTGCAGAATAGAGGTCAATGGTGAGAACAATGTGTGCTTGCGAGGTGGCTGCTGAAATATCATTATACAAGGAGATCAGTTTGTAAGGGTCTGGGGAAAAAACGTGCTGATCTGGCTGCTCGAATAATTATTTCTTTGATGTGGAAATAGTGCAGTTGGGCTAGTGTATCCCAAGAGACCGTGGCCGGTAAATAGGTGGGTTATTGGATCCTGTGGACTCTGTCAATTAATAGATTCTGTGCAGTGAGGTCTGGAATCAATTTACGAAAGAGTTGCCTTAGGTAGGGATAGACTCCGGGATACCTCTTATCTTGATATTATTCCGCCTGGAGCGGTCCTCCAGGTTGGCTATTTTAAGTTGTAGTTGGCAGATAGTATTGGAGTGGTCATCTTGTTTGTCTACTACAGCATTATGGGCTGTAGCCACTGCGCTCATTTGGTTTTCCAATAATTCAGTTTGTTCCTCAATTGTGTCCATTCCCTCTTGTAGGTGTGTGATGGAGGCTTTAAGATCTCTTTGTAAGTCAGAGTGGTGGGTGAGCAGCAGTGATTTAATATGAAGCTTTCTGATGCAGGGTTATCAGAAGCAGGGAGAGCTGCAAGGGCTGTGACAGGTATGTCTGACTGAGAGTTGTTTCTCGTTTGTCAGGGGAATAGACTAGTGAGAGAGCTGCTCGCTTACCTCTCTCACATGGGGAGGATGTGGCAGGGTTCTGAGGAGTTGATTCCTCCATGTCAGTGGTGTCATTCAGGTCTGAGGTTGGCTGTAAAGGAGGAGGTATAGACAGCGGGGACAGCGGGCGGCTCTCCTTCCTGGCGCCATCTTGGGCGCCACGCTGTGTCAGGTTCATGAAGAGTTCGTACAGTCGTCTGGAGGATTGAGACTTCAGCTTCCTTCGGGACATAGTCAGCGGATGTCACAATGATCTATCCTCCTAGATGGAGGGAGAAAGAGCGGGGTGCCGGTGCTGTGCAATGTAGTGAAGCCCAGGTGAGAGCGGATCGGTACAGCTAAGCGGCCATTCCAGTCAGCGGCCAAACCACGCCCATCCATTTTTAAAATAATTTTTAATTGTACGGCCATCCCTGCCCTGGTCAAGGAAAACACAGGCAGGGATGGCGATGAACACTTGGTACCAAGTGAGGTAAGAAGAAAGTCCTAGGCCTCAACATCACCTTGTTCCTAAGCAAAACCAGAAAGGGCTCCATGCAAGACGAGGCCACTAGCTCACACACTCTCCTCACAGAGGTGATAGCTACGAGATATACTTTCTATGTGGGGTTAGAGAAAAGAATGTCAAAGATGAACAAATGAGGGGGAGCTAGATTGGGGACTCCCTGTACAAAGATCCCAATCAAGAAGTGAGAGGCCAGCATTCTCTAAAACAATACAGTGGGGGTAGAGACCTGACCTTTGATAGTGCTGAGAGACAAACGCTGGTCCAAACTCAAACTTATTTTCCCACCTGCCATCACAATTTTTTAATTATTTTTACCGTTATTTTTAGATTTACATTTTTATGACAATTTCTTTTTATTTTTACATTTTTGTTCTTCTAAGGTCATCCCTGCCCTGATCAAGAAAACAAGGACACGGATAGCAAGACTTTGTCTGGTGGTTGCCTAATAAGTACCTGAGGTATTAGCCTGTCCTGTTCTACATGTAGGGGCAGAGAGGACCTTCTGCATCGCAAGGTGGATTTTGAAAGAGAAACTGACTTTTAAAAGAATCCCACCTGGATCACAGAGAACTGTTAATCTGTTACTGGAGTGTAGGTACCTTGCACCTATGGGTTTGTACAATGTGACATTTAAAAATAACTAAAAGAGCAGCTTCTCAATAGTGTAGCTAACCTAAACTATGAATAGTGAGAAAAGGTGTGCAAGGGGGTCCTATTGAAAATAAACCTATAACCTATCAACTTGTAATTATAAACATGCAATGACATAGAATGCAATAATTAGAGCATAGATAAATACTACAGTGACATATTCATAAAGTGCAAAGTGCTAAATTGATAGTGCAACACATTAACCAAAGTGATAAAAAATGTCCTCTGGAACAATTCATATAGTCTGCTATATTACATTTTTTTTTTTAAAGTCATCAGCTACAAATACTGCAGCTGCTGACTTTTAAAATAAGGGTCCAGCGATGTTGGCACCAGAGGCCGAACCGTCCCTCGGTCCTCGGATGCTGCCGCCGCCATCTTCGGTAAGGGGAATCTTGCAGCTTCACTTCCCGTTTAACTATTGCACATGCGTGAGTCACGCAGCACAATCTGAATGGTCCCTGCTGTCTCTGGGACCCGTGTGTATCCCAGCAGACAGCGTGACAGGACGGGAAGAGGCATAGACTCCCGTGGGAGTCTATGCCCGGAAGTGGGTGCAAATACCTGTCTTAGACAGGTATCTGCACCCCCCTGAAAGGTGCCAAATGTTACACCGGAGGGGGGGGAGGGTTCCAAAAAGTGGAAGTTCAATTTTTGTGTGAACCTCTGCTTTAAGTCTTCAACTTGGTAAGATGTGGGAGACCACTACCAGCTTAGCACATATCAAAAAACACCCTGAAGTGCTCAGTAGGATGTCCTACTCACCATTAGTCTAGGTTCACATCTATGTATCATCTATCTATCATTTTTAAACCCTTGTTTTTTATGCGTTTGTACATGCAGTTTTCATGCATTTTGCACTTTACATTTTATTTTTCACTTTAAACACACTGTAAACACACTGTAAATAGCTGGTTGCTAAGAAGGGAGCCGTGAAAATCGCGAAAAACATCTTTCCCCATGTTGATTGGGACAAAAGCCTTTTCCCAACAACCCTGGGCTGTGGTTGTCAGGGTCTGTGGGTTGGGGGGCTTATCGGAAAATGGAAGCCCTCTTTAACAAGGGAGCACCCAGATCCCACCCCCTCCCTATGTGAATGAGTATCGGGTACATTGTACCCCTACCTATTTACCCCAAAAACTGTAAAATGTTGAAAAAAAGCAAGAGCCAGTTTTTGACAAGTCCTTTAATAAAAAAGAAGCCCTGAGCTGTCTTCTCCCGTTGCTGTCTTCTCCCGGTGCTGTCTTCTCTCTGGTGCTGTTTTCTTCTCCCCGAGCTGTCTTCTTCCTCGCCGCTGGTTACCCATGAAAAACAAAAAAAGGCCACTTTTCTTCTAGATAGTGGGTGACAACACAACAGAGGAACACAGCTTTAGAAGAAGAGTGGCTTTTTTTTGTTTTTAGCGGGTAACCGGCAGCGAGGAAGAAGACAGCTCGGGGACACCCAAAAGAAGCTCATGTTCCTTTTTGAGCAACAAGCATCACGATTGCAGAGCAATTTGCCATGCGACAATCGTGGCAAAATCTTGGTGTGATTGGGGTGCCATTAGAAGTAAATCCATTAAAAATGCGTCCCACATTTTGCAACCATTTGGAATTGCGGTGATTTCGCCAGCGATCATGTGTGAATGCAGCCTAAGGGTTTAGAACCCATTGTAGACCTCGTCTCTTGTAGCCATGAGTGTTCTTTTCTCTTTTATTCACAAACCAATAGAAAGTGCATAGGTACGAAGGTGGTTTGTCTATTTTTACTTAGAAACACCTAAAACTAAGATACTCTGTGTCAAAATAAATAATGAAACACAAATTACAAAAGGACATATTTCAATTAAATTATCCTTTTTTTATCTTTTTTTTTTCCGATTAAACGTCCTTGATTATAATGTCCATTGTTCATCAACTTTCTGAAATCCTAACATACTACATTTCTGAGTCTATATATACGAGCAAAACAAAGAAGTCCTAGCCTTTCTTCTAAATAAAATATTAAACACAGAATGTAATTATGGTATTTGTTTCCTTATCTTTTACAGGCAGTTGTCATTTTAAGTTTAACCTGTAGCATCTTAGAAAATATATTTAGCCAATTAAAGCTCAGGCAGAGAACAAGGTTAAGGAAAGCACTTGAAATCAATCTACCTAAAATCGTACTTTGAGATTAATCTACTGCTTGCAATTCACTACACCAATGGTCATTGCCTCAGCCATCTCAAAGAACAATTAGTAGCAATTCCATCAACTGATAAATGCATTGCTATGAATAAAACTGACACGGAATGGCACTGTTAACAGTATTACTTCTAAAGTGGTCAGCCAGGATATTTAGTTATGATGATAGCAGCTCTCTATTTCCTACTTTATTCCATTTGCAGTATTGATTTTGGCTCAAATAAAGCAAGCTGGACTTCTATATGGGCAAAACTTGGTAAGACAAAAGTATACAAATGTATAAAAAAGATAACTTGCACGCAACATTGAATAAATCAATTGGATCAAAAAGAGCATGCTTTAGAATAAATAAGCTCATGGAGAAAAGCACTTACAAAAGTGTTAGTTGCTGATAAAAACATTGTCCTTGAATTTTTACAACTTGCACTTTAATTTGGCATACCACATACATACTGGTTAATGTAACCTTTTTAGAATATTCATGGTATATATTTTACAAATAAGTTGTTGCCATTGGAAATCAAGATCTTTTAAAAGTTTGATAGCTAGGGTAAATAATGTTGTAGTATTATATAAGGGGTTAAATCAGTTGCTTTATTATGTAATGCATAAGAATTTCAGCTACGATTGGTTGTGTTCAATACATAACCTTGTGGCTTTAATGCCATGCAGCTCAATGACCAAGCATGGCATTGTAAAACATGAATATGTTTCATGGTTCTACAATAAAGATTAATAAGCAACAAGTACTGTACAGCTTATAACATTTTATATTCACAGCTGCTATGAGACAAGTATCTTGTCTCTCTCTAGTAGGGACAGAATTGAATCCTTAGCTCACCTTCTTAACATAAGAATTTAATAATGATTAAATATGAGTTGTTACATAGTTACATAGTAGGTTGATGGGAAGGTCTCTGAGAATGGCACAGACACATTCTTTAGTTGTCTAGGTTGGGGGTAAGGCTTGGGGCTTAAGCTCTGTGCTGTAATGGTTAATGTTGGTTAACCTAAAAACAGGCCAAACTTCTTTGTGAGTTGTAGCATATTGGACTAAGTGAGAAGATGCTGGCTAATCTCAGCCTAATGCAGTATACAGACCCAGTAATATATAAGTTGATTGGTTGTACACAGAGCAATCAGGAGAATTATTCTAACTGATTTAAAAAAAAAGATGATCATAAAAAGACAGATGTCACTGAGGTTTCACACTGATGTGTGCCCTTTAACTGAAGTGTATAGGATACCCCACAGGGGATGGTAGGCGTACCTGGGAAGTATATGTCAACAGCTGGTTCACAGGGGCAACAAGCACAGGAGAAATGAGCTGGTAGATGCAGTACATGGCCCTCACTGAATCTATGTCTATGTGAAAGCACGTGACACAGGATCACGCATGGTGTGGAGTTTAAGGGTCAACCACTGTTCATCAGATAGCCCCTCACAGGTGTTTGGACACATTAGCTGCGTTCTGACCCTAGGTCATGACCACTAGGTTCATCCTGCTCTAGGCAACACAGACCACATGAATCAGAAGCATACCAGGTAGCAATGGACTGGAACAGACAACATTACTGTGGACCAGGGCAGCCAGGATAACAGCCAGATGTCAGGGCAGGCAATGGTCATGGATAACAAGGATACAAGCTAGAGGGCAACACAGTGGATACGTTGTTAGAACTTCTGCCTGGCAGCACTAGGGTCATTAGTTTGATTTACAACCACAGCACTACCCACAGCACTACCTGCCTTGAGTTTGTGTCAGGAACAGTGTCATTGCTTGGATCGCCTGCTGGTGTCACTGTTCCTTTCAGCATCAAAGGGAGCAGTTCTGGTGGCCACCAGCGGGGGTCTCCCAGCAGATGGACATGCTAGTGATCAAGCTGCACCTGATGTGGAACTGCTGGGAGTATATAAGCCCGTCCTTGTCCCTGCTTGACCTGATCCATTGCCTGAAACCTGTTCCTGATCCGCTTCCTGCCCTGGACTCTGTTTCCTTACCTGGTTCCTGAGACTCGTCCCCTGATTCCTGCCTTGGCTTCCCCTTGTTTCTGCTTCCTCCACCTGGCCCTTCTGTTCTCCTTGTTCTCTTATCCCTGTCTTGTTATATATGTGTTCCACTTCCTTGTGTGTGTTTATAGTTAATTAGTTAGATTAGGGTTTTGGGGTTGCTGTGTGTTATTTGCTTTTTGCCTGTTCATGGTTTGCTGTGTTTGGTTTTCACGTGTGTCTTTATCCTTTTAATAAATATATATATTTTCACTTACCTTTGAGCTTGATTCCTTTAGTGCAGCCCATTGATCTGTTCACTTGTGCTGGATGCCATTTGTTTAGGCATCGCTCATGACAGAATTCTGAAGCCATACAAACAGATCGGCTGCACTTGGGTCTGGACACTTGTTACTGCCAAGAAAAATTCATCTGGAAGATATCTTGTATCTTTCGCTCCTGGCAACAGATGACAGAGATTATTGTTATCAGACTTTGGGTGACTATACTAGGGAACAACTACTGGAATGCATCCATATAGCCCATGTTTTCGTTGATCAGGGCAGTTTTCTTTTTGGGGACATGCAGCCTCTGATGAAGATTTGTACAGAGCTGGCCCTGCCCTGTATTCCTGATGGCCATGATGATTTCACTCCCCCTTTTAATATGAATCAGGTTGTGTCCCTAGTATGGCTCTTTGAAGATGATCCTGCCGATTTCTGTGAGCACTACTCTGGCTGTTTCCCACAGGTGATTGCTGAGTGCATTGTGTCTGCTCAGTCTTTTGTTAGACAGGGAAACTTAAAACCACAGTTTGTACAACCCATACTTTCAGCATGGTCTGACATGATGCAATTAGCCCCAGCCAAACAAACCACTTCTGCCATCAGACACCAGCCTACCCGAATGTATGTTTCCCCATCACCCATACCAAACCCAGTTGCCACCCAGTATACACTGCTCCCAACCAAATACTCATATCCAGTCTCTGCTCCCTGTACCTATCCTGCATTTAACCCCCCTGCCTCTTCTCAGCTGCCTACAAATCCACAAGAACTTCCCCCAGCTACTGTTACCTCTTCTCTGCCATATCCCAATCCTCCTTTCCTGTCTGCTGCACCCCCCACCTACAGAGCTTCAGTGACCAAGTCAAAGAAAAAATGAAAGTTTTTCCCAACCAAAATGATCCTGCCAGTAATCCAACCTGCCTCCACACCCACCAATCTGTCCCAGCCTGAAGTGCCAGAGTTCCAGCCGGAGGTGCCAGTCCTCCAGCCTGACGTTCCAGCCTTCCAGTCTGATGTCCTAGCCCTCCAGCCTGACGTCCCAGCCTTCCAGTCTGATTTCCCGTTGCCGGCCTTCCAGCCTGATGTCCCAGCCTTCAAGCCTGACGTCCCAGCCTTCCAGTCTGATGTCCTGGTGCCGGCCTTCCAGCCTGATGTTCCAGCCTTCCAGCCTGACATCCCAGCCTTCCAGTCTGATGTCCTGGTGCCAGCCTTCCAGCCTGATGTTCCAGCCCTCAAGTCCGATGTCCCAGCCTTTCAGTCTGATGTCCTGGTGCCGGCCTTCCAGCTTGATGTTCCAGCCTTCAAGCCTGACGTCCCAGCCTTCCAGTCTGATGTTCTGGTGCCGGCCTTCCAGCCTGACGTCCCAGCCTTCCAGTCTGATGTCCTGGTGCCAGCCTTCCAGCCTGATGTCCTAGCCCTCCAGCCTGATGTCCCTGCCTTCCAGTCTAATGTCCTGGTGCCAGATTTCCAGTCTGATGACCCACCGCCAGTTTTCCAGTCTGATGACCCGCCGCCAGTTTTCCAGTCTGATGACCCGCCGCCAGCTTTCCAATCTGATGACCCACCGCCAGCTTTCCAGTCTGATGACCCGCCTCCAGCTTTCCAGTCTGATGACCCGCTGCCAGCTTTCCAGTCTGATGACCCGCTGCCTGCTTTCCAGTCTGATGACCCGCTGCCTGCTTTCCAGTCTGATGATCCGCTGCCTGCTCCCCAGTCTGATGACCCGCTGCCTGCTCCCCAGTCTGATGACCCGCTGCCAGCTCCCCAGTCTGATGACCTGCTGCCTGCCTTCCATTCTGATGACCCACGGCCAGCTACCCAGCACGATGTGCCCGTGCTTGCTGCCCAGCCCCATGTGCCCGTGCCTGCTGCCCAGCTTGATGTGCCTGCTGCCCAGCTTGATGTGCCCGTGCCTGCTGCCCAGCTTGATGTGCCCGTGCCTGCTGCCCAGCCTGATGTGCCCGTGCCTGCTGCCCAGCCTGATGTGCCCGTGCCTGCTGCCCAGCCCGATGTGCCTGTTGCCCAGCTTGATGTGCCCATGCTTGTTGCCCAGCTTGATGTGCCCATGCCTGCTGCCCAGCCCGATGGGCCTGCTGCCCAGCTTGATGTGCCCATGCCTGCTGCTAATGTGCCAGCTGCCCAGCCCGATGTGTTCCTGTATGCTGCCCAGCCCGATGTGTTCCTGTATGCTGCCCAGCCCGATGTGAAACTGTCTGCTGCCCAGCCTGATGTGCCACTGTCCCCAGTCTGATGTGCCACTGTCTGCTGCCCAGCCTGATGTGCCACTGTCTGCTGCCCAGCCTGATGTGCCACTGTCCGCTGCCCAGCCTGAAGTGCCACTGTCCGCTGCCCAGCCTGATGTGTTCCTGTCTGCTGCCCAGCCTGATGAGCCACTGTCTGCTGCCCAGCCTGATGACCCGAAGCTCGCTGCCCAGCCTGATGACCCGGTGCCCGCTGCCCAGCCCGATGACCCGGAGCCTGCTGCCCTGTCTGTTTTTATCACCAGATCTAAACTTCCAGACCCTGGTGGTGGGGTACATGTCCCATTGTCGGACTCGGGTGGCACGCCTCCCAGTAGGTTAAGAGACTCTGGCCAGAGAGCGCAAAGAAGTCCGCAGTCACAGGGGAGACTTTTTGGGACTTCTCCACATTCACACGCACTGCCAGATCAAAGGCAGAATGGAGTGTCCGGAGGCCACTCCTTGGGGGGGAACTGTCAGGAACAGTGTCATTGCTTGGATCGCCTGCTGGTGTCACTGTTCCTTTCAGCATCAAAGGGTGCAGTTCTGGTGGCCACCAGCGGGGGTCTCCCAGCAGAAGGACATGCTAGTGATCAAGCTGCACCTGATGTGGAACTGCTGGGAGTATATAAGCCCATCCTTCACTGAGGCTCAGCGCTTCAGAATTCCTTCCTGCAAGCCTTGTCCCTGCCTGACCTGATCCATTGCCTGAAACCTGTTCCTGATCAGCTTCCTGCCCTGGACTCTGTTTCCTTACCTGGTTCCTGAGACTCGTCCCCTGATTCCTGCCTTGGCTTCCCCTTGTTTCTGCTTCCTCCACCTGGCCCTTCTGTTCCCCTTGTTCTCTTATCCCTGTCTTGTTATATATGTGTTATATATGTGTTATATATTATTATATATGTGTTCCACTTCCTTGTGTGTGTTTATAGTTCACACTGTGCTGTGGGAATGAAGCCATGGGAGTTCAGCTGAACTTGCACGAGTTCACTCCCGCATGTCAGTCCCGATTTCAACGGCGATTTCACAGTCAATGTAAGTTGCACCCTGAAATCACAAAAAGTAGTACAGAAACTACTCTACTCTGCGCCCCCCACCCCAAAGTACCTTGTCCACATGTTGATGAGGACAAGGGCCTCTTCCCGACAACCCTGGCAGTTGGTTGTCAGGGTCTGCGGGTGGGGGGCTTATCGTAATCTGGAAGCTCCTTTTAACAAGGGGGCCCCCAGATCCCGATGTTGACTTGACGCTCTCTCCCGTTCTAATGCTGGGTGCGCGGTGTGCAATTACTTATATTGGCAAGGGGTGGGGTCACTGGGTGATGTCATCCAGAGACCCTGCCTCTTATGACATCACCACCCAGAGCATTATGGGGCAGTGACACCATAAGGGGCGGGCCCCTGGATGACATCACCCGTTGATCCCGCCCCATGCCAATATAAGTAATGGCACAGCGCGCACCCAGCATTAAAGTGGGAGCGAGTGTCGAATCAACATCGGAAGAAGAACAGAGGAAGAACACAGCGGAGAAGACCCACCAAAAGAGCGAGAAGATAGCATAGAAGACCCAGCAGAGGCAGAAGACAGCTGACAGAGAGGGGAAGAACCGGAGAGGGCTAGAAGACATCAGCGGAGAAGACCCGGAGAGGGGAGAATAACGCGTCAGTGGAGGAGACAGGAGAGCCGGAGAGGGGAGAAGAGATCGTAAGAGACGACAGAGCTGCCTTAATAAATTACTTTAAAAATATGTGTACAGGCATACCCCACTTTTAAGTACACAATGGGGTTTATTTACTAAAACTGGAAAGTGCAAAATCAGGCTCACTTCTGCATAGAAACCAATGAGCTTCCATGTTTTATTACCAAAGCTTAATCGAACAAGCTGGGGTTAGAAGCTCATTGGTTTCTATGCAGAAGTGAGCCTGATTTTGCACTTTCCAGCTTTAGTAAATAAACCCCATTGTGTACTTAAAAGTGGGGTATGCCTGTAATGTGTTTTATTTTTGACACTTTTTTTTAGGTGAATGGGTAGGGTACAATGTACCCCATACTAATTCACATAGGGTGGGGGTTTCCAGATTCCGATAAGCCTCCTGCCCACAGACCACGACAAAAAATAGCCAGGGTTGTCGGGAAGAGGCCCTTGTCCTCATCAACATGGGGACAAGGTGCTTTGGGGTGGGGGGAGCAGACCGAAGGGCCTGGTATGCTCTTTGAGGGGGAACTACTTTGGTAGTCTGAGGAGGCCTGTAAAGCTGCAGAGTGCTCTGCACAGTGGTCTGAGGAGACTTGTAATGCTGCAGAGTGCTCTGGACGGTAGTTCCCTTAAAACTGGTACTGATAGTACTGGTAACAAACAATTTTCTTCACTAACAGTTGCAGTAGCAGGGAGTGCTGTATAAATTACATGTAGCCTCAGCTACATACGACATTTAGCGACGTGTTCCAGGAGTTGGATGGGAACTTCCCATGCCACTCCCAGGAACAAGGCGCTGCTCAGCTATTTAGTAGACATGTGCAATTTGTTTTGTTCTGAATTTGCTTAACGAATTTTGACAAATTCGTTAATTCGTAAAGGTCATAATTAACGAAAACCCGTTTAACAAACTCTTCCAAATATTCATAAATTTGAATATTCTAAAATCTGTAAACTTGAAAAAATTGTAAATTCGTAAAAATTAGTAAATTCGAAAAAAAAATTGTAATCGTAGATTCGTAAATTTCCGAAATTACGTTTTTTTCACATTTCTGAATTTCCGTATTTTTTTTAATTTCCGCTTTTTTTCGAATTTCAGTTTTTTTGGGGATTTACCGAATTTTTCGAATTTCCTAATTTTTTCAAATTTACAAACTTTTTCGAAAATTACGAATTTCCCATTTTTTTTCAAATTTTTTAGAATTTCCTTTTTTTTTTTCAAATTTATGAATTGCGATCATAACGAATAACCCAAAAAACGAAAAAAAAAAAAAAAACGAATGAAACGGAAACGAAAACTGACAAATTTTTCAGCAGTGCACATGTCTACTATTTAGAGGAATGAATACAACACCTCCTCTGATTTGCTATGGCAGAGTTTGTGATGTCATCGGTATGCTTATTAACCTTTAATACTTGGGGCTTAAGTTGAATGTTGCCCTGATTAGCTCTTGCATCATGGATGGGTAAGGGCACAAACCAGCTGTTATTGTATTCCTGAAAAATGAACTGTCCATTATTCTGAGGAATTCTCTGGCCTAAGCTGAAAGGGCTATTTTGTTGTGCTACAAAACACTGTGCTCCCTAAGTTACAAGGGATATGAGTGACATTGGGTACATAGATGATGTCCATAGCCCTCCTCTTCACTATATAGAATTGAAGGCATGGTCTAAAATAGGTTTTACATCAATTTCTTAACCTCTTGGCACCGGCCACACGCAAATATGTAGCCTCTCGGGGTCTGGTCCTTGGCGCGGAGGGGCCCCATATTTGCGTGAATTGCTGTCAATGCAGCTGTGCCAAGGGTGTGCGCGTTGCACGCTCCCGACACAGTTACCGGTGCCTAACTACTTGTGATCAGGAGTTTTTTGGTTCAAGTGACAGCCGGGACAGCCAATCACAGCAGTCAAATGCTCTTTAGCTCTGCCTCCCAGCTTCATAATCCTCTTAAAGGCCTTAAGGTGCCGGCGTAAAGAGGTTTTACATTCTTTCATGACATTGCCAAAAGGTGGTGGGGCATGGGTGACCTTAAAATGATACTCCCCCTCCCCCGAAAAAAGTTCTGCGGATGCCCATGGATGGTTTGCATAGTTTTTCCGAACATACATCACCCACTATTACAAAGCCTATATCTAGTCTTTGTGCATATGGGGCATTGACAGGACCATTGCACTACAGAAACAGACACATTTTCAGAAGGTATCTTCCCAGCAAGATTTCATCATTCATGTCCGTAGCAGCAATATGATCAGCCAGATACCTTAAATGGGAATGTTAATGTGCAGTATGTTGAGTAGGGATGGGCCGAATGGACCCCTGTTCGGTTCGCACCAGAACTTTCGAACACCGCGAAAGTTTGGACCAGAATATCGAACCCCATTAAAGTCAATGGGACCCGAGCATCAAAAGTGCCCATTTTGAAGGCTTATATGCAAGTAATTGGGCATACAATGGTTATAGGGGCCCGGGTCTTGCCCTGGGGGACATGTATCAATAAAAAAAAAAAGTTTGTGAAAAATATCATTTTTAATTGAGCAGTGATTTTTAGGCCCCTTTCCCACTGAGGCGCTTCTAAACTGCCAGTAAAACATTTAAGCGCATTCATTTCAATGTAGAGGGGAATTTTTTCACCACCCTGCCAGCCCACTGCCCCAGTGTGAAAGCATTCATTGATTTTAATGAAAATAGGTTTTCGTGAGCTTTTCAGATGCTTTATTTTAGCGTGAAAGCGCCTGAAAATCACCTCAGTTCCTTCCAATATAGTGCCGGGGGGGGGTCCCCTTAGTCTACCTGTAAATTGGCAGATCTGTACCATGTCTAGAATCTTTTGCAGCAATAATTGCATTTATAAAGCCAAAAAACTAAGACATTTTCCCTGCCAGCTGCCTTTATTTTGCACAGCAAAAGCTGGGGGGCCACTGTGTATGATGAGGCCACAATGTAATGCACTGGGAAGAAGATTAGAGATTTTTTGGATACATTCGAGTGTCACTTTGACTTTCGATAGAAATAACGGGTGTGTAAAAATTGGTAACCCTATAGAGGTAATCTTGATGAAAGCAAAGAAAATTGAAATGATATGCACCTGTCAAACAGGTGCCAAAAAATTGGTCTTTGGGTGTTAATTGTGCCCATGAAACCTATACCAAAGACATTCTTCCAGATGAAATGATTAAGCGCCCTCCTGCAGAGATTCCACATCCCAAAAAGACCTAATCACTGACATCGGCATCAGGGGCTTCAAAGCTGGTAATCCAAGACTGATTCATAGTTACATAGTAAGTCAGGTTGAAAAAAGGCACAAGTCCATCTAGTTCAACCATAAAAAAATAAAATAAATAAAAAATAATATCAAACAAACAATCCCATATACCCAATCCTATATCCACAGTTGATCCAGAGGAAGGCGGAAAACCCCAGCAAAGCATGATCCAATTTGCTACAGCAGGGGAAAATATTCCCTCAAGAGGCAATCTGATTTTCCCTGGATCAACTTTACCTCTAAATGTTAGTATCCAGTTATATTGTGTGCATTTAGGAAAGAATCCAGGCCTTTCTTAAAGCAATCTACTGAACTGGCCAGAACGACCTCTGGAGGGAGTCTATTCCACATTTTCACAGCTCTTACTGTGAAGAAAACTTTCCATATTTGGAGATGAAATCTCTTTTTCTCTAGATGTAAAGAGTGCCCCCTTGTCCTCTGTGTTGACTGTAAAGTGAATAACTCAACAACAAGTTCACTATATAGACCCCTTACATATTTGTACATGTTGATCATATCCCCCCTTAATCTACTCTTCTCAAGAGAGAATAAAATCAGTTCCTCTAATCTTTCCTCATAGCTGAGCTCCTTCATGCCTCTTATCAGTTTGGCTGCCCTTCTCTGAACTTTCTCTAGTTCCCAGATATCCTTTTTGAGAACTGTTGCCCAAAACTGAACTGCATATTCCAGATGAGGTCTTACTAATGGTTTGTACAGGGGTAAAATGATATCGCTCTCTCTGGAGTACCTCTCTTAATACAAGAAAGGACTTTGGAAACCGCAGCTTGGCATTGCATGTTATTATTAAGCTTATGATCTACCAAAACTCCCAGATCCTTCTCCACTACAGATTCCCCCAGTTGTACTCCCCCTAATATGTATTATGCATGCATATTCTTAGCCCCCAAGTGCATAACTTTACATTTATAAAGATATTAAAAAGTAAGGGTCACGACACTGAACCTTGAGGTACACCACTGATAACCTTAGACCATGCAGAGTAAGAATCATTAACCACTACTCTCTGAATTCTGTCTTTTAGACAGTTTTCTATCCATTTACAAACTGATATTTCCAAGCCTGTAGACTTTACCTTTCATATTAGCCATGTGTGGATAACTGTGTCAAATGCTTTTGCAAAATCCAAGTATGCAATGTCCACAGGTTTTACTTACCCCTTCATAAAAAGAAATTAGATTTGTTTGACAACTTCTGTCTTTCGTGAACCCATACTGTCTGTTGCTTAAAATATTTTTTTCCAGCAATAACTCATCTATGTGGTCTTTTATTAAACTCTCCAGTATCTTCCCAACTATAGAAGTTAAACTAACAGGTTCATTTTTATAAAAGTCAAACGGTCCACAGAGCCTGTGGACAGACACGTTCTATGATCAGTAACGAAACCTACTGCAGCACTGAATGCCCGTTCTGAAAGCACGCTGGATGCAGGGCAGCCCAACAATACCTAATGTAATGGATACCTGGTGTAATGGAATGGAATGTTCTGAAAGCTCGCTGGATGCAGGGCAGCCCAACAATACCTAATTTAATGGATACCCGATGTATTGGAATGTAATGGAATGGATGTAATGTAATGGATAACTGATGTAATGAGGGACTCTACTGGGAATGCCTGATGTAAGGATGGACTCTGCTGGGGACACCTGTTATATGGAGAGACTCTGTTGGGAATGCCTGATGTAAGGAGGGACTCTACTGGGGGCACCTGATGTAAGGAGGGACTCTACTGGGAGTGCCTGATGTAAGGAGAGACCCTGGTGGGTACATCTGATGTAAGGAGGGACTCTACTGGGCACACCTGATGTAAGGAGGGACACTACTTGGGGCACCTGATGTAAGGAGGGACTCTACTGGGGGCGCCTGATGTAAGTAGGGACTCTACTGGGGGTACCTGATGTAAGGAGGGACTCTACTGGGAGTACCTGATGTAAGGAGGGACTCTACTGGGGGTACCTGATGTAAGGAGGGACTCTACTGGGAAAGTCTGATGTAAGAAGGGACTCTGCTGGGAATGCCTGGTGTAAAGAGGGACTCTGCTGGGGATTCCTGATGTAATGAGGGACTCTGCTGGGGATTCCTGATGTAATGAGGGACTCTATTGGGAATGCCTGATGTAAGGATGGACTCTGTTGGGGAAAACTGATGTAAGGAGGGACTCTACTGGGAGTGCCTGTTGTAAGGAGGGACTCTACTGGGAGTGCCTGATGTAAGAAAGGAACTCTACTGGGAGTGCCTGATGTAAGGAGGAACTCTACTGGGACACCTGATGTAAGTAGGGACTCTACTGGGGACACCTGATGTAAGAAGGGACTCTGCTGGGGACACGTGATGGCATCTGCTGGCAGGCGATGTGGTAAGTGACACGCTCAGGGCTCCCACTGATTCTGCATTATGGTGAGTTGAACTATTTCATTTTATATTACATGTAATAATAGAAATAATGTGCTTCAATCATCCTGACACCATACCAACCATTGTGCCATGAATGATGATTGAAGAGCTAACACCAGGTGTTTGGAGTATCTTTATCTGCTGATTGTTAAACCTTCTGTATATTGCTATGGTGGTGTAGGATCTGGGCTTGGTGTCCCTCCATCCCTCTTTCCTTCCCTCCCTACTTCTTTCTTTCTTTCTTTCTCCCTCCATCCCTCGTTCACCTCAGACTCGAACCACACCCTCGTTTAGCCACGCCCCATTTAAGCCACACCCAATATTTAGAGACACATTTTTATTCCCCCGCTATGTCACGCCTACAAACGAATACTCTGTCCCCTAATTATAAAAAGACTCTGCCTGCAGATAAAATAGTGTCCCTATACATTTTTTGACAATGTTGGTAACTATGCACATACTCAAAATATGTTCACTCCTTTGCTGGCCTGTTAGCAGTTAGTAGTGATAAGAAATAGCAAGTACTAGTGGGTATAGAAACATGTGACTGGTGATTGGCCTCTCAGATATCTAGCACTGTCACAGAGGGTTAGGGCCCCTTTCAGGACACTGGTGCATGGATTCCAATGCTGAGGGGCTGTTTTTTGAAGCACTGATTAGAGCCAGAGGCTCTAACAGGCTTCAATATAGGGTCGGCTCGGGTCGCAGAGAGTGATCTCCAATCCCACCCAGGTGTGTTACAACAGCGAATGAATATCTGCTGTTGTAATTTGACATTGGTCACCCGGTTGGCTGAAAGGAGGAGGAGGGGAGGAGCTGGAAGCCGCCATGGAGAAGACGACATGGAGCCACTGCACCATGCTGCTTGCTGCCTGCCACCCCGCCACCTGCGTGGTGTTTGCCACTAGGGATGAGCCTGATGTTCGAGTCGAATGTAAGTTCGACTCAAACATCAGGTGTTCGCCTGTTCGCCGAATAGCGAACAATTTGGGGTGTTCGCAGCAAATTCAAAAGCCGCGAAACACCCTTTAAAAGTCTATGGGAGAAATCAAAAGTGCTCATTTTAAAGGCTTATATGCAAGTTATTGTCACAAAAAGTGTTTGGGGCCTGGGTCCTGCCCCAGGGGACATGTATCAATGCAAAAAAAGGTTTAAAAACGTCCGTTTTTTCCGGGAGCAGTGATTTTAATAATGCTTAATGACGGGCCTCTCGGGTGACAGTTCTTTTATAACTGAGGACGGGGCCACACAATGACATTGCCGGGTGACCCTGCCCCCCGCTGATGCACGGGGACATCCCTATGGCTTTCCCGTAGCATCAGAGGGGGCGGGGCCACTCTGTTACGTAACCAGGTGGCTCTCCCCCTCTGACGCATGGGGACATCCCTATGACTTTCCTGTAGCGTCAGAGGGGGCGGGGTCACTCGGTTACATAACTGGGTGGCCCCGCCCCTATCTGATGCTACGGGGAAGCCATAGGGATGTCCCTGTGCATCAGAGGGGATGGGGTCACCCAGCAATGTCATCGTGTGGCCCCGCCCTCAGTTATAAAAGAACTGTCACCTGAGAGGCCCGTCATTATGGCGGGTGCCTCCCATGGAGGCAGATCATATGCGACTTGCGGCTTTTTTTTTCTTTTTTGGTCCGTCGAAGCGAGGGAAGAAGAATAATAAGACTTTGTGGAACAGTTTTAATTTTTTTAATAAAGGACTTGTCCCAAAGTGTGTATTGTCTTTTTTTTACCATTTTCACAAATTTTTTGTGAAACGGTAGGGGTACATTTGGGTTTTGGGTCCAGATTCCGATAAGCCCCCCATCCGCAGACCCCCACAACCTCGGGCAAGGGTTGTGGGGATGAGGCCCTTCTCCCCATCAACATGGCCTGGTACGGTTCAGGAGAGGGGGGCACTCTCTCATCCCCCCTCTTTTCCTGCAGCCTGCCAGGTTGTGTGTGTTCTTCTCTAGACACCTCACAGAACCCAACAGTTATTGATAACCAGAAGCTAGCAACATTTTACAGAAAAAAAATGGTTTAACACTTTTATGCAAATTTGCATATAGGATACCGAGTGAGCAATATATTATATTATATTATATAATTATTATATAATAAGCGAAAAAAGAGCGAAAATTTGGAAAAAAAAAACAATTTTCTTTATTCTATTTTAAAAGAAATCCAATAAAATCTAATTTTTTCATAAATTTAAGCCAAACTGTATTCTGCTACATGTTTTTGGTAAAAAAAAAAATCCAATTAAGTGTATAATAATTGCTTTGTGTGATCACAGACATATGTACGCAAATGATCATGTACAGATGTGCGCAGGTGATCACGGACATTTGTGCGCAAATGATCATTGGGACATGTGATTTTACTGTTATATATGTGGGGACATGTGTTTTGGGGACATGTGTGTTTACTTTGTGTGTTTTTTACTGTGTGGTGACACTAGACTGGTGATCAGTGAGTAAAAAGCTGTAAAAAAACAGCTCATAATCATTGATTACCAGCCGGCTGCAGAGATCCGCTCTCCTCTCCTCAGCGTCAACTTCCATGTGAGGAGAGGAGAAACGATCACCTAGCAACCGGCTGTCACACGGCCATCATATGATCAGAAGGGCCAATCACAGAGCCCTCCTGCCGATCTAAGATACGCCAAGTCCGGGTGACATGAGCGCATCGGGATTGCGCCGATGGGCAGGAACACGCATGCGCGATCCCGCTCCTTCTTAGGGACGTTCCTGAACGTCCACTCATAAGGAGAGAGAGCTCACCCGGCCGTACATATGCAGTGGCTGGGTGGGAAGTGGTTAAGGAGGCATCAACAAAAATAAATAAAAAAAATTAGGTTTGCTATTGATTTTGATTTTAGAGGGACCCCACACCAAAAAACAACAACAAAAGGCATGGGGTGGCAAGCCTGTGACCCCTCCACCTCCTGAACCATATCAGGCCACATGCTCTCAACATGAGGGGGTGGGTACTTCATGTTGATTACTACAAGCACCTCTTCCCCACAACCCTAACCTGATGACCTGATGTTTGTGGGTATCTGGAGCAGAGGGTTTATCAGAATCTGTAAGCTCCCTTTAACAATTAGGAAGACCCCAATACTGGCCCCTCAATTTAATGAGTATGCCCCACCCCCACCCCTTACACAAAAATGTCAGTGGTTAATAAAAACACAGTTTGTGACAAGTTCTTTATTTTAAAAATTTAAAAAAATTGTCCCATGCTGTACATTCATCGTCAATCACATCATCCAGCAATGCAGATCCACCACCCTAATGAACGTCGACTGCCAGCCTGCACAAAAAAAAAAAACACCACCCGCCAACACCCGACCAATCCTGTTACTTTCCTTGCAACAAATCATATCCATAGTTCTCCCTGCCATTTAAGTAAAAAAAGGGCATGGTCACCTTGTGATGTCATTGACCAAATATTGACATGTCCATGTTTGGTCAATGACATCATAAGAGGACCGGGTCATCTTTTTTAATAAAGAACTTATGAACTGTGTTTGTGTCTTTATTTACCACTGCTAGGGGGCATGCTCAAAATGTGTCTGGTATGGATTTTGGGAGGAACTCATACCATTTTTTTTTTTTTGGGTGGGTCCCCCTTAAAATCCATGCCATACCTAAGGACCTGATATAGAGGGTGTGGGGACCTCCATGCCATTTTTTTTTTTGTTTTTTTAATTTTAACGACAGCTCCTTTGTTTACATTCTGTTGTCAGCTGGGAATCCTTGGCTGACAGCATGGATGAGTCACTGGTTCATGGGACAACAACAGGTTCCAGCTTCTAAAACACTGGCAAAAACACAACAAAAATGCATGTACATGCATTTTACATGCATTTTTTATTTAAATCAATGGGCTAAAATCATGCAACAGTACCACTGTCACCTTTTCCAAACACATGCTGTGCTGTATTGATGCGAATGGGCACCATAGAAAAGAATAGTTTCCATTGTCATGCAACACAAGTTGCATCCAAAAATTGCACCAGTGTAGACCGGGCCTAAATTAAACTGGTGTCATCTGAAAAAATAATGGTTACTAACAACAAAGACAGATAAAATTACTCGTGAACCTTAATTAATTGACCAACTATTTAGTAATAAAAGAGTAATGATGAATAAAGTGCAAATATAGTAGATGGGAATCACTCTTAAACACAAGACAAGACTTACCAGGCTTGCAAAGCATATTTTCAGAAACATATTTTCAGTAAAAATGTTACTTGTCAAAAAGGGTTTAGACCCAAAATATGTATGCAGTGGTGTCAGATGATCAGAATAATGCTTCCAGGTGACGGGCAAAACAACTGGTTCACATCATTCATGGCCCCATCAGCAAGTTATCCTTCTTTTTCCCCGTATCAGCTCCATTTTAACCCCCACATTGTGTAATATAAATAATATCCTCAGTATTTGGTTAAAACCTAATGATAAACTCCGGACAAATAGCTAAATATGCAGAATATATACATCAATGGAAGCTGTTTTACCTTCCAAGTGATTTGTATTTCTGTCCATCCAGACATGAGATGTACACAGCCCTGTCCTAGATTTGCTTGGACAGTCCTGTTTTTAGGCTGTTCCTAAAATGCTGTGTACTGGGATCACAGCATTAAGCTAAGTCTGTCCATCTCTACCTCTACCCAGCAGCCCTGCCCCTGTTATGCTGTGGCCACAGCTCATTCATATGCAGGTTCTATGGTGGCTCATTGATATGCAAATGTCATCAAAGCTAATTCATATGCAAGCCCATGAGTGGCTCATTCATATTTACATCTTTCGTCTATGCTTTTGTGTGGCGAGGGGGGAAAGGACAGTGCCTCCTTTGGGATGAAAGCTGATTTCTGTAAGTAAGCAATGATAGAGTCGGTGAGAGGGAAATTGCTGAGATGCTCCTTACCTACCTTGTGCAACCATACAGACATCCGAACACTAGGGGTCCTTTTTCTGAGGAGGCAAAGAGGGGATAGCCATTTTAGGATGGAGGTTGAAAAGGTCTATTACTCTATTTCGTTACGTCAACTTTGGGACATATTTTTTAAAGGGTACAATACTACTGGCCGCTGTATAGAGTGCTGCTTCTTGCATAGTCCTGACCCTTGCACTGCACTTTTTATTGAAAAATTATATATATATATATGTGTGTGTGTGTGTGTGTGTGTGTGTGTGTGTGTGTGTGTGTGTGTGTGTGTATATGTATATATATATATATATATATATATATATATAAAATATATACTCCAGGGCTTGAAAATTCTGCTCGCCAAATGTGAGGGTAAATTCCTTTCTGGCGGGCACAGTAATGCCCTGTACATTTATTGATAGAGTGGGTGGCTTGCAATGTGATCTCCCACCCCCGGGGATCGATTTGCATTCCACTTGTGCTCCAAGCCTCATTTTGAAGCCGATTTCGCTGCCATGGGGGACACGAGGAGGGGTCCGCTCTCCACCGTCGTGGTGGACACGTGAAGGAGAGGCCTGCCAATGGTGCACATCTCTACACCCGCAAGCTTAAAGTAAATGACCTGAGGACCCTGAGGTCAGAGGGGGGCCCTCTGGGGACACTGATTTAAGAGGGGGGCCCTCTGGGGACACTGATCTAAGAGGGGGGCCCTCTGGGGACACTGATCTAAGAGGGGGGCCCTCTGGGGACACTGATCTAAGGGGGGGGCCCTCTGGGGACACTGATTTAAGAGGGGACCCTCTGGGGACACTTATTTAGGGGGGCCTCTGGGGACCCTGATGTAAGGGGAGGCTCTCTGGAGACCCTGATGTAAGAGGGAGGCCCTCTAGGGACACTGATTTAGGAGGGGGCCCTCTGGGGACCCTGATGTAAGGGGGGGCTTTCTGGGGACCCTGATATAAGGGGAGGCTTTCTGGGGACACTGATGTAAGGGCAGGATTTCTGGGGACACTGATGTAAGAGGAGGCTCTCTGGGGACCCTGATGTAAGGGGAGGCTCTCTGGGGACCCTGATGTAAGGGGAGGCTTTCTGTGGACACTGATGTAAGGGGAGTCTTTCTGGGGACACTGATGTAAGGGCAGGCTTTCTGGGGACCCTGATGTAAGGGGAGTCTTTCTGGGGACACTGATGTAAGGGCAGGCTTTCTGGGGACCCTGATGTAAGGGGAGGCTTTCTGTGGACACTGGATGTAAGGGGAGGCTTTCTGGGGACCCTGATGTAAGAGGAGGCTCTCTGGGGACACTGATGTAAGTGGGGGATCTATCATACACACACATGTATATAAAGCTATGTTATAATTGCAGTTTTTTTATATTTTGGACTCTTTATTCTAAAGAAAAATGTAACTTCATAAGCTTTAAGGGGGCGGGGTTGGGGGACGAACCTGGGCAAGGTTTGGTGGGGCAACTGGTGGAGAGTAAGTTTTTTGCTTGGCTAGTAGGTCTAGACTTGAAATTTTAAGCCCTGATGTACTCTATAATTATATACTGTATATTTTCGGACTCCTGCACTGTATATGCTATGTTGTATGTTATATTTTTGACCCATGCTCTGCATTTTCTATGTTGTACATTATTTTCCTGTCCCCTGCATTGTATATGTTATGTTGTAGGTTATACTCCTGATCCCTGCACTGTATATGCTACTGTATATTGTATAATATACTTCTGCCCTGTGCTGTTATGTCCCTAATTAAATTGAGTGTGTGTTGTCGCTAGGATTTGTTGAGTTATTTACCTATTTTTAAGCTCTGTAGGCCTTCCTCGATCTCAGTAGGTGGACTGTTCCTGCTTGTTACTGTGTAGGAGGTGTTAGTAAGAAGTATGGGAAGGGCAATCTATGAATCATAATAAAGTATCTGACCCAATGGTGTTGCTCAGAGATATTGTTTGGGAGATAATAAATATTTGGAGCACCTTCTCCTTGCCTCTGCCTGGGAAGGATGTGTATTTAAAGTGTCTCATAACTTGGGCCTTACCTCAGCCTGGGGCATGTGCCAGGGACCCGAGGATTTCTCTGATAGGGTGGATATCTGAAAGTCATGATGAAAAAAAAGAATCTTCTTGCTAAAGAGTGTCATGGAAGGAATTAGGTAGAAACTGGCATATAGACCTGCAGATCAAGGTATGTTTGAAAAACGTCAAGAACCAGATCTAGTAGAGAGAGATCCACTTAAGAAACACTGTGGCTGCTCAAACAGAGTCATAGATCTTGGCTGCTCTTACAGGGCAGGAATTACTAAGAGGCTGCTCTTGGGCCCCTTTCACACTGGGGCATCGGCACCATCGGTGGTAAAGCGTTGCTATTTTTAGCGGTGCGCTTTACCAACGTTTTTGCAGGGGGTGCGGTTTTAACCCCAGCTTGCATTCGAAACAGAGTTAAAGCAACAAACACTGCTGCAGCGGCGCTTTGCCGGCGGTTCGGCAGCGGTGCCCATTCAGTTCAATGGACAGGAGTGGTGAAGGAACGGTGTATACACCGCTCCTTCACTGCTCCAAAGATGCGGCTTGCAGGACTTTTTTTTAGCATCCTTCCAGCACACCGCTCCAGTGTGAAAGCCCTCAGACTTTCACATTGGAGTGACAGGAGAAGCTCTTTACAGGTGCTATGCAGGCACAATTTTAACGCTGTAGCACCTGTAAAACGCCTTAGTGTGAAAGGGGTCTTAGAGAACATATTGTGCCTGTCTTATTTTTGTGCTCTTTTTTGGATATCCTGCACTCCTAAATCCTCTCTCCTAGTTTTGAGTTCAGTAGTGAAAAGTCAAAGGACTAAATTAACTATGGAGAAACTCATTTTCCCCCCCACCATACACCAAGGACCAGACCTTGATATTAAAATATTAGCCTGCCTTATTACTTAGGGGGTAATTGTATACCTTTTACACAGCATTTTTGCCACCTGCAAAACCTTCAACCCATCAGCAGCCACAACAGGCATTGCAGTACACCGCAGAAAGGTCAGTTTCAAATTATTTCTACATATTTTATGCTAAATGGGTTTTTAGAGTAATTGGTGTTTATCAATCTACAGCTCAGCAAGGGCTGTTGGGTTGGTGTGCTTTAACCACTTGCCTACCGGGCACTTACACCCCCTTCCTGCCCAAGCCATTTTTCAGCTTTCAACGCTGTCGCACTTTGAATGAAAATTGCGCAGTCATTCTACACTGTACCCAAACACACTTTTTTTATCATTTTCTTCACACAAATATAGTTTTCTTTTGGTGGTATTTAATCACTGCTAGGTCTTTTATTTTTTGCAAAAAAATAAAAAAGGACCAAAAATTTTGAAAAAAATGTTTTTTACTTTTTTTGTCAGTAAATTTTGTAACTAAGTAATTTTTCGCCTTCAGAGCCCTTTCACACGAGGGCGTATTGCAGGAGCTATAGCGTTAGAAATAGTGCCTGCAATCCGCCCTCAAACAGCTGCACCATTATCTGCAGTGTGAAAGCCTGAGGGCTTTCACACTGCAGCGGTGCGCTGGCAGGACGTCAGGAAAAGTCCTGCCAGCAGCTTCTTTGGAGCGGTGAAGGAGCGGTGACCTCACCGCTCCTCCACCACTCCTCCAGCGCTACTCCCCATTGAAATCAATGGGGCAGCGCTGTAATACCGCCAGCAAAACGCCGCTATAGCGGCATTTTGCCGGGGGTTTTAACCCTTTCTCGGCCGTCAGTGGGGGGTAAAATCGCCCGCTAGCGGCCGAAATGCGCCGCAAATCCAAAGGTAAAACGCCGCTAAAAATAGCAGCGTATTACCACCGACGCTATGGGCGGTGCGGTCTGAAAGGGGTCTTACTGATGTGTGCTGATAAGGCGGCACTGATGGGCACTGATTGGCTGAACTGGTAGGCATTGATGAGGTGGCACTTATGGTCACTGATGAGATGGCACTTATGGGCACTGATTAGGTGGCACTGATGAGGAGGCACTAATATGCTGCACTTATGGGCACTGATAGGTGGCACTGATCTGTGGCACTGATGAGCACTGATAGGGCACTGATGGGCACTGATAGGTGGCATGGATAGGCAGTACTGATGGGCACTGAGGGCATTGATGGGTGGCACTGATGGGCGACACTGATGGGCATTGATTGACAACAGTGAAGGGCCATTGATGGGCAGCACTCATATGTGGCACTGATTGCCAGCACTGTCTGGCATCGCTAATGGGCACTGATTGGTGGCACTTGTGGGCAGTGGTGGGCACTGATTGCTGCCACTGGTGCGCACTGATAACTGGCATTGGGTGGGCAATGGTGGGCTCCGATTGGCGACACTTTTTTTCTTTATTGTAATCAGGGCACTGATGATCAGTGCCCTGATTACATTTCTACATATCCCCCTGTGAGGAGATGCCGCTGATTGGCTCTCCTAGCCTCACACTCTGTCAGTGTGAGGCGAGGAGAGCCGATCACCGGCACTTCCTTGTTTACATTGATTGGACACAGCCGATCACATGGTTAAAGAGCCACAGACACGGCTCTTTACAGAGATAGGGGTCACGATCGCCAGGCGCTGCACTGCTCCACCGTCATTTAATGGCAGCAAGCAGTTAAATAGACTGTACAGATAAAAAGTTGGAACTAACTAAACAAATACATAAACAACTTTACTAATGAGAAATAATTCTGTATGCACAATATTTTAAAAATAAGTTACATAGTAGGTGAGGTTGAAAAAAAACACAAGTCCATCAAATCCAACCTATGTGTGTGATTATATGTCAGTATTGCATTGTATATCCCTGTATGTTGTGGTCGTTCAGGTGCTTATCTAATAGTTTTTTGAAACTATGGATGCTCCTCACTGAGACCACCGCCTGTGGATGGTAATTCCACATCCTTGCCGCTCTTACAGTAAAGAACCCTCTACGCAGTTTAAGGTTAAACCTCTTAAACTTATTAAACTCCCTTCCGCAAAAAAGTTTTATCCATATTGTGGGGTCACCAGTACAGTATTTGTAAATTGAAATCATATCCCCTCTCAAGCGTCTCTTCAGAGAGAATAAGAGAATAAGTTCAGTGCTCGCAACCTTTCTTCATAACTAATATCCTCCAGACCCTTTATTAGCTTTGTTGCCCTTTGTACAACAGGTTAATGATATGCCATTCTAAATGAATCCCCTGACCCTATTTACCATATATAAGCTGAGTTTTTCAGCACATTTTTTGTGTGCTGAAAATGCCCCCTCGGCTTATACTCGAGTAAAGCACTTTTCTGCAACTCCAAGTGGCCCCGAGATACGGGGCCCCAAAGTCAGTTCGGAAAATGTAATTCTCTGCTGCAGAAAAGTGCTTGACATTTTCCGAACTGACTTTGGGGCCCCGTATCTCGGGGGCAACTGGGTGCTAGTAACCCCATATGTTGTAGTGCTAGTCCCACTGGGTTTGCACATCAAATTTGGGGTTCCTAGCACCAGGTGACCCCAAGATACGGGGCCCCAAAGTCAGTCAACTATGCCCACCTGCAGCAATGTCATTTTGGGACCCTTATGTCCCCTATGTCATTTGCCCCCTAGCTGCAGCTAGGGGGCATTTAGGAACCCTTAACTACCAAGTTTGAAGTTTGGGGAAGCTATGGCTGCAAATAGGCACAGTGAGGCATGCAAATGGGCACAGTGAGGCTGCAAATGGGCATTGTTGACCCTCTTTTCCACTTACAGTAGCTGCGCATTTCTCACCCTAGGCTTATACTCAAGTCAATAATTTTTCCTATTTTTTTGCGGTAAAATTAGGTGCCTCGGCTTATATTTGGGTCGGCTTATACTCGAGTATATACGGTAAATTAAATCTACACCTACAATGGCTTGCTAGATAAAAAGCAAAAAAAAACTAAAAAAAGAGAAAAACTGTATGCACAACTCTAGACTCCTGTGAATATAAGTAATGCAGGTATGTGTATATGATAAACATGTCACAACCTGATAGCACTAAATAAGTGTTTCACACCCACAACAAACTTGCATAAATATGTAAATTAGTGCAGTGCTACTCAGAAAACCTAAATCCTGAACACTTTTGTAAAAATACAATAAAAGAACAAAATAATAAGTATTTTCTGGCGTATAAGACTACCTTTTACACCAAAATAACACAACCAAAAAGAGGAGGTTGTCTTATACGCCGGGTGAAGAAGCTGCCAGATGGATATCAGTCCGCCGGGCGCTCTGTATAATTGTAATATGTATACAATATGCGCCGCTTAGCCAATCCCGGCGGGCGATGCACTCTGATGAATATAGAGCCTGCTAAGCCTGCTCGGATTGGGTAACAACCTCTGGCAATCCGAGCAAGCTACATGAGTCAGATCGGCACGGGCTGATGCCACAGCCTCTGCCAATCCAAGCGGGCTTTGTATCCATCAACAGATTAGTAAAATACAATGATTGGCTCAGTGGTGCACACTGTCTGCACACTGTATTCTGAAGTGTACCTGGCGCTACTGTACTAACACAGCATCATATACTGTGTGTACTACATATTAACAAAGCACCCTGTACTGCACATCCAGCTCTCCCCTAAAATACAGGTATGATTTATGGTGCTTTGGAGGAGAGGATTCATTGTCGCTGCCTACCAATTTTGGGATCTCTGGGACTTGTAGTTCACCAGTTTCCTTTTTCTGATGTTTTTTTTATTTTTTTTGTTTGTTTCTGATGTTTTTTTGTAAATGGTGTTGCCTCGGAAGGGGGGTAGTCTTATATGGTGAGTATAGCCCCAAACCTAAGTTTTCACAGGAAAAATAGGGGGTCGTCTTATACACCCAGTCGTCTTATACGCTGGCAAATACGGTAACCTAAAAAAAAATGAAGACATTAATTGTCCATTAATAATTGTCCGAATCATCAGCTTTCTCATCCTACAGTATGTGAGCTGAAATAATGCAAAAAAAAAAAGAAAAATCCAAAGTTCGTGAAGTGCAAAACAGTGATAGTATGAGACAGCAAAACCTCGTTGGCATACAAACTCCTTGTGAAAAAACCATGCTCTCCCTAATTCACCTCATGAAACAGATGCACATATTGTTCACCTTCTAGTTAGACCCCCAAAATTATAAAAAGTCTAACTGCGCTTTGTTATAAAGAGACATGCACTCCCCACATCCAGCTCCATGAAAGGTAGGCACAATGGTAGGAAAGGGTTAAAGTGATATTAAAGTCTGTTTTTTTTTTTTTTTAAATAACAAACATGTTATACTTATATGCTCTGTGCAGTGGTTTTGCACAGAGCAGCATCCTCTTCTTCGTGGGTTCCTTGCCAGCGCTTCTGGCCCCTCCTTTGCTAAGAGGCAGCCATTTAGACATGGAGCTGTGGCTCGAACCTGCCCCACCCCCTCTCTCTCCTCATTGACTCACTTACTTTGACAGGAACAGGAGCCAACAGTGTCCGCTTCTGTGTCAGCCAATGAGGAAGGAGAGTCCCGGACAGCCAAGGCTCTTGTGCAACATCGCTGGATCGAGATAGGGCTCAGGTAAGTATTAGACCCCTTTCATACTGGGGTGATTTTCAGGCGTTTTAGCGTCTCTCCTGCCTCCCCAGTGTGAAAGCCCACGTACTTTCACACTGGGGCAGTGCGCTCGCAAGACAGGAAAAAAGTCTTGCCAGCAGCATCTTTGGTGTAGTGCGGGAGCGGTGTATACACTGCTCCCAAAATGCCTTGCCTATTGAAATGAATTAGCAGCGCTGCTGAATCGCCTGCAAAGCGCCTAAGCAGTGCTGCAACGGTGGTTTTAACCCTTTATTCGGCTGCTAGTGGGGTTAAAAGCGCGCCGCTAGTGGCTGAAAAGTGCCACTATAAAAGCGGTAAAGTGCCGCTTAAATTATTGGTGCTTTACCGCTAAAGCCGCCACCATCCCAGTGTGAAAGGGGTCTTGGAGACTGAGGGGGCTACTGCACACAGAAGTTTTTTTTTTTATCTTAATGCAAAGAATGCATTAAGATAAAAAAATAACTTCTGCCTTTACAACCACTCTTTTCCACTCCATGCAGCATGACACCCATGTAAGAAAGCACAAAAAACTGAGATTATAGTGTTCACTGCATATTTAATAAAGCACCAATTACTCTAAATAAAACACGGAATGGGCAGACTGCAATAAACAATGTAGCAAGAAAGCATATGAGAGATACAGCGGTGAAGGAATACCAGACAGTTTAGAACTTGTTACTCAGACATGTCCATCAGCATGATGACATCATTAGGGTGTCACCCTTTACCCGGTATTGTCCAATTGGGACTTCTTTAAATTATGCCTTGATCTGTATTTCTGTAGTTGTTTTCTCCTGCATTTATCCTGGAAAAGGAAAGGGCAGCAATATATACAAATCAGGCTAAAACTAACAGCTATCGCTGCTTGCTCTTTCACTATTTAGTGACAGCCCTAAACATTAGCCTTCATTTACAATTAAAGAAGAAATTAATGCAAAAAACGAATTCCCACTGATTCGCTCCCTCCCCCAGTTTGTTGTACCAAGTTACAGTTTTTTTAGGGGGAGCGAGTACTGATTTTTATCAGTACCCACTCCCACTTTCGTATTCGTCACCTAGGCAAGGAGGATGTCCCTTACCCTGCCCCCTCCCATCTCACAGCCTCCTGGGATGCATCACCTGTCCCAGGAGGCTGCAGGACCATTCACAAGATACTGCGTGAGCTGACATGTGCACAGTGGGAGGCCAGCTGTGGTTCCGCAGGAAGCCACAGCCATCTTCTATATCCAAGGTGGCAGCACCAGTGATCCTCAGCAGTAAGAAGAACTGGCTACAGGAGGACAGCGCTGGACCCAGATACTGGTAAGTACCTCGTTTTTAAAAGTCAGCAGTTACAGTATTTGTGGCTGCTGACTTTAAAAAAAATCAAGCTGAAGTTCCTTTTCCAACTCATCCAAGATGTCTTTCGGGTCTGAACCTTAAAGCCTGTATGGTCCAGGTTTTGCTAGTATCACTTACACCGGTGACATCTCTACAGGAAGTCTGTGTGTGGCTGACCTAAGTCAAACAGATTTGAAACTTAGCTCTTTTTATCCTTATTATGATTTAAGTTTTATTACATTTCTTAAAGAGAAACTATGAAAACACTGACTGGCAACTAAGGAAAACACACAAGTACAATAATGACATCCAGATATAGGCCACAGCACAAGGGAGAAGGTCAGCAGTTCGGCAAGATTAAACTCTTTGATAATTCAATTACAAACAAAAGTTTACTTTATTGTGATATCCAATTACAGATATACCAAATATGTAGCATTACTAAAATGACCTGTGAAAACAGATTTAAAATGTCATTTAGGCTGAATCTGTCACAATTAATTCGATTTTTTTCTTTTGAGGTAACAAATTTTTATATATATATATATATATATATTACACACGCATCGTATGTATCATCCTACTTAGTTACATTTTTGCAAGCCTCTGTTGCAGGTATTCATTTAAAAAAAGTTAATTCTAGAAAGAAGACCCAGGTTTGTATGAAATTACAAGTCATACATTTTTGCTAATTTTCCATTGTAATTCATTTTGATCACTTTCTTACTTAATTTACAAGAATTAGTAAATGCACAACAAAAGCTTGATTTACAAAAATGCAAGTGCTTGTGTCAAATATTCATGAGAAGGAAAAACCAACATTTTTTAAATTTCTCTGCTCAAGAGTGGATGTTTTATGTGAAAAAGAAAAAAATATTTATTCTAAATAACCCCCTAAGAGCCGGTTCACACTGAGGCAGCACGACTTGCAGCGCGACTGCCTCAGGCGACTTGCAAAACGACTTCTGTATAGAAGTCAATGCAAGTCGCCTGAAGTCGCCCCAAAAGTAGTACAGGATGTGCATGTGTGTCTGTGTATGTTTGAAATATGTGAAATAATACAGTGGATTCCCCATTACCTGAGCTGCAAATGGGTGTGACATGTGAAGATCTGATCTCCATAGTTTTGGAATGTGGAGTGTCGGCCGACCCCGGTCAGATATACTCCCGGTCCTGGGCGGATCCCCACATTATCACTTTATACATATCAATTATTCATTGGCACATATTTTCTGTACAGATTTGTACATTTATATATATTTGATATATATATATATACTTTTAATTAATTAAATTAGTTATATTATGCACACATTCATCATTTCTGCACGCACTTATACTCACATTCATTTTACATTTACACCGGCAATTCATCTTGCAGTAATTGTTTTTCTACAGTATACTTTTATTTATTTTATTTTTTTTTCACACAGATGTGGGTAGTAGCCAAACATGCACACACTTCACACCATTGCAATGTGTAGTAATTGTCCGGCCCTCTCCCTAGCCACGGCCTCACAAGGATCTCCCGCCTCAACCCCGGTCGGGACCACTCATTTCGGGCCACCGCTCCATTCCATACCCTAGTACTGGCCATAACTTATGGGCTACCTTGTAAGTAACATTGATAGTGCTTCTTTTCTCTCTTCTTTACTTTTTCTTTCTTTTCTATGGGGAATAGTGGATTCCTATAGATCACTCAATAATCTATTCATTCTTAGTTCATTCATGCATCCAACTCCCGATGATTGGCAAGAGGCCATAAACCGCGTTGAGTGTTCATCCATGGATGCCAAATAAAAGATTGCCCTGTTAATTGTATTATATTACAACCTTTATCAATTTCATATATCATGGCAATCATGTATTGATAATTTGTATGTATATGATTGTTTATCATTTACCTTGTTTGTCACAAATCATGTTCTCTAATTATTCTCCATTAAATGTATTATTATTATATATTGACTCTTTATGACCACATTCTGTATCATAAACATTTTACTACTATCAGCTTTATTATAATTATTAACATTTATTATAATGTACCCCTAGGGGATTGTGACATTCAACTGATTCATGTTTATTCTATATATCATTATACACACCAAAATGCCTCATGTAAAGTCCCAACCCCACTTCTTTTGTTCTCGCAATCCACTGTTAGATTACTGCAATGAGATTTTGACTGCTTGCCATATGTTTCTACACTTTGTAATTTTTTTTCTCTTTTCCTTTCCTTTTTCCCAGTGCTGCCGTAGTGATAAATCTGGGAATGAGTAGCGTAAACATGTTCTGATAGGAGATACTGATAAAGCAGCCATCCACCTATGACATAACTGTTATTTGATTTAGTACCAAAGCCTGACATTTATGTTAGTAACATGTCAAGCAGCAGCCAAGGAATTGATGCTGAGCATGCCTACATTTTATCCATGTACAATGCCTGGCAGATGTGTTTAATAAGAATTCCATACTTTGTCTCTAATGTTCCCTGAAAAGCCCACATACTTATCAGATGTGTAAAATGAAGTATAGGGAATTTCAGTATTCAATTTAACTCATGCTGTAAATTGAACAAGCTTTAGCAATCTTCTTATAAATAAAGAAGTCCTTATAATTAGCAGGAATTCCCATTAAAAAATGCAGCATGAGTGTTGTTGAGATGAACATGTGAAAATCTCCCCCTGGCTGGCATCATAACCACAACATCAATAGTCCACAATATAAAGAAGTTGTTGTGAAAACTATAAAGAAATACTGTCTGTTAGAACTTAATGATGATACATTAAGAAATATTTTCCCTTAGCAGACAAAAACTGTGTTTAGGAACTCACTCGTCTTGAGATACATGTTAGTCCACAGTTTTGATGTTAGCCAAAACATTTGTTTAGTTTTGCATAGAGTTGGACAGAATTATAACCCCTATATGTTTTTATCCATTGTTTGTTCCTCCGTTAGAGAAATGTCCACTTGCTTGATTCCTCTTGCTGACAATAGTTTTACCAGACAGGAAGTGAAGGGAACTCTCCAGTAGCAGCACAGAAAAAAAATCTAGTACTAGTTCCCACACTCTACTAAAAAGTGTTTTTCATTTAAGTTATTGTTTTTGTTATTGTTTTAAATAGTCTCCCTTACTTACTGTCTGGTGAAACCATTGTCAGCAGAACAGGAAGTGAAGGAAAATTTCTCTAACGGAGCCCTGTATACCGATAAAACCAGACAGGAGTCCTAATCCTTCCCCATTCTACCAAAACTGAAAAAAAAGTTTTAGTTTCGAATACACTTTGAGGATGAACAGTGTAAATTACGTAAAAATTACTTTTTAGAACAAAATAATGTTTTTAGGAGCTGCAGGAGATGTTCACTTGTCATAACACAACAGATAGCAGGATACTATCTCCACTTTTAGTAACAGGTTAGCAATTTGCAGTAACAGACCTTTTATGTTTGATACAAAAAATGTAGCTTCTCTATTAGAATGTGGATGTGGACTCTTGCAAGCTTAAAAGACTTAAAGAGCATACAAAAAATCCAGAAGGGCAATAAAGGTCAGTGTTTCAAGTGAAGTTGGTTCATAACTGTGACCTAGAAAGCTTCAAATCTATTCAAAGGGTGGGGATACATTGGAGAGGAGAGGATTACTTGAAAAGCGTAAGCCAGAAAAATGTAGCTATGGATGTGGACTAAAGTATGTACGCAGGACATCTTGTCCAATGGGTTTTTAAATTTAGGACTTCACACTAAACATCCTACAGTGATTGTAAAGCTATTTTTTTAAATAACAAACATTTCTTACTTGCCTGCTCTGTACAATGGTTTTGCACAGAGCAGTCTTGGTCCTCCTCTTCTGGGGTCCCCCACTGGTACTCCTGGCTTTTTCCCCCTCCAAGTGCCCCATAGCAAGCCACTCATGTGGACTCAATCCTAAGCCAGGCTCTGTGTGTCTATTGTAACACACGGCACAGCTCGACCTGGCCCCAGCTCTCTCCTCACAGGCTGTGATTGACAGCAGCAGGAGCTTATGTCTTCCACTGCTGCCTCCATGTCCAGTGATGAGAGAGAGGAGAAAGCTGCTGCTCTTGGGCACAATGCTGGATCACTATCAAGCTTAGGTAAGTATTTGGGGGGACTGGGTGGTGAGGCAAGCTCCCAAGGTTTTTTACCTTAATGCAGAGAATTGATAAAAGCTGAATTCTAGGAATTCAGCAACTTTGTTAAAAAGTAAAAGCACACTATGAGGTATGTCCAGGGAGCTGCATGACATCTCCGGGTCTTATATCTATTATTTACATTTGACAGGTTTATTGCTCTGCCAGAAAGACACTCTGGGGGCTCTAACAGGAGAGAAACACATAGAGCAGCTACTGTATGCCCTCCCTTCTGCTGCCCATTCAAGGAAGCCTTTGTATTTTGTGAATGTGTTTACATAATACTAAGGCTTCTGTGATTGGGCAAGAGGAGGGTAGTGGTGAGCATAGCCACTGCAGCGACTCTACTGTTCAAGGTGCAAATCTCAGAAGAATCAGCATTGCTTTCCCAAAAATACAATGATAGCTGTGTTGTGGGATTAGTATAAAGCTGTCAAATATAAATAATAGAGCTAAGCACAGGAGGGGTCATGTATGTGTGTATGTGTGTATGTCTTTATTTTTTACAAAAGAGCTGAATTCCTGAAATTCTTCTGTCTAGAGGCCCCATTCACAACTCTACGTGATTTTCAAATTGCAATTGCTATGTAACTCTGCATGTTTATAGGGCCAGTCCATTCACTTGAATGGCCTGCCCTATACTTGTTTGTTGCCCAAAAAAGGCTCCTGTTCCTGTTCGGGTGACACGATTTACGCCATTTTTAAAGGCGCTGTTGTCTGCAATTGCCACATGATCCTGTTGCGCTGCAATCTTGGTAGAATCACATCACATTCGGGGTGTCATTGAACGATAATAACACCCAAATGTGCATTGGGCATTTTGCAGCAATTGCCACGTGATTTGGGGTTGCAAGCAGAATTGCGCCGATTCCATATCGCAAAGTGCAAATAGGACCTTACAAGCAATTTAATCTGGATTTTGATTTAAAGTGTAATAGAAAGCAACAACTCTATGTTAACATGAAATAACTATTTTAAGTTGTAAAGTGTTACATTTTATTACTTTATGTTGGAATTTAATTCATCATAAGAAAGATTAACAGTATAAAAAAAAACTGTGCAGAATAATTCTAAGACTAAATAAAATAAAATATAATGGGTATCCTACTTGGTGAATGGCCAACCTTTAGAACCACTTTAAAGTAATAATAAATAACAAGCAGGTCATATACTTACTGTGCAGCAGTTTTGTACAGAGCAGCCACAATCCTCCTCTTCTCATGTCCCCCACCGGCGCTCCTGTTCTCTCCCTACTGCCCCCAGAGCTAGCAGCTTGCAATCGGGGCACCTGAGCAGGTACGGTCTCGAGCCGCTGCTCTGCATGTACATTCACATACAGAGCCACGGCTCACCTCTGCCCCCTCTCTCTCTCCTCATTGGCCAATGGCTCCCATTGCTGTCTCTGCCGATAAGGAGGGGGAGATCCAGCAGAGCTGAGGCTCCAATGCACAGCGCTGGAGAAAGATCAGGCTCAGGTAAGTATTAGGGGGGGCTGGGGGGGTAAAAAAACTTGAGCCTTTAGAACCACTTTAAGTCATGTATTAATAGGAATACATGGGTGCCGCCTAGTATCAGCCAGTCAGCAAAGTGTGCAGGCTTCCAAAAGTGATAACCTGAGGTATTTGGTTATTTATAAACTAACTTGCAAACCACATGGAGATAACAACATAAGGAAAGAATAATGGACTCAATTGTGTTTTGTTTTGCAACTGTTGTAAACTGTTGGAATTTCAACTGAGCTTGAAACCTTTTTTTGCAGTGATAGACTGTGGATGTGATATTGGTGTGTTAGAAGCTCCAATGCTACTAGAAATGCTTAACCAGGCATCATAACCAGTTCAATTCTAGAACAGCTGTTTAATTCATAGTATTGCTATCTTGCTATAGAGCTGATGTCTTAAATGCCTAGTATATAAAAAAAAATTGTTAATTGGAATTACCAAAAGAATAAAAAGAAAAAACCAACAGAACAGATTTGGCATGTTTGAAACAATATTAGTGGACATCCACTAGGTACTGTACAAATCAGCCCGGTGGGCTGCAGATCTCAAACCCAACTAATTAGCTCACTAATTTCTGTTACAAAAATAAAAAAATTAAAATAAAAAAAAATAAAAATAATAGTCTTTGTATGCCCATTTAAAGGTAACGCTTTTAACCAGTTCTAATATAAAGATAATAGTAGAAATGTAAAATACTACAGCAATGATACTGAATTTCTCAGAATACCCAAAGGACATGTAAAACATACCTTTTTCAATTTGTGGCTCCCCATAGCCATTAGAAGAGAAATCTGTTGTTCACCCCATTAATACTACTGCACAGGACTGAACAAAGAACTGCTGACCAGCAGAACATGGAGATTTCATTGGCATATCCAAACATTACCTGTATGTTCAAGAATGTATATGTATACATTTAAAAACAAATGACATCAGTACACAACAATGTCTTGAATCAAATTACTTTGATTCAGGCACTTGCCTTTAGTGTGACATGTTAAGACAGATTTATTGAGGGGATTATAACATTGCTGTAAATGTATTTACTATAACAGGATTTCACCATATGAGTTTTTATTATTAATTTCTACAATGTATAATGTGGTAACATTAATTTGTCTGCTATTTTGAGCGCTAATGAAGTATGCATTGTTAATTTTGTGTATTTGTCATATTGTTGTTATTTATTTCAACATGAATCCACGTACAGATGATTCATAGTAGTTTTTTAAATCCCATTTTTCAATAGACTACTACAGTGTAATCTAAAAGAAAAAAAAATATTTAGTCTAAAGAGGTAATACAAGCTTCTCATCTTGGATATCCGAGAAACTCAGACTGATTGTAATCGTGTCTGTCTCTTTTTCCTTCATCCCCTCCTAATCTTTCAACAAGTGATCATCATCATCCTTCCCAGAGCACTCTGCACTGAATGATCATTTCAGGTAAAACTGGTCATCTTAGACAATTTAGAAAAAATGAGGTATAGAAGAGTACACTGTGTTATGATTATGGGGATCTGAAACCTTGTAATTGTCTTATTTTATGTTTAAAAAACCTTTGACGCCAACCTATCAATGACATCTTTGAAAGGATTTAGCAAGGCACTGCAAATGCAATGTTATGCAAATTGCAGTAACCCATAGAAAGCAATCAGGATTCAGGTGAATATAGTCAAATAGGTGAAACATTATAACTTATTAAAGAAGTTGACAATCTTTATCTAAACAAACACATTTGTGAATATTAACATCAATTACTCAAGTGAAACACATTTGCATATAATTAGCTATTCAAAGTGAACAGACATTTTCACATGAGCTGCTGCATAGTCACACATTTTTCAGTGAAGTTTCTCAACTACTTTATAGCTCGTTTTATGTGTCAAAAATCGGCTATACATGGATTGAGGTTTGCCAGTTCTGCAGGGACCGGCTGATATTCGAGCCATCTATAGGCAGGATGATCATACACAAGTCAATTCATTGATTGACTTGGGTACAACCAACTTGTCAGATTTTTGGCTTGTGATTACTGCCAGCCAGGGACTATAGCTGCTAGCAGTAATCAATGTGTTTTACCAGCCAGAAAGGCTCCCCCCTGCCCACCAGCAGAAGACAGTAGCGCTGTGGGAGGCGTTCCACCACTCCAACACTGACTGTGTTGATGGGGAAATCTAGTAATTTTCTTTCCTTCCACCTGTGGTGAAAGGAAAGACTATCAAATCATCTACGGGATGCTTTAAAAATGGCAAAATTGAATATAAAGAATATGTCAATATCTGTTCATTGTAAAGGACCTATCATGAATACACAGCAGATTACAACTATGTCTCATGAGATAACAGACTATTCACTTTTACCTAGCATGCCCAACCTGCTTTTGAGAACAGTTACTGGGTTTGGAGAAATCACAGAGAAATCAGATTCTTGACAAGCTTTACACTGTCATGTATAGATCTGTGCTAAAGCATAGCACCCTCCAAATGTTTTTTGTAGTTTTAAATAGTGTGGGGAATAGCTAAAACGTTTTTATTTCTGTGATCCCATTGAGGAAATATCACCTCAGTTCCTGTCTCTGTGACACTCATGCTCTGGAAAAATGAAACCTTAAGAATGACTTAATTGATTTATTGTGAATAACAACATTTGTAGTTTTAAATGTTGTATCTGTTATGCCCCATACACACAGTCGGAAATTCCGACGGAAAATGTCCGATCGGACCATGTTGTCGGAAAATCCGACCGTGTGTGGGCTTCATCAGACTTTTTCCGTCGGAAATCCAGCTCTCAAATTTTCCAACAACGAAATCCGATCGGACATTTTCCGATCGTGTGTAGGGAATTATGACGGACAAAGTGCCACCCATGCCCAAATTAGGAGACCAAACCTATTGGCTAATAGCCTCTACGTAGTTCCGCCGTACGCAACGAACGTCACCACGTTCAGAATGATCGGATTTTCCGACAACTTTGTCCGACCGTGTGTATGCAACACCAGTGTCGGCCAAAATCCGTCGGAAAAAATCTGATGGATTTTGTGGTTGGAATTTCCGACCGTGTGTACGGGGCATTAGGATAGAGATATAGAACTTGCTCATTCTGAGTTCATTTTAGCACCCTTTAAGCTAGTGTATGAATAAATACACACACCTGTCATTTCATTTTTAATAACCAGCTAAGGAACCTCAGAAACATAAAACAGGACATTTTAGCAAGTCACCATACAACAATGTACAGCATGTCTCGTGGTACTTTGTAGCATGAGTGTGTTGGCAGCTACTGTATGTGCGCTTTAAAGCGGTTCTGCACACATCTATGCATGTTGTGCTCTATCGCTTCTATACCATCTAAATAGTTCTAAATGCTGGTTCAATTCTCCAACTGGTAAGTGTACCAGTTATCTATAGTTCATCTTTTGTTTTCTCCCTGCGGCGGTGGGCGGGCTATATGCAGGGATCCGCATCATTTCCTGTCGAATTCGCAGTGTCTCCTGGGATCTCGTGTAATTAATCCCAGGAGTCATTGCGGAGGTCAGATGAGAAATCTTGCGTTATTTCAACGGCGTCACCCGTTGTCATGCCAACCTTTCCGATTACGCCGCTCGTAGCTGTGAAGCCACTGAGCATGTGTGGGAACTGGCAATGAATGCTGGTTCCTCAGAACGAAGGGAAGGAGGAAGTATTTGCTTGTGGGCTTCAAATGCCCACAAGCAAGATGACATCGGCCAAGATACATTTTTAAAAGACTTCTTTGCAGATAAAAACGGATGGAGAGAATGGGCAGCGTCAATATAAGTAAGCAGATTATAAGATATACATCATTTACAATCATTCACCTAAAAAAAAAGTATTTAAGTCAGTTAAAGTGCTTTGCAGTTTTAAATGTTTTCCAAGTATCATACATGAGCATACATTGACACTTATCTGAACTCTATAGCATAGTAGTTCAGATTTTTAAAATATTATAGGCTGAAAACTTGTTCTAAGGCAGTCAGTAACTAGGTGTAGCACAATACTGGAAATTGACATATATGTTTGTGTTTTCCTGTTTCTGGTGTTACCGACTCAAGCAGCACTAAACTTGAAGGCTGAAAATGGTTTGTTTATTTTATTCAGTCAATAATGCCCCAAAAAGTAAAATAACAGTGGTATTAAAGATGCAACAACAATTAGGAAAAGTGGATCACCATAGCAGAAAATGATCAAACAGCATTACAATAGATTATACACAATACCTTGGAAAGTGGAGGCAGATTTCAGACTCTGGTGTCTTTGGGTTAAAGAATGGCCCTAATTAAAGAGGTAAAGTCCCTCCCTATGCCACTGGCCAGTGGTCCATTAACTACTGTTGGCCAGTGTTGGGGCCTAAAGTCCTGGGTTAGAGTGCTCACTACTTTCCCCTGGGGTAGGGCATTTGTTATCCCAAATTTATTAAACAGGGAAGTGTGGCCAAGTGTGGCTGAAACAGCTTGGGCCTTTTCAAAAGCAGACTTAAGATTTCTAAGCAGGTCGACATAGCATTGTGAGTTACCGAAGGTCAGTTTCACCAGAAATTGCGTCTCTCTCCCAAAAATGAGCATGTATCATGAGTAACCAATAGCATCATTCACTGTACTCTTATATGCATACATTACTGCAGAGAGTGCCCAGCATAGAGGGTATAGTTGAATGTCCTTGTGAGTGATGGGGGGTAATTTTTTGGGTTGGAATAGCGGGTGAAAGGTCTGTCAACACCAAGACATTTCCCTGGCCACTCGTTGTAGACACCAGATTCAGGAAATCAGTAAACACCATCTCCATGGGACCTTGACGTTGGATGTAGCCCATCAGGAGTTCTGGGGGTAACGTTTTCCTCTGGATACAGTATAAATAGGAGTGACAGAAACGTTTAACTTTGGATCTAATACAAGATCAGGAGAATCGGTTTCTCCCTAATTTCAAAGTCCTTTTTTGGTACCATGTGACTTTAACATGTAAGGAAGCCAATACTGTTTCCTTGTGCTGGAAGAAATAGTTGCCACTTGCCTTCTAGATTGACTGAGGGGCCTCTTCTGTAAACCAGCCCATCATGAAGCTGTAACTGATCTTCCCTTCCTGGACCAGTCAGACCTCTATTGGTGAGTTCATCAGTAAAAGCTCTAGCTTATGGCTCTCTAGAGTTCTGAGCGTTAAATTACATAAGGGGTGTTTGATTTGGTCCCTCTTTAACTCCCACATACTAAGCATAGGCAGACATGAGATATTTGAGTCATATTCCTCTTACTCTTGCTGAGTATGGACAGACCTTCATCTCTTACATTGCATCATGTTGTAATAGAGCCTCTCCAAGGACTAGATACTCAACCTCTTGATATAGGGCTCGGACTCCTTCTTGTGTCATTTGAGTCCACTCTTCCTTGGAAGTTGTGAGCATCAGCATCCCTATTTCAGGTTTCCAGATGGTATTTCAAGTTGAAGCAAAAGTCAGATAGGGATGCCAACCAATTATGTTTCATGGTGTCCTACTTGGCTGTAATATGAATATATGTGAGTGGATCTGTTTTGAAGTCTAAGTCTGCACAAGCTTGTGGGAGGTGATAGTTTCTCTCAATGGGCATAAGGCTCTGGTCCATATAGGCAACAGGCCTGAGATGTCCAATATGCTCCTGATACAATACTCCCAGTGAGTCCTTCATTTAAAGCATTAGCATATATGTTGTAGGGTCAAGCTGAGTCAGCATAGGCTAGAACAGGAACATTGGTCAAGCTCCTCTTCATCTGTAAAAAAGCCTCCTCACAAGGGTCATACAACTTCACTTTTATTGACTCTTAAGATTTTCTAGGCCCTTGACTGGTTAGTGCAGATGACTCTGGGCCACCCCCTCCCATTTCTCAGTAGGTCATTGATGGATTTGGCCAATTTGGGGAAATGCTTCACAAACCTTCAGTAATAAGAGCATAACCTCAAAAAGGACCTCAGTTCAGTTATGTTTTGGAGCCTTGACTTCGTGGGATCAGTGACCACTCATTCAGCAGAAATGACTTGCCCAAGATAATTAAATGATGTTTGATACAGCATATACTACTCAAGTGACAGCTTCAACCTCTAATCATGGAATATGTCATCTAGGTACATCAGCACCTTATCTGGATTCATGTATCCCACCGTCTGCTCCAACAATTGTTGGAAGGCCATGGGGGCTCCTAACAGACCCTTGGGTACCCAGTCAAACTCAAAGCATTCAAACAGACAGATAAAAGCATTCTTCTCTTGGTCCTTCAGCTGGAAAGGCATTTGATGATACCCATCTATTAGGTCCAACACACTAAACCACTTGGCCCCAAACAGACACTGCAGATCAACTTCTAATTGTTGATTAGTGTATTGATCTGGAAAAGTCCTTCTATTGAGAGTGCAGTAGTCAATACATATCCTCAGGGAAATTCTTCTTCCAGACCACTACTATATATATATATATATATATATATATATATATATATATATATATATATATATATATATATGTGTATATATAAAGTATTGGAACTCCAGGAGGTTTACTAAAGGCAAAACTAAGGCTGAACGGAATCTGTCAAGATCTTTCTCTGAACAGCTTGTCTACTTGCAGACAGATTTGGCACAGGGTACTCTCCATGCACCTCACATCAAATGTGTTCTTGAAAAAAAGTTTCAGGACAGCAGCATACAAAACTGCCTTGTTCAGCATATGTGGGATCAGAGACCCAATTTCATAGAACAATCCCAGTAATATACATTTCAAAATATCCTTGCTGCACAGATGTGTACAAAAACATTTTAACCACTTGCTTACTAGACACTTAAACCCCCTTCCTGCCCAGGCCAATTTTCAGCTTTCAGTGCTGTTACTCTTTGAATGACAATTGCGCGATCATGCAATACTGAGCCCAAATTATTTTTTTGTCTTTCACATAAATAATGCTAAATAGTGCTTTAAACAAAAAAGACCGAAAATGTTGAAAAACGAAATTTTGCAATACTGCCATTGATTAAGATAGAGTGATCCAGAATGTCACTATGGCCATAAAAAAATTTAATTTGGCAAAAATGCAATAAAAAGAAAATCTTTGAATTAAGAGAATAATTCAAAAAAGTATAGTTTGTTGTTCACATCCAATTTTTGTAAACCAGGTCTCTGTCACATACCTGAGAGGAGAATGAAATAAGGAGGTCGGCCTCTCTTGTATCTCCAGCCCAGGCCCCACTGGAAGTAAAACACTTAAGGCCCAAACGGACAGGAGGAAAATGAGTGCCTGCAGATGTAGAACAAGTGACTTGCAGCAGGAGATGCGCTTCCAAGGAAACAGAACCATCAGGTCAGGAGCAGCAGCCATGCACAGTAGTTCAGCCAAGGTTAAGGAGTCACTCCACCACAGGGCTGAGGCGTATGGCTGGTACGAGCTCTCGGCAGATTGACAGCAGGAACACTCAGGGGGGCGCAGAACTGCAAAAGCAGACAGCCAGGCAGACAATCAAATGGGTCGGGAAGCCAGGATTAGAAACAGAAGTGTGGTCACAGGGTTAGCCAGGGTCATTAACAGGCAGGCAGAGAGGTACCAAATCAAGAGCAGAGCCAAAGTCAGGAACGAGCTGCGTCAGGAACTAGCTACAAGAATAAAAGCAGGATACAAGATCAGGTCAGGAGTAAACTGGGTCAGCAAACAAAAGAACACACTGGAAGTACACAGGACACAGGGAACAACTGAAGACCAGCCAGCCTTTGTAACTTGCCTAAACCAGCAATATGTTGCTCCACCACTAATTTCCCTGATTATTGAGATTCAGCATTGATTCACGCAGTTAACTACCAACAATTATAATGACCTGACATGACCCCAAAGCTACTAGGGTAAAACAAGCCTATACCTACCTAATAAGCATACCAATATGTTAGCTTAACCACTTGCCTACCAGGTACGAACACCCCCTTCCTGACCAAGCCATTTTTCAGCTTTCAGCGCTGTCGCATTTTGAATGACAATTGCGCGGTCATGCAACACTGTACCCAAATAACATTTTTATCATTTTTTCCCCACAAATAGAGCTTTATTTGTGTGGTATTTGATCACCTCTGCGGTTTTTATGTCTTGCGCTATAAACAAATTAAGAGGGACAAGTTTAAAAAAAAGCAATATTTTTTACTTTTTATTATAATAAATATCCAATTTTTTTTTTTTTTTAAACAAATTTTTTCCTCAGTTTAGACAGATACGTATTCTTCTACATATTTTTGGTAAAAAAAAATTGCAATAAGCGTCTATTGATTGGTTTGCGCAAAAGTTATAGCGTCTACAAAATAGGGGAAAGATTTATAGCATTTTTATTATTATTATTTTTTTACTAGTAATGGCGGCGATTTGCGATTTTTATCGTGACTGCGACATTGCGGCGGACATATCGGACACTTTTGACACATTTTTGGGACCATTCACATTTATACAGCGATCCGTGCTAAAAAAATGCATTGATTACTGTATAAATGTGACTGGCAGGGAAGGGGTTAACACTAGGGGGCGCTGCAGGAGTTAATATGTTCCCTATATGAGTGATTAACTAACTGTGGGGGGAGGGGACTGACTGGGGGAGGGGACCGATCGGTGTCCCTATGTACAAGGGACACACCATCGGTCTCCTCTGACAGGACGTGGATCTGTGTGTTTACACATACAGATCCACGTCCTGCTCAATTACCGGGCAATCGCGGGTGCCTGGCGGTCATCGCGGCCGCCGGGCACGCGCATCGGCTTCCCAGCTAAGCGGCGGGCACGCGCGCGCGCCTCCCGCGGTGCGTGCGCGCCCCCTAGTGGCCAAAAAGCGAGCGCCGTCATATGACAGCGGCCCACCACCAGAGCTGCACCGTCCGCCGTCATTTGACAGTGGGCGGTCAGCAAGAAGTTAAAGAATAATTAAAGGGGTTGTAAACCTTCGTGTTTTTTTCTTTTGCATAGGATGCATTAAGGTGAAAAAACTTCTGACACTGACCAGCCCTCCAGCCCCCTGTTTTATTCACCTGAGCCTGTTTGTTCCCATGGTTGAGACACGCTCTACCTCTCTGCCTGTTGTCTCGGTTCTTGATTGGATATATTGATATCAGCGCAGCCATTGGCTCCCACTGCTGTCAATCAAATCCAATGACGCAGACGCCGGGGGTGGGGGCCAAGTCTGACATTCTGTGTCTATGGACACAGTAACCACCAGAGAGATTGCTATTCCTAGGGGGTTTACTGATGTGTGGAGAAGCTGATAGCCCCTCCGGGGGCACCTAGAAGAGGTGGATTGGGGCCACTCTGTGCAAAACGAACTGCAGAGTGGAGGTAAGTATGACATTTTTGTTATTTAAAAAAAAAACAAGGGTTTACAACCCCTTTAAAAAGCATTTAATATTGTATATTACAGCTTACAGTTCTTAGATATGGTGGCTGCATCATTTGTTTTATTTTTTTCAAGCTAAAAACATTTTTGGCAAGTACAGAAAATACCTAAAGATTTTGCCAAGAAGGCAGTGTCCTTTCTAGATATCCTCTGTAAACTACCAATTGCCCTGCTCCCTATGTAATAAAAGGAAGAAATATGGGCATGTTTGTAGTCCATATCTCTCCATCTCCATTAGATGGGGGCAGGGCAATTTACATCTTTACATTTGCAATCTAAATATATATCAGGAGTGCAGCCTAAGGCAACAACAATGGCAGGATTATCTAGTGAAAATAAAGCAACAAAAAAATAAATAAATAAAACAAAACAAAACAAATGCAGCCACCACACCAAGGACTAACATGCAGTTATATATATTAAATTTTTGCTTTTGGGTTTAGATGCACTTTCAATTTAAAGTGGTGTTGCACATAGAAAAAATAAATAAATAAACCATTAGAATTCCTAAAAAAAATAAAAAAAAAACATTTGGATTTTTTTTTTAACTCGCCTCTAAATGCCTGTTCCTAGGGGGTCCCTCGTAGTCTGCCTCCTTCAGTGCCTGGGCTGGTGACATCACTTCCCCTCGGAGCAGGAAGGGCTCAGCTCTGCCCCCTCCCTCCTGTCAATCATCTGGGACACGTGACAGGCCCCAGATGACTGCGCGGCAAATCACTGCGCGCGTCGCTGCTCTTGAATGCGCAGTGGGTGCCCGGCTGTGAAGCCACAGCCGGGTGCCCACAGTTAGAATGCCGGCGCCGCTGAGCGGATGGGGGGACGTGCGGGGCTCTGTTCCCCCGCATCGCTGGACCCTGGAACAAGTAAGTGTCAGCAGCTGAAGTATTTGTAGCTGCTGACTTTAAATGTTTTTTTTTTTTTAAGGGGAACTCCTCTTTAATGTATAAACAGTACCACTAAATGAAGAACCTTTCCAAGCTTTTCTGGAGAACATTACTATTGTACTGTGACCTTTTTAAATGTATCTAAATAGCCACATTCCAAGTACATCCTTAACTTTTAACATGCATGTGTACAATATATTATAACTTGACAACGTTTGATAAAATGGATCTACCTCTAGTTCTCTGTTATACAAGAAGTAAATTGTGTACAGAGCATACAGTATATATGAAAGCCATAGAAGACTGAAATACCTTACACTTAACTAGTAAAAAGAGCTTATGTTATTTCATCACTCATCAAAATTACACAGAATCTCTGCATCTCCAGCTACCATCCTATTGACTAATGGACTGTAAATATTGAATATTCTATATGTCATGGAAGGAAAAGGCTTTTTATCATTGATATGTTTAAATACATGTAAAGCCAGATAAAAGCATGTCATGTTTTTGTTTGATTTTACTTATGCTCTTAACCATCTCTGTAGCTGATTTTCCTGATATTTGTACATTTATTTTACAGACAAATAATTAGGGTTATAATGTTATCTTCAGTGCACTGTATTATTGTTTTTGCCAACATTTGAAAATAGGAAAATAAAAGAAAGTAATAATATATATATATATATATATATATATATATATACACAGTGGTGTGAAAAAGTGTTTGCCCCCTTCCTCATTTCCTGTTCCTTTGCATGTTTGTCACACTTAAGTGTTTCGGAACATCAAACCAATTTAAACAATAGTCAAGGACAACACAAGTAAACACAAAATGCCATTTGTAAATGAAGGTGTTTATTATTAAAGGTGAAAAAAAATCCAAACCATCATGGCCCTGTGTGAAAAAGTGATTGCCCCCTAAACCTAATAACTGGTTGGGCCACCCTTAGCAGCAACAACTGCAACCAAGCGTTTGCGATAACGTGCAATGAGGCTTTTACAGCGTCCTGGAGGAATTTTGGCCCACTCATCTTTGCAGAATTGTCCTAATTCAGTTACATTATAGGGTTTTCGATCATGAACGGCCTTTTTAAGGTCAGGACTTTGTCTAGGATTCAGGTCAGGACTTTGGCTAGGCCACTCCAAAGTCTTCATTTTGTTTTTCTTCAGCCATTCGGTGGTGGACTTGCTGGTGTGTTTAGGATCATTGTCCTGCTGCAGAACCCAAGTTCGTTTCAGCTTGAGTACACGAACAGATGGTCAGACATTCTCCTTCAGGATCTCTTGGTAGACAGCAGAATTCATAGTTCCTTTTATCACGGCAAGTCTTCCAGGTCCTGAAGCAGCAAAACAGCCCCAGACCATCACACTACCACCACCATATTTTACTGTTGGTATAATGTTCTTTTTCTGAAATGCAGTGTTCCTTCTACGCTAGATATACTTGGACACACACCTTCCAAAGAGTTCCACTTTTGTCTCATCGGTCCACAGAATGTTGTCCCAAACGTCTTGGGGATCATCAAGATGTGTTGTGGAGAAATTGAGACGAGCTTTGATGTTCTTTTTGCTCAGCAGTGGTTTTCTCCTTGGAACTCTGCCATGCAGGCCATTTTTGCCCAGTCTTTTCCTGATGGTGGAGGCATGAACGCTGACCTTAACTGAGGCAAGTGAGGCCTGCAGTTCCTTGGACGTTGTTGTGGGGTCTTTTGTGACCTCTTGGATGAGTCGTCGCTGCGCTCTTGGGGTAATTTTGGGTGGCCGGCCACTCCTGGGAAGGTTCACCACTGTTCCATGTCTTCGCCATCTGTGGATAATGGCTCTCACTGTGGTTCGCTGGATTCCCAAAGCTTTGGAAATGGCTTTATAACCCTTTCCAGACTGATAGATCTCAATTACTTTCTTTCTCAATTGTTCCTGAAATTCTTTGGGTCTCGGCATGATGTATAGCTTTTAAGGATCTTCTGGTGGACCTTACTGTGTCAAGCAGCTCCTATTTAAGTGATGCCTTGATTGTGAACAGGTGTGGCAATAATCAGGCCTGGGTGTGGCTAGAGAAATTGAACTCAGGTGTGGACAACCACAGTTATAGTATGTTTTAACAAGGGGGGCAATCACTTTTTCACACAGGGCCATGATGGTTTGGATTTTTTTTCACCTTTTAATAATAAACACCTTCATTTACAAATTGCATTTTGTGTTTACTTGTGTTGTCCTTGACTATTGTTTAAATTGGTTTGATGTTCCGAAACACTTAAGTGTGACAAACATGCAAAGGAACAGGAAATGAGGAAGGGGGCAAACACTTTTTCACACCACTGTATGTATATATATATATATATATATATAATGTTACCAAAAAGAACAGTTGTTACCCTCTCTATCTAGTAAAGGATAAACATTTTTTATTTTATTTTTTTACAGTTTTTATTAAAGTACCAGCAAACAGATGTACACCATGTACCATGGACAATCAATGTTATGGTTTATAATATGTTATCATGAAAAATGTATAGCTATATCATTTCTTTTTATTTAGTAATAAAAAAAATTATTTTAATATATTTTTATTAACATTTTAATTGTAGAAATGTATAGAAATTTACAAAAGAAAGGAAAGAAACACAATTGGCAACATGGAAATGTACAATAAACTATATGGTAAAGACACAAGAGGGTAAGGACATATTGATTCCTTGATTTGTACACATAATTTCCTCAAAGAGTTATGACACCAGTCTAATATTCGAGCTATGTGAACCGCTTCATAATAATGACCCATATGGGGCTGGCACTCCTTCCAAATATTTGGGCCTGGTTAAGGTGTCATAACCAATTATAGTATGAGAATCAGCCCAAATATAACGTACAAATAGAGATTTTAAAGAGCTGAAGAAGAAACGTGGGGGGTTTATTGGTACAATTTTAAAGATATAGAGGATACAGGGCAAAATAACAATTTTCAGGAGTGCCATCCTTCCAAATCATGAATGATTAAAAACCCGCCAATTCTTCAACCTGTTGTTTTCAAATTACAGTAAAGGTTTTTAATTTAAGTCATAAAGAAGCTCAAGGTTAGCTGGAATTTGAATATAAAAAGGATATACCGAGCTGTGACTAAATTAATATATATGAATAATGGCTGCCAACACAGCTGTAGACAAAAAGCAATGTAAATAGATAAAAATGTGTAGTGGTGTATAAGTGGGTCCACCAACGCGTTTCAACTAATAAGTCGTCATCTAGTTGGTCATATATATATTTTTACACTCCATTTAGCACTTTCACTTAGTGGTAATTCACTATTTGATCATCTTCACTGATAAACCACTCACCTGATAGAATATTAGCACTACACATTTTTATCTATAGCTGGAATTTGAATACCTAAATATTTAATAGCTTTAGTTTTCCAAAGAAAATGGAAAGAGTCCTGAAGCATCAAGACAGTCGAGTTTGGTATTTTAACATTTATTGCTTCAGTTTTATGCATTTTCGCTCTAAAATTGCTATGTTGACCAAGGATTTTGAACTTGTGCATTAGGGCTGGAAAAGCCATGTTTGGGTTAGAAATGCACAGTAATATGTCATCCACATAAAAGGCATAATTGTATCTCTTTTTGGCCTATAATCAGACATTGAATAGAAGGGTTAGCTCTAATGGCGTTTGCCAGGTGTTTCATTGCCAAAATATAAAGATAAGACGAAAGAGGACACCCTTGACATGTTCTGTTGTGGATATAAATGGGGTCAGATAGGATACAGTTGACTCGAACCCTAGCCAAGGGTGAGTCATATAAGGCCATAATTTTAGTTAGTAAGCTAGGGGGCCCACCAATGAATGCGAGACAGGCCAAAATAAATCCCAAGATATGCGATTGAATGTCTTCTCAGTATCTACCACTAAAAGGCAAAGGGGAAGATGTATTTCTTTGTGTAGTCCAAGAGGGTAATAGTTTAGATTTTTTTTTTTAAAAAGCACGTGTGTTTTCCGCTTGTGCAAATAGTACAAAATTTGGGACCTCTTTTATGAGCTTTTAAAAGCCTGTACATTCAGATTACCTACTGTAACCCTAGCCATTTAAAACCCCAAAAGGTTTAAAAAAAAGTTGACATCTATAAGCCCAAATAAAGGGAAAAAAAAAAAAGAAGCCGAAACAGAAGAAAAAAAGGGAAAAGTAAAAAAAAATGAATATGTTTTGTAAAAATTGCAAAAGAATCAGGTTGGTGTAAAAGGACACCGACCTGAAAAAATATGGAAGTACAAGCACGGAAAACTCCCATATGTGGTTCTGAATGCATAACTTGCATCAGAGTAAAAAAAAAACAACTAGTATTGGGGGGCGCACATATAGGGCGCCAGCAGCAGCCCGGATTAATAAGTAATAGTCAAGTAAGTAATAAATAAATAATGAAACCTTAGACTTAAGGTATGTGATCCACTTCATTAGAAATATAGAAAACAAACATCAAATATACTTGTGCTAAGATAAGAGGGTGGAAAAAATGTATTTATTTTTTCACCATTCGTTGTTTTTTGTGTTTTTTTTTTTCATTTGTGCTGTATTTTAAATGTTTATAATTGTATCGTTTTTACCTTTTTTTATTTTTTGGATGTATTTTTTTTTATACATCTACCATGTACTGAAGAGCCAAGACTTCCAATAGTTATTGTTGAGGATGTGGCCTTTCGACTGGCTGAAAATTTGATGTGGCCATACAGTGGTTGCGGTCTGAGCCACAAAAAAAGTTTTCAACTGTCTCAGCCGTGCATGTCGGGTGGTTGAGTGCACATTTGGCATCTGCACAGCTAAGTGGCGTGTTCTCGTGTCATGCAAGCAGCTTGGTGGTGAAAATGTGATAAAGGTTGTATTTGCATGCTGTGTCCTCCATTAATCTTTTAAGGACAGAGTGAGCCACCGGTGAACCAGAGTCACCAAATCCTGCACCATGTGTCCAGTTCATGGACTTACGTTCAACTGCACGTGCCATGACAATTCTAAATCAGTTCACCATTTGGTGTCTGTATATGTTTACCCCACACAGAGGAAAAAGGGGCCCTTTCCTCTGTGGGAGATAAACATATACTGTACAGTCCTCTTTAGTGTCCGTATACATTCATCCCATGCAGAGGAAAACACATCCTTCTCTTCTGTGGGAGGTAAACATATACAGTGCTCTTTGGTGTCTGTATACATTTTCCCCACACAGAGGAAAACGTGTACATTTCTTTCATGGGAGGTAAACAGATAACTGTACATTACAGATTTAAATGTACTTGTTAACCCTACACTGAAGTAAAATTTGACAATTTAGTGCTGCAGTGCATCAGAGCAACTGAAAATTAGAAGAGAAAGCCCAAGACGATTTAACAATTTTCAAAAAATGTATTTTTCAAAATAAAAAAGGTATCAAAAAAAAGGGCAAGCAAAAGTAGGGAAATTTACAGCTGATGGTATATGGGTAGGGAAGAGGAATTATTCCCTTGGATTCCACCTGAGGATTGGGGATGTGGGAAGGAGGGTTCTATGTAGAAATGAGTAGGTAGAGGCAGGCATGGTGGAGCATTATTGGGTTGGGATTGGGTGCCACGAAATTATATAGCTAAAGGATCAGAAAATAAATGGGAAGGGGGGGGGGCTGGTGTAAAGGAGGAGGAAAATCTTATGGTGAGTGAGGTTGATGAAAGGAAGTCTGGGACTGGGTCAGTGATGGTTGATATTGTGGAGGGGGGTGATGGTAAGAGAGGAGATATAGTGCTGCTTAAGCCCGGGCTGCATGGGTGGGGGCTTGAAAAGCAGTGCTTGGGTAGCTTGGTGGGGGCCCACCACTTAATTTTGCAGCACAAAACTGCATGGCTAATGCAAAAAAGCTACCCATGCTATACTTTTCAAGATCTCTACCACTGTTCTCTAGGACATGGTACATAGTGTGGCAGAAGCAGGTGCATGGGTTGCTCGGATCTAAAAAGGCATCCACACTATGGCTCACCTGCAGCATTACACATTCCTGGGTTTCATTGCTGAAACCGGTCCTCATCTGATGCTGATTGCAGTCAGGATCTGCCTCTGATGAAAACTGCAAACAATTTGAAAATAATTTACAAAATACATGGAAAATTGATAGGTAAGTTGAAAAAGAAATTAAGAAATTAAAATAGTCTGCAGAAAAATTGCAATATATATATATATATATATATATATATATATATATATATATATATATATATATAAATATCATATTAAAAAAAAATTAAAGATTTTTTTACAAAACACTGTAGAAATGTTCTGTTTGAAGCTCAGGTTCTACAATTCTAATAGAAGTTAAAACCTTGATGACCCTTTTGTTTAGCTTACGAAGGTGGGAAAGATATTCAGTGACCCATTGGTGTAAAGGCATCTAGCACAAGGTGATAAGGAATGTGAAGAATATGATTATGTGTCAGCTCCTATTTCAAAAGCTTCCAGTCTATAACTTTCTAAAGTGCCGGTATTTTTCTCCTTCTCTGTCAGTGTGCTGTCTAGCACACTGGAATTCCTGACCATACATAGAAAAAATAAATATCCTTTTTTTATGGAGACTTAAATACAGTAGGTGCATTCTTCACATATTTTAAGAAGTCTTGAATGGTGGTGTGCTCTGCTGCTGTTGATAGAAATATAAGCATATAATTATTTCCTTTCAGTTGTTGATGAGTTACTCACTGTATCACTGCTTGACAAAGAATACTGCATCTATTATCTGTATCTGGCTTGAAAATCGTTAGATCATTTAACTTTTGTTTAACACAGATAACATTATTCCATATATGTTAAATAATGAACAAACATGCATCACACTGTTCTAAAGTCTAATGCCTAGTACACACAATGAGATTATCAAATGATCGTCCTTTTTTTTTTTTTTTGTATGCTAGTCTCATATCGAAAATGAAGAGACTACTAAAGTTATGAAAATTCTCATACAACAGAACAAAAATTTGCAAGTGATGTAATGTATTGTATTTTATATGAAAGGAATGCCCAAAATTAAATGCAATAATAACTTTGAGACAGTAGCGCTAAAACAGTATATAAGCTAATCTGTAGCTATCAATTACCTTACAATGATTAATAGCAAAATATATGTAAATCAAAAAAAAAAATATATATATATATATATATATATATATATATATATATATAGAAAAAATATATATATATATAAAATCACACTACGTGAAATGTTATAATGTGATCACACCAAAATAAGTGTATCCAAAATAAAATGGATTATACATGTAAAAGGTATGGTGAATAAACAATATCACATAGCAGTATATAACACTGTATTTTATATAAAAAAATAGTCCATGTGCACGTGTAAAGAAAAAGAAAAGCAACAAAACTTGAGTCCCTCTTCAAATACTCCTTATTGGAGATGTTGTACACGGAGGAACATGAATAATACAAATAGTGCTCTTCCACCACACCACTGTGTATTGTCGTGACCGCTCCCAAAGGAATCTCACTCACCAGAACTTCCACTCGCACTTTCGTGTCGAGCAAATGCGCAAAACAACTCAAACAGGTGACCAGTAGTTTCTCCACACTTGTTTGCTCGGCAATATTGTAGTGATCCTCATGTAAATAAAAAAAGTGCTCCAATAGTGTGATAACGTACCATCACTTTTATTAAAACTCACAACACAAAAAGCTTCAACCAATTCACTCACATTAAATTCAAGTCAAACAGGCAAAATGTGAATAAGGTAATCTCCACAGCAAGCTTCACTGAAAATGTTCACAATCACTATAACGGTCTGTAGTCACGGCGGTGCACAACTGAGTATAGTCTCACCCCCTCCTCGTATCTCAGACTTTCAAAAGATGCGGTAAACTCTCCTGTTCGTATTGGCGTTGGTGCTGTTCACAAATGATTGCCACTCAGCATTACCCCCGACATGTTTTGTCAATGTTTAGACTTAATCATCAAATCATTGTATTTTATATGTATTGTATTTTTGGGCAAAAACTGTACTGATTAAACAAAAACCATTAATTATTGTGCTTGTCCTATTGGATAATATTGGATGAACTGTTGTGATTGACTCTCAAAATCTGTGTACTAACAATCAGATTATCGAACAATCCCTTAGCAGTATTTTTCGTCTGGTTTTAAGATCGTGTGTACGGGCCTTAAAAGTAATCTTGTGTTTTGTCCATGCAGGCCAAAAAGTAACAGGTTACTTTTACTGTCAGCCTCTACAGCTGCACGTGCTTACATTCCTTGTGCTCCTCTGCCTCCCCATTTTTCTTTTGAGAGTGAAGAGAGGAAGTCCTGTGGCAAATAGGGATGGGCCGAACACCCCCCTGTTCGGTTCACAGCAGAACATGCGAACAGGCAAAAACATTTAAGGGGAACCCCGTACCAAAGTTTAAAAAAAATGGCGTGGGCCCCCCCCAAAAAATCCATACCGGGCCCTTATCAGAGCACGCAATCTGGCAGGCTGCAGGAAAAGAGGGGGGATGAGAGAGTGCCTCCCTCTCCTGAACCGTACCAGGCCATGTTGATGTGGCAATGTCATTGTGTGGCCCTGCCCTCAGTAATAAAAGAACTGTCACCCGAGAGGCCCATCATTAAGCATTATTAAAATCACTGCTAGAGTTGAGCGGACACCCGGATGTTCGGCTTCGGCGGGTTCGGCCGAACTTCGGAAAAAAGTCCGGGTTCAGGACCGAACTTGACCCGAACTTGACCCCGAACTCCGAACCCCATTGAAGTCAATGGGGACCCAGACTTTTGAACACTAAAATGGCTGTAAAAAGGTCATGGAAAGGGCTAGAGGGCTGCAAATGGCAACAAAATGTTGTTAAGAGCATGGCAAGTGATCTGCAAACAAATGTGGATAGGGAAATAACTTAAAATAACATAAAAAAAAATAAAAAAAAAAAAAAAATGCTGGAGACCCCCTTCTCAGCAGAAGAGGTACAGGAAGTCATTAAGAACCTCAGAAACTCAACGGCACGATGCCGCACATATGGTGGGAATACCCCAGAATACGCACTTTCTGGAAAAAAATTATTCAATTTAATGGATAAGATAGTGGGAAAATAAAATACTTGGAAATAAAAAAAAAAATGAAAAAATTATAATCTTGACCTAGGAGGACGAAATTCAAATGGAGTAGGAGGTTGAGGTGGCGGTGGATGTGGCGGTGTAGGTGGAAGCGGCGGTGGAGGAGGACGAGGTAGCCAACACTGGTTCAAAAATACAACAATGGCTGGGTAAGGCTAGTGGTGAATGATATGTCGAATTCTGTCCCCCGTCGCATAGTGTCCGCCCTGTACTGCGCTTGCTCAGTACGTAGGACAAGGGGATTTTGAAACTCTCCGAAGACGATGCGCGGTGACTCCAGGTTCAAGCCACATCATCCGAGGTTGAAGCCTAGCCAAGCGAGCCAGTGAGGGGCCCTGTTACTATGTGCTACCGTATGTCCACTTGGATGGTCGGGCTTGAACCTGCACTTACTGCGCAGGCGACGTTCATCTTTGGAAATTTTGTGAATCTCCTTGTCCTCCGTACTGCGCAAGCACTGCACCTGCGCAGTAAGTGGCCGGACACTATCCGATGGCAAGACAGTTTTCGTCAGAACACCGGTATATGTGTCTATTCTGCACAAGGTACGGCCAAGTCCTGTGGGATCCATGCCTGGTTCATTTTTTTTTTAACAAGAAAATGCCTGGTTGATTTTAATGAACGTGAGCTTGTCCACATTGGCTCTGGACAGGCGGCTGCGCTTGTCTGTGATAAAGCCCCCTGCCGTGCTAAATACACATTCAGATAATACACTGGTGGCAGGGCAGGCCAGCACCTCCAAGGCGTAAAGGGCAAGCTCAGGCCATGTGTCCAATTTGGAGACCCAGAAGTTGAAGGGGGCAGACCCGTCATGCAGTACGTGTACGCGTGTGCACACATACTGCTCCACCATGTTGGTGAAATGCTGCCTCCTGCTTCTATGTCAGCTGGTGGTGCTGGTTGTTGTGGCGTGCCGACAAAGCTTTTCCACATTCCGGCTATGCTAACCCTGCCTTGCGAGGTGCTGGCGGTGCCCCGGCTGCGTTGGCGACCTCTTCCTCCTCCTCTGCCTTCGCCTTGTGCTTCCACCGTACCCCCGCTTCCAAGTGGGAATGCCACCAGCAGCGCGTCTACCAGCGTGCGCTTGTACTCGCGCATCTTACGATCACGCTCCAGTGAGGTAATTAAGGACGGCACATTGTCCTTGTAACGGGGATCCAGCAGGGTGACCACCCAATAATCAGCACCAGTTAAAATGCGGGCAACTCGGCAGTCGTTGCGGAGACACTGCAGCATGTAATCGCTCATGTGTGCCAGGCTGCCCAGAGGCAAGGAAAAGCTGTCCTCTGTGGGAGGTGTATCGTCTGTGTCCTCTGTATCCCCCCAGCCACGCACCAGTGATGGACATGAGCTGGTCTGGCTGCCACCCTGCTGTGAACATGGTTCCTCCTCCTCCTCCATCTCCTCCTCATCCTCCACCTCGTCATCCTCCAGAACTGTGCCCTTGCTGCCAGACAATTGTGTACCTGGCGCTTGTTGGTGCAGGAACCCAGCCTCGTAGCCACTTGTAAATGACTGCCCTGAAAGCCTTGGAAATGAACCCTCTTCCTCCTCCTCCTCCTCCTCCTCCTCCTCATCCTGTGCCACATCCTCTTCCATCATCGCCTTAAGAGTTTTTTCAAGGAGGCATAGAACTGGGATAGTAACGCTGAGAACGGCCTCATCGGCACTGGCCATGTTGGTGGAGTACTCGAAACAGCGCAACAAGGCACACAGGTCTCGCATGGAGGCCCAGTTATTGGCGGTGAAGTGGTGCTGTTCCGCAGAGCGACTCACGTGTGCGTGCTGCAGCTGAAACTCCAATATCGCCGGCGAGCAGCAGCAGGGTGAGAACGCCGAAAGTGCGCACAGACGGCCCGCACTTTCTGCAGCAGCTCTGGCATATCGGGGTAATTCTTCAGGAACCTCTGGACCACCAAGTTCAGCACATGCGCCAGGCAAGGGATGTGCGTCAAACCGGCAAGGCCCAGAGCTGCTACGAGATTTCGCCCATTATTGCACACCACCAGGCCGGGCTTGAGGCTCACTGCCACCAACCACTCATCGGTCTGTTGTTCCATGTCCCTCCACAACTCCTGCGCGGTGTGGGGTTTTTCCCCCAAACAGGAAAGTTTTAAAACTGCCTGCTGTCGTTTAGCCCTGGCTGTGCTGAAGTTGGTGGTGAAGGTGTTACGCTGACCGGATGAGGAGGCGGTAGAGGATGAGGAGGCGGAGTAGGAGGAGTTAGCAACAGGAGGCAAACTGAAGTGCCCTGCAATCCTCGGTGGTGGAAGGACATGCGCCAAACTGCTATCCGCCTCAGGCCCAGCCGCCACTACATTTACCCAGTGTGCTGTTAGGGAGATATAACGTCCCTGACTGTGCTTACTGGTCCACGCATCCGTAGTTAGGTGGACCTTGCCACAGATGGCGTTGCGCAGTGCACACCTGATTTTGTCCCCCACTTGGTTGTGCAGGGAAGGGATAGCTCATCTGGAAAAGTAGTGGCGGCTGGGCACGACGTACTGTGGGACAGCCAATGACATCAGCCTTTTAAAACTCTGCGTCTCCACCAGACGGAATGACAGCATTTCAAAGGTGAGGAATTTTGAAATGCTGGCATTCAGGGCCAGGGATCGCGGGTGGCTAGGGGGGTACTTCCTCTTCCGCTCCAGTGTTTGGGAAATAGAGAGCTGAAAGCTTCCATGGGACATTGTGGAGATGGTTGGTGACCCAGGTGGTAGTGTTGCTGGCAGATCCTCTGTTTGCGGGTTGGCTGGTGTCACTGTCACTACAGAGGTGGATGAAGAGGCCGAGACTGCAGCAGAAGAGGAAGCAGGAGGAGCCAGAGACCTTTCTTGGTTTTTGCGGTGTCTACTCCACTGCATCTCGTGCTTTGCACTTAGATGCCTGGTCATGCAGGTTGTGCTCAGGTTGAGAACGTTTATGCCTCGCTTCAAGCTCTGATTGCACAGCGTGCAAACCACTCGTGTCTTGTCATCAGGACATTGTCTGAAGAACTGCCACGCTAGGGAACTCCTTGTACCTGGCTTTGGTGTGCTCGGTCCCTTGCTGCGTTGGGCAGTAGCAGACGTACTGTCTAGGGGACGGACGCTCCGCTTTTGCACCCTGCTCCCTCTTCTGCTGTGCTGGTGGCTCTGTGCGACCACCACCTCTTCCTCTGAACTACACTGGTCACCTGCATGATGTTGATTCCATGTGGGGTCAAGGACCTCATCGTCCTCCACATCATCTTCCACCCAAAATTCACCCCTGCCCTCCTTGTCAGTCTGCACAATGGTGAAAGCAGCAGCAGTTGGCACCTGTGTTTCGTCATCATCCGGGACGTGCTGCGATGGTCCTCCCATGTACTCATCATGAAACATAAGTGGTTGGGCATCGGTGCACACAATCTCTTCCACTTCTGGGGCAGGGATAAGTGGATGGCCCTGGGAAACCCTGCTAACAGAGTCATCAAAAAGCAGAAGAGACTGCTGCATGATTTGTGGCTGATTGGCTGATTTGCAAGGGGGTGAGGTGAAAGACTGATGGACATCGGCTGCAGGTGCCAACTCTGAACTTTCATCAGGAGACTGGGTGGGAGACAATGTGAAGGAACCGGAGGCACTGTCAGCAGCAACCCAATCTACTATCGCCTGTACTTGTCCTGGCCTCGACATTCGTACAGCCTCATTAGGCGTGCCAAAATACTGCTGCAGGCTCTGTCGCCTACTCGCACCTGCGGAAGGTGTTTCACTAGTGCGTGTAGCTGGCACAGATCGACCACGTCCTCTCCCTGCAACAGGAGCGCCACCAGCAGCACCACGACCCGGGCCACGTCCCCTTTTTGATGATCTCCTCATATTTTCAAAATTTATGATCTCGCCCTAAATGGGTGTTTTTGTATATAGCAGAATACACGTACACGTAAAGCGTTTATGAAAACGCAGAAAATGCTATTGGGAAGAAAAAAAAACACTGCAAAATTGTATTTTTTTTGCAATGTTTTTGCAATATCAGACTACACGGATAGTATGTAAAGCGTTTATGAAAACGCAGAAAATGCTATTGAGAAGAAAAAAAAACACTGCAAAATTGTATTTTTTTTGCAATGTTTTTGCAATATCAGACTACACGGGCAGTATCTACAGCGTGTATGTAGGAACACGCAGAAAATGCTATTAGGAAAAAAAAATAAAAAGCAAAATTACATTTTTATGCAATGTTTTTCCAATAGCAGAATACACACAGACTGTGGTGTATGTCTTAGTATATGCAGTGCAGTAATGTTGCACTAAGCTTGAAGGTAAAATGTTTAGATTTTATCTGGCACTGGCCTCATGGCACTGTTACTGTGACTGCACTGCACCCCAGCCAGGGTACAATTGATTTAGGAATCTCTTCAATAATTATGTCTGCCTCTTTCTTTTGCAAAATAAAGAAACTCCCTCCCTATTCTAGCTATCTAGATCGCTCACTGATCTAACTAATTAGAATAAAATTCCAGGAATGTAGACTGACTTTAGCACACTAACTCCTAAAATCTTCTATCTATCTGCAGCACAGGACCCTGCCTAACAGTGTGTGTCTAACAGAATGACGCTGTGTGCTGTGTGTGGGCTATATATAGAGGCTGGGTCACATGCTGCACTGGCCAATCACAGCCATGCCATTAGTAGGCATGGATGTGATGGCTTCTAGGGCACACAAGTAAAACGATCATCCATTGGCTGGCCTAAAGCTGTGAAAAAGGCGCCAATACAGCGCCGAACACCGGACCCGAACCCGAACTTACAGCCAATAGTTCGGGTTCGGGTCCGGGTCCCGGACACCCAAAAGTCCGGTACGGACCCGAACTTTACAGTTCGGGTTCGCTCAACCCTAATCACTGCTCCTGGAAAAACGGACGTTTTTAAAACTTTTTTTGCATTGATACATGTCCCCTGGGGCAGGACCCAGGTCCCCAAACACTTTTTGTGACAATAACTTGCATATAAGCCTTTAAAATTAGCACTTTTGATTTCTCCTTATAGACTTTTAAAGGGTGTTCCGTGGCTTTTGAATTTGCTGCGAACACCCCAAATTGTTCGCTATTCGTCAAACAGGCGAACACCCGATGTTCGAGTCGAACTTACATTCGACTTGAACATCAGGCTCATCCCTAATGGCAAACACCACGCAGGTGGCGGGGTGGCAGGCAGCAAGCAGCATGGTGCAGTGGCTCCTTGTCGTCTTCTCCATGGCGGCTTCCAGCTCCTCCCCTCCTCCTCCTTTCAGCCAACCGGGTGACCGGTATCAAAGCCCACTTTCTGATTGGCCGGGAGGAGTATCAGTGTTACAACAGCGGATATTCATTCGCTGTTGTAACATACCTGGGTGGGATTGGAGATCACTCTCTGCGACCCAGGCTGACCCTATATTGAAGCCTGTTAGAGCCTCTGGCTCTAATCAGTGCTTCAAAAAACAGCCCCTTAGCATTGGAATCCATGCACCAGTGTCCTGAAAGGGGCCCTAACCCTCTGTGACAGTGCTAGATATCTGAGAAGCCAATCACCAGTCACATGTTTCTATACCCACTAGTACTTGCTATTTCTTATCACTACTGACTGCTAACAGGCCAGCAAAGGAGTGAACATATTTTGAGTATGTGCATAGTTGCCAAAATTGTCAAAAAATGTATAGGGACACTATTTTATCTGTAGGCAGAGTCTTATTATAATTAGGGGACAGAGTATTTGTTTGTAGGCGTGACATAGCGGGGGAATAAAAATGTGGCTCTGAATATTGTGCGTGGCTTAAATTGGGCGTGACTAAAAGAGGGTGTGCTTCGAGTCTGAGGTGAACGAGGGATGGAGGGAGAAAGAAAGAAAGAAGTAGGGAGGGAAGGAAAAAAAGAGGGATGGAGTGACAGCAAGCCCAGATCCTACACCACCATAGCAATATACAGAAGGTTTAACAATCAGCAGATAAAGATACTCCAAACACAATGTAATAATAGAAATAATGCGCTTCAATCATCCTGACACCATACAAACCATTGTGCCATGAATGATGATTGAAGCGCATTATTTCTATTATTACATTGTAATATAAAATGAAATAGTTCAACTCACCATAATGCAGAATCAGTGGGAGCCCTGAGCGTGTCACTTGCCACATCGCCTGCCAGCAGATGCCATCAGGTGTCCCCAGCGGAGTCCCTTCTTACATCAGGTGTCCCCAGTAGAGTCCCTTCTTACATCAGGTGTCCCCAGTAGAGTCCCTTCTTACATCAGGTGTCCCCAGTAGAGTCCCTCCTTACATCAGGTGCCCCCAGTAGAGTCCATCCTTGCATCAGGCATTCCCAGCAGAGTCTCTCCATATAAGAGGTGTCCCCATCAGGCATTCCCAATAGAGTCCCTCATTACATCAGGAATCCCCAGCAGAGTCCCTCTTTACACCAGGCATTCCCAGCAGAGTCCCTTCTTACATCAGACTTTCCCAGTAGAGTCCCTCCTTACATCAGGTGCTCCCAGTAGAGTTCCCCCTTACATCAGGTACCCCCAGTAGAGTCCCTACTTACATCAGGCGCCCCCAGTAGTGTCCCTCCTTACATCAGGTGCGCCCAGTAGAGTCCCTCCTTACATCAGATGTCCCCACCAGGGTCTCTCCTTACATCAGGCATCCCCAGTAGAGTCCCTCCTTACATTAGGTGTCCCCAGTAGAGTCCCTCCTTACATCAGGTTTCCCCAGTAGAGTCCCTCCTTACATCAGGCACTCCTAGTAGAGTCCCTCCTTACATCAGGCACTCCCTGTAGAGTCCCTCCTTACATCAGGCACTCCCAGTAGAGTCCCTCCTTACATCAGGTGCCCCCAGTAGAGTCCCTCCTTACATCAGGCATTCCCAACAGAGTCTCTCCATATAACAGGTGTCCCCAGCAGAGTCCCTCTTTACACCAGGCATTCCCAGCAGAGTCCCTTCTTACATCAGACTTTCCCAGTAGAGTCCCTCCTTACATCAGGTGCTCCCAGTAGAGTCCCCCCTTACATCAGGTACCCCCAGTAGAGTCCCTACTTACATCAGGCGCCCCCAGTAGTGTCCCTCCTTACATCAGGTGCGCCCAGTAGAGTCCCTCCTTACATCAGATGTCCCCACCAGGGTCTCTCCTTACATCAGGCATCCCCAGTAGAGTCCCTCCTTACATTAGGTGTCCCCAGTAGAGTCCCTCCTTACATCAGGTTTCCCCAGTAGAGTCCCTCCTTACATCAGGCACTCCCAGTAGAGTCCCTCCTTACATCAGGTGCCCCCAGTAGAGTCCCTCCTTACATCAGGCATTCCCAACAGAGTCTCTCCATATAACAGGTGTCCCCAGCAGAGTCCATCCTTACATCAGGCATTCCCAGTAGAGTCCCTCATTACATCAGTTATCCATTACATTACATCCATTCCATTACATTCCAATACATCAGGTATCCATTACATTAGGTATTGTTGGGCTGCCCTGCATCCAGCGAGCTTTCAGAACATTATATTCCATTACATCAGGTATCCATTACATTAGGTATTGTTGGGCTGCCCTGCATCCAGCGTGCTTTCAGAACGGGCATTCAGTGCTGCAGTAGGTTTCGTTACTGATCATAGAACGTGTCTGTCCACAGGCTCCATGGACCGTTTGACTTTTATAAAAATGAATCTGTTAGTTTAACTTCTATAGTTGGGAAGATACTGGAGAGTTTAATAAAAGACCACATAGATGAGTTCTTGCTGGAAAAAAATATTTTAAGCAACAGACAGTATGGGTTCACAAAAGACAGAAGTTGTCAAACAAATGTGATTTCTTTTTATGAAGGGGTAAGTAAAACCTTGGACAAAGGGGTGGCTGTGGACATTGCATACTTGGATTTTGCAAAGGCATTTGACACAGTTCCCCACACATGGCTAATATGTAAGGTAAAGTCTACAGGCTTGGAAATATCAGTTTGTAAATGGATAGAAAACTGTCTGAAAGACAGAATTCAGAGAGTAGTGGTTAATGATTCTTACTCTGCATGGTCTAAGGTTATCAGTGGTGTACCTCAAGGTTCAGTGTTGTGACCCTTACCTTTTAATATCTTTATAAATGTAAAGTTATGCACTTGGGGGCTAAGAATATTAGGGGGAGTAGAACTGGAGGAATCTGTAGTGGAGAAGGATCTGGGAGTTTTGGTAGATCATAAGCTTAATAATAACATGCAATGCCAAGCTGCGGTTTCCAAAGTCCTTTCTTGTATTAAGAGAGGTATGGACTCCAGAGAGAGCAATATCATTTTGCCCCTGTACAAACCATTAGTAAGATCTCATCTGGAATATGCAGTTCAGTTTTGGGCAACAGTTCTCAAAAAGGATATCTGGGAACTAGAGAAAGTTCAGAGAAGGGCAACCAAACTGATAAGAGGCATGAAGGAGCTCAGCTATGAGGAAAGATTAGAGGAACTGATTTTATTCTCTCTTGAGAAGAGTAGATTAAGGGGGGATATGATCAACATGTACAAATATATAAGGGGGTCTATATAGTGAACTTGTTGTTGAGTTATTCAATTTACAGTCAACACAGAGGACACTCTTTACATCTAGAGAAAAAGAGATTTCATCTCCAAATACGGAAAGTTTTCTTCACAGTAAGAGCTGTGAAAATGTGGAATAGACTCCCTCCAGAGGTGGTTCTGGCCAGTTCAGTAGATTTCTTTAAGAAAGGCCTGGATTCTTTCCTAAATGCACACAATATAACTGGATACTAACATTTAGAGGTAAAGTTGATCCAGGGAAAATCAGATTGCCTCTTGAGGGAATATTTCCCTGCTGTAACAAATTGGATCATGCTTTGCTGGGGTTTTATGCCTTCCTCTGGATCAACTGTGGATATAAGATTGGGTGTATGGGATTGTTTGATATTTTTTTTTAATTATTTAATTTTTTTGGGATGTGGAATCTCTGCAGGAGGGTGTTTAATCATTTTATCTGGAAGAATGTTTTTGGTATAGGTTTCATAGGTTACTATTTTTTCCTTTATTTTCTTTTTTTTTCCTATTATTTTTACTTTTTCTTGTTCTATTTTTTACCTTTTTTTTTTCTTCTTCTTTTTCATTTCTTTTTCTTTCTTTTTCTTTCTTTTTTCTATTTTTTTTCTTTTCCTTTTATCATTTCTCTTTTTTTTTCTTTTTTCTTTTCTTTTTCCTTTTTTTTATTTTCTTTTTTCTTCTTTTTTTCTTCTTTTTTCTTTTTTTTTCTTTTCTTTTTTTTTTTCTTCTTAAGCTCCCTCCTAGCAGTTCCTCCATCCCTCCTTCGCACTCGGCGCATCCCCACATGGGGACACCCGGAACAGCAACTCAGTACTACATTGTCTGTTCTTACTTTCCAGACTCCTTCCTGGAAGCATGTGACCCCAGCTTATATGGGAGGCTTGCCCCCTGCCAATACTGAAAGATAATTGGTCAGAGCTCCTCACATGAGCTGCCTGCCACTCAGGTCTCAAGTTCAACCTCTCTTCCAGAACTATCCATCTGAAAGCAGAGGAGGCATCTCTGAGCTAAAGTACAGATGGCCACACCCCCCACTACACTGAACACTCCCAGTCTCAAATCACAACAACCAGGCCCACCCTAAAGCACAGGCCTGGCTGAATTTACCTGCATCTGAACCCTGTGCTTCGAAAAATACTACTCTAGCACCTACCTTTAGGTAGAGGGTGCTACACTGGTCTTTTACAACTAAGACTCTAATAGCAGTTAGACTAGGAACTAGGGCATCCAGGGCATTAAATAAAGAATTGTTCAATAAGTTTGTATGAACCACCACACCAGGGTGTTTCTGTGAACAATTCCTTATGAGATTCCTCAAAAAATTTAGTTTCATCCTAAACATAAACACATACATTTTGGGGGCATATTTCAGGCACTTATTAAGTAGGGTTAAAGTGGCTCTAAAGGCTGAAAGTTTTTTTTTTACCTTCCCAATCCTTACCTGAGCTCCCTCTGATCCAGCGATGTTCACGATAGCCTTGGCTGTACCGGGACTCTGAGTCCTCATTGGTTGAGACAGTAGTGGAAGTCCATTGACTCCCACTATTGTCAATCCCAGCCAGTGAGCCAATGAAGATAGAGCAGGGGGCAGGGCTGAGCTGCGGCTCTATGTGTCTTATGGACATATAGAGCATCGGCTTGGGAGCGAGTACTCAGTGGTGCCCCCAGGGCAAGCTGCTTTCTCTGGGCACACTGCACGAGGAGGAGGAGCCAGGAGCGTGGGCAAGGGACCCAAAAAGAAGAGGATCAGAGCTGAGGTTAAGGTAAGTATAACATGTTTGTTATTAAAAAAAAAAACATGAAGCTTTAATAGCACTTTAAGTAAGTGTAAGGTAAACCAGATTCCTGGCACCATAAGGCCAGTGCAGACTTGTGCTTGTGCTTATGCACGTGAACGTTGCACACATGTCCATTTTTCCGAGCAAAGGGGCAATGTTCGATATACTGTGGCAATTTTTTGCAAGCATATTCATGTGCGAGCATGCACACATATATGTGCACGTGCACATACAATTTAGCACTTGGTGCCCAGTGGCCTATTTAAACTGGTCTATCACTATGAGCAGTTGCTGAATGGTGTTCAGCTTGCACCTGTGTCCCTGAGACCTGATCCACTGTACCTGCTTACCCGTGTGTGACCCGGCTTGACTTTGGACTTTGCATCTGCTCTTGCTTTAGCCCTGTTTACCTACTTCTCTGACCTTTGTCTGTTTACTGGACTAGTCCTGCCTGTTGACTCTGTACTGCTTTGCCAGCTGTTGCTGATGTTGGCCTGCCTTCTGGACCTGCTTTTCCTTCTGATTTGGTTCTTCACAGCCCTGTTGTTGCTGACTGCTGCTCGTCTCCTGGTCCTGCTTTTGTCTCCTGCTCTAGTACCAAGCTGCTCCTGCATCCTGTTTTAAGGACTGTGATTACCAGCTCTACCCACCTATACATGTGGACATCACCAGACAGCTACTAGGGCACGTGTGCCACTCCTTGCCCTTAAACTCTCTGTGTCCACCTTCAGGAGTGTTGGGTGGGAGGTGCAAAAGAGGCCTCCACAATGTTCCAGTCAGGTACGTGATAGGGTTCATTCTGAGTGTGTAAGATTCAATCCACTGACGTTAAAAAATATAGTTTTCTTTTAAATGTCCTCCTTTTTATATTTAATCTTTATTTTTTGTCAAAAAAAATATTCTGCTGATTCATTTTTGATGTATATGGGTTCTGTTAATCCATTTGTGTTTGTTATCAGATGAGCTGGAGCCCTCTGTTGATGATATTGTAACCTATTAAAACATTGATGTGTTAGTTGGCAGCTACTCCTATGCCCCATGAAGATGTCCTCTGTGACTAAATGCATAGGGCAGAATTAGAGGTGACATCATCATGTCCACTCGAGCAGTGCAGCCTTCTTTGCATGTTTGCTTTTCATTTTTCTAGCTGAGTACCCTCTGGTTATTTCTTTCAATAAATTGGTGTTTTACAAATTAAACTATGGTACTTTTTTTCTTTTGATTGGAGGATCGGATTGGAGGGAGCGTTCTTGGCTACTTAGAGTATTGGTGGATATTACCTGATCACTATTGTACCTTTTAAGTTTAGAGATCTAGAGATCTGGTTAACCACCTCCCGACTGGCGCACACACATATACATTGGCAGAATGGCACAGACAGGCAAATGGGCGTACAGGTACGTCCCTTTAAATTTGCCGCCGTGCCATCACATCTGCGCCACCGGTGGCGCACATGATCGCTGGTCGTCTCACAGGGAAGAAGAATGGGGAGATGCTAAAGTAAACAAGCATCTCCCCGTTCTGCCTAGCAAAAGTGTCACTGATCTCTGCTCCCTGTGATTGGAGAAGAGATCAGTGTACAACACAGCCACGCCCCCCACAGTTAGCAACACGCCCCTATGTGTTGCGTTTGTTAAAATATGATTTTTTAAACATCAGACCTAACATTACATGGGAGACATTACAAGTTTAGTTGATCAGATTCTCTGGTTTGAGTAGAATTCTCAAACAAATGCTGTTTTCATACAATGGTGTTAGATAACAAATTGACAGTTGAAGAGCCTATTGTCTCGTCAGCTACAGTAAACATGCAACCAACAGTCCATTGTCTTTTAAACAGTTTGAGAGGGTGTCTCAACCTGAAAAGAATGACTGTTAATCGGTTGTTATGGAAACAAGTGTATAAACATTAAGTTTGGTCAACCAAAACTGGGATATAAAATGAATGGGTAGAGACACAGAGGGGAGAATGGAACATCATGCTGTAACATCAGGACACACATCATCATGCTTTGAAGATCAGAAGAAGCCGCTCATGATACAAGAACAGAACCTGGTCTCTAAGAAGAAATATTGCCAATTGGAGATCATGAACATTCAGTAACAGAAGTTAAGTAACCCTTTTAAATGTATTTGTACTGTTAGACTTTAGGCTGTTCTATTTTCTAGGCATTTTGCTTGTTATAGATATCTGTCAGTCTTGTATTGTATTCCTGAGATTGTAATAGTTTTGTACAGCAGTTTTTGTTAGTAAAACGCACTTCTATACACTGCAGAAGTCTCAGCTTCCTTGTTATACCACAGAGTAACCTTGCTAGATAGACGCAAGCGATACACCCTAGGACACACTTAACCCCTACACTGCCACCGTCATTTACACAGGAATCAATGCACTTGTATAGCACCGATTGCTGTATAAATTACAATGGTCCCAAAAATGTGTCAACAATGTCCGATGTGTCCGCCATAATGTCACAGTCACAATAAAAATCGCTGATCGCCGCCATTACTAGTAAAAAAAAAAAAATATTAATAAAAATGCCATAAAACTATCCCCTATTTTGTAAATGCTATAACTTTTGTGCAAACCAATCAATAATCGCTTATTGCGATTTTTTTTTTTTACCAAAAATATGTAGAAGAATACGTATCGGCCTAAACTGAGGAAAACATTTATTTTTATACATTTTTGGTGGATATTTATTTTAGCAAAAAGTAAAAAATAATGTGTTTTTTTCAAAATTGTCGCTCTTTTTTTGTTTATAGCACAAAAAAAATAAATGCAGGGGTGATCAAATATCACCAAAAGAAAGCTCTATTTGTGGGGATTTAATACGTTCATGTCGCATTATTGCATTGAACCTGCTTCCTTGTCTTCTGTAAACTTTGGTTTAAAAATTCTATCGGCTGATAGATCAAATTAAATATTTTCTGTTTAAAGGCGTGTGGTCGGCTAGTTATTTCCCACACGTAGGCTGCCATGGAGTCTGTCAGGAAAAAGGAAAATTTATTATCAAATACTTACCGTAATTTTCCTTTCCTGATGGACTCCATGGCAGATGGAGTTCCCACCCATGAGTCATATGAGTAGGCTAGTTACGGAACACAGTATGGAGTGGTGAGTGTTCATTTATGGGAATGGGGTCCTATAGCATTGGAGATGAGGCGGGGTTAACCCACACGTAGGCTGCCATGGTGTCCATCAAGAAAGGAAAATTACGGTAAGTATTTGATAATAAATTTTCCTTTATTAAAAGGATAAAGACACACGTGAAAACCAAACACAGCAAACCATGAACAGGCAAAAAGCAAATAACACACAGTAACCCCAAAACCCTAATCTAACTAACTAACTATAAACACACACAAGGAAGTGGAACACATATATAACAAGACAGGGATAAGAGAACAAGGAGAACAGAAGGGCCAGGTGGAGGAAGCAGAAACAAGGGGAAGCCAAGGCAGGAATCAGGGGACGAGTCTCAGGAACCAGGTAAGGAAACAGAGTCCAGGGCAGGAAGCGGATCAGGAACAGGTTTTAGGCAATGGATCAGGTCAGACAGGGATAAGGCTTGCAGGAAGGAATTCTGAAGCGCTGAGCCTCAGTGAAGGACGGGCTTATATACTCCCAGCAGTTCCACATCAGGTGCATCTTGATCACTAGCATGTCCATCGGCTGGGAGACCCCCGCTGGTGGCCACCAGAACTGCACCCTTTGATGCTGAAAGGAACAGTGACACCAGCAGGCGATCAAAGCAATGACACTGTTCCTGACACAAACTCAAGGCAGGTAGTGCTGTGGTTGTAAATCAAACTAAGGACCCTAGTGCTGCCAGGCAGAAGTTCTAACAACGTATCCACTGCGTTGCCCTCTGGCTTGTATCCTTGTTATCCATGACCATTGCCTGCCCTGACATCTGGCTGTTATCCTGGCTGCCCTGGTCCACAGTAATGTTGTCTGTTCCAGTCCATTGCTACCTGGTATGCTTCTGATTCATGTGGTCTGTGTTGCCTAGAGCAGGATGAACCTAGTGGTCATGACCTAGGGTCAGAACACAGCTAATGTGTCCAAACAACTGTGAGGGACTATCTGATGAACAGTGGTTGACCCTTAAACTCCACACCATGCGTGATCCTGTGTCACGTGCTTTCACATAGACATAGATTCAGTAAGGGCCATGTACTGCATATACCAGCTCATTTCTCCTGTGCTTGTTGCCCCTGTGAACCAGCTGTTGACATATACTTCCCAGGTACGCCTACCATCCCCTGTGGGGTATCCTATACACTTCAGTTAAAGGGCCCACATCAGTGTGAAACCTCAGTGACATCTGTCTTTTTATGATCATCTTTTTTTTAAATCAGTTAGAATAATTCTCCTGATTGCTCTGTGTACAACCAATCAACTTATATATTACTGTACAGTACTTGTTGCTGATTAATATCTTTATTGTAGAACCATGAAACATATTCATGTTTTACAATGCCATGCTTGGTCATTGAGCTGCATGGAATTAAAGCCACAAGGTTATGTATTGAACACAACCAATCGTAGCTGAAACTCTTATGCATTACATAATAAAGCAACTGATTTAACCCCTCATATAAAACTACAACATTATTTACCCTAGCTATCAAACTTTTAAAAGATCTTGACTTCCAATGGCAACAACTTATTTGTGAAATATATACCATGAATATTCTAAAATGGTTACATTAAACAGTATGTATGTGGTGTGACGATCCAGGGTGATTAGGTACAAGTGGTGCATGTGATTTTCCAGAAACGTGCCACTCCAGACTTGTGTTTTTAGGGCATGGCAGCCCACTTTTATTTAAAGGAAACGAAAAAGTTCAAACCAACAGAAATCTTCCCTCGCAGGGGGTTCCACCATCACTGTATTCCAAAACAATAGCCTCCTGGCTTATTCACTGTCAGCTTCGTGCTGCTTTAGTCACAGGCTACAACCTGCCTGCTTCAAACGTACGCACAGACTGCCACCTGCAATCTTAGGCTCTGAGACCTCCTGGAACTCTCCTGACCTCCTAGCCAGACTTCCTGTCTGCTGGGCAGAGCCGTCTCCAAGTCTGAGCACAGACTTCTCTTCCTGGGATGTTTTTGAACCCAGCCCACAGGTGTGTAATTAGTATACCTGCCAAAATCAGGCATATACTGCTTATATGCACCTGTGAGATGGGGTCGCATCTCCACAGTGGTATGCCAAATTAAAGTGCAAGTTGTAAAAAGTTCAAGGACAATGTTTTTATCAGCAACTTACACTTTTGTAAGTGCTTTTCTCCATGAGCTTATTTATTCTAAAGCATGCTCTTTTTGATCCAATTGATTTATTCAATGTTGCGTGCAAGCTATCTTTTTTATACATTTGTGTACTTTTGTCTTACCAAGTTTTGCCCATATAGAAGTCGAGCTTGCTTTATTTGAGCCAAAATCAATACTGCAAATGGAATAAAGTAGGAAATAGAGAGCTGCTATCATCATAACTAAATATCCTGGCTGACCACTTTAGAAGTAATACTGTTAACAGTGCCATTCGGTGTCAGTTTTATTCATAGCAATGCATTTATCAGTTGATGGAATTGCTACTAATTGTTCTTTGAGATGGCTGAGGCAATGACCATTGGTGTAGTGAATTGCAAGCAGTAGATTAATCTCAAAGTACGATTTTAGGTAGATTGATTTCAAGTGCTTTCCTTAACCTTGTTCTCTGCCTGAGCTTTAATTGGCTAAATATATTTTCTAAGATGCTACAGGTTAAACTTAAAATGACAACTGCCTGTAAAAGATAAGGAAACAAATACCATAATTACATTCTGTGTTTAATATTTTATTTAGAAGAAAGGCTAGGACTTCTTTGTTTTGCTCGTATATATAGACTCAGAAATGTAGTATGTTAGGATTTCAGAAAGTTGATGAACAATGGACATTATAATCAAGGGCGTTTAATCGGAAAATAAAAAAAGGATAATTTAATTGAAATATGTCCTTTTGTAATTTGTGTTTCATTATTTATTTTGACACAGAGTATCTTAGTTTTAGGTGTTTCTAAGTAAAAATAGACAAACCACCTTCGTACCTATGCACTTTCTATTGGTTTGTGAATAAAAGAAAAAAGAACACTCATGGCTACAAGAGACGAGGTCTACAATGGGTTCTAAACCCTTAGGCTGCATTCACACATGATCGCTGGCGAAATCACCGCAATTCCAAATGGTTGCAAAATGTGGGACGCATTTTTAATGGTATTACTTCTAATGGCACCCCAATCACACCAAGATTTTGCCACGATTGTCGCATGGCAAATTGCTCTGCAATCGTGATGCTTGTTGCTGAAAAAGGAACATGAGCTTCTTTTGGGTGTCCCCGAGCTGTCTTCTTCCTCGCTGGCAGTTACCCGCTAAAAACAAAAAAAGGCCACTCTTCTTCTAAAGCTGTCTTCTTCTGTTATGTTGTCACCCACAATCTAGAAGAAGAGTGGCCTTTTTTTGTTTTTCATGGGTAACCAGTAAGGATGAGCTCAGGCGTGTTCGAATGGCCCACGTGCAGAGCCCGCCAGGAAGTCGGCGCAGCGCTGCGCTAATCACAGGCAGTGAGACATTGCCTCGATGTGCGGCTGCAGAGATCGGGAAATGTCTCACTGCCTGTGATTAGCGCAGCGCTGCGCCGACTTCCTGGCGGGCTCTGCACGTGGGCCATTCGAACACGCCTGAGCTCATCCTTAGTAACCAGCAGTAAGAAAGAAGACAGCTCGGGGAGAAGAAAACAGCACCAGAGAGAAGACAGCACCAGAGAGAAGACAGCACCGGGAGAAGACAGCACCGGGAGAAGACAGCTCAGGGCTTCTTTTTTATTAAAGGACTTGTCAAAAACTGGCTCTTGATTTTTTTCAACATTTCACAGTTTTTGGGGTAAATAGGTAGGGGTAAGATGTACCTGATACCCATTCACATAGGGAGGGGGTGGGATCTGGGTGCTCCCTTGTTAAAGAGGGATTCCATTTTCCGATAAGCCCCCCAACCCACAGACCCTGACAACCACAGCCCAGGGTTGTTGGGAAAAGGCTTTTGTCCCAATCAACATGGGGAAAGATGTTTTTCACGATTTTCACGGCCCCCTTCTTAGCAACCAGCTATATAAAGTGTATTTACAGTGTGTTTAAAGTGAAAAATAAAATGTAAAGTGCAAAATGCATGAAAACTGCATGAAAAACGCATAAAAAAACAAGGGTTTAAAAATGATAGATAGATGATACATAGATGTGAACCTAGACTAATGGTGAGTAGGACATCCTACTGAGCACTTCAGGGTGTTTTTTGATATGTGCTAAGCTGGTAGTGGTCTCCCACATCTTACCAAGTTGAAGACTTAAAGCAGAGGTTCACACAAAAATTGAACCTCCACTTTTTGGAACCCTCCCCCCCTCCGGTGTCACATTTGGCACCTTTCAGGGGGGTGCAGATACCTGTCTAAGACAGGTATTTGCACCCACTTCCGGTCCTGTTCCCGTCCTGTCACGTCCTGTCACGCTGTCTGCTGGGACACACACGGGTCCCAGAGACAGCAGGGACCATTCAGATTGTGCTGCGTCACTCGCGCATGTGCAATAGTTAACCGGGAAGTGAAACCGCAAGATTCCCCTTACCGAAGATGGCGGCTGCAGCATCCGAGGGACGGTTCGGCCTCTGGTGCCGATATCGCTGGACCCTTATTTTAAAAGTCAGCAGCTGCAGTATTTGTAGCTGCTGACTTAAAAAAAAAAAAAAAAATTAATATAGCAGACTATATGAATTGTTCCAGAGGACATTTTTTATCACTTTGGTTAATGTGTTGCACTATCAATTTAGCATTTTGCACTTTATGAATATGTCACTGTAGTATTTATCTATGCTCTAATTATTGCATTCTATGTCATCACATGTTTATTATTACAAGTTGATAGGTTATAGGTTTATTTTCAATAGCACCCCCTTGCACACCTTTTCTCACTATTCATAGTTTAGGTTAGCTACACTATTGGGAAGCAGCTCTTTTAGTTATTTTTAAATGTCACATTGTACAAACCCATAGGTGCAAGGTACCTACACTCCAGTAACAGATTAACAGTTCTCTGTGATCCAGGTGGGATTCTTTTAAAAGTCAGTTTCTCTTTCAAAATCCACCTTGCGGTGAAGAAGGTCCTCTCTGCCCCTACATGTAGAACAGGGCAGGCTAATACCTCAGGTACTTATTAGGCAACCACCAGACAAAGTCTTGCTATCCGTGTCCTTGTTTTCTTGATCAGGGCAGGGATGACCTTAGAAGAACAAAAATGTAAAAATAAAAAGAAATTGTCATAAAAATGTAAATCTAAAAATAACGGTAAAAATAATTCAAAAATTGTGATGGCAGGTGGGAAAATAAGTTTGAGTTTGGACCAGCATTTGTCTCTCAGCACTATCAAAGGTCAGGTCTCTACCCCCCACTGTATTGTTTTAGAGAACGCTGGCCTCTCACTTCTTGATTGGGATCTTTGTACAGGGAGTCCCCAATCTAGCTCCCCCTCATTTGTTCACCTTTGACATTCTTTTCTCTAACTCCACATAGAAAGTATATCTCATAGCTATCACCTCTGTGAGGAGAGTGTCTGAGCTGGTGGCCTCATCTTGCATGGAGCCCTTTCTGGTTTTGCTTAGGAACAAGGTGATGTTGAGGCCTAGGACTTTCTTCTTACCTCACATGGTACCAAGTGTTAATCGCCATCCCTGCCTGTGTTTTCCTTGACCAGGGCAGGGATGGCCGTACAATTCAAAATTATTTTAAAAATGGATGGGCGTGGTTTGGCCGCTGACTGGAATGGCCGCTTAGCTGTACCGCTCCGCTCTCACCTGGGCTTCACTACATTGCACAGCACCGGCACCCCGCTCTTTCTCCCTCCATCTAGGAGGATAGATCATTGGGACATCCGCTGACTATGTCCCAAAGGAAGCTGAAGTCTCAATCCTCCAGACAGCTGTACAAACTCTTCATGAACCTGACACAGCGTGGCGCCCAAGATGGCGCCAGGAAGGAGAGCCGCCCGTCGTCCCGGCCGTCTATACCTCCTCCTTTACAGCCAACCTCAGACCCAGATGACACCACTGACATGGAGGAATCAACTCCTCAGAACCCTGCCACATCCTCCGCATGTGAAAGAGGTAAGCGAGCAGCTTTCTCACCAGTCTATTCCCCTGACAAACGAGAAACGTCCAACAACTCTCAGTCAGACATACCTGTCACAGCCCTTGCAGCTCTCCCTACTTCTGATAACCCTGCATCAGAAAGCTTCATATTAAATCACTGCTGCTCACACACCACTCTGACTTACAAAGAGATCTTAAAGCCTCCATCACACACCTACATGAGGGAATGGACACAATTGAGGAACAAACTGAATTATTGGAAAACCAAATGAGCGCAGTGGCTACAGCCCATAATGCTGTAGTAGACAAACAAAATGACCACTCCAATACTATCTGCCAACTACAACTTAAAATAGCCAACCTGGAGGACCGCTCCAGGCGGAATAATATCAAGATAAGAGGTATCCCGGAGTCTATCCCTACCTAAAGCAACTCTTTCGTAAATTGATTCCAGACCTCACTGCACAGAATCTATTAATTGACAGAGTCCACAGGATCCAGAAACCCACCTATTTACCGGCCGCAGTCTCTCGAGATACACTAGCCCAACTGCACTATTTCCACATCAAAGAAAAAAATATTCGAGTAGCCAGATCAGCACTTTTTTTCCCAGACCCTTACAAACTGATCTCCTTGTATAAGGATTTTTCAGCAGCCCCCTCGCAAGCACACATAGTTCTCACCATTGACCTCTATCCTGCAAGCCCAGAACATTGTCTACAGATAGGGCTTCCCAAGTAAGCTGCTGGTGACTAGGGATGGGCCCGGTGTTCGATTCAAACCCATGTTCGAATCGGACATCGGGCGTTCGCCCGGTCGGCGAGCCCAGAACTATTTGGGCCGCTCGCATCAAATCCGTGTGATGCGAGCGGCCCGCAATGCACTGCGCCATCGCAGTGCATTGCTGGCTGATTTGTATAGCGCTGCAATCTGCGAACTGAATCGCCTCGAGGCGCTTGACTGCTCTTGTTGGGATGCCATGTTTAGAAGAGGTGGGTCTTGAGTTTTTTCCTGAAGGCCTGATGGTTTTCTTCCATGCGGATGTTGTTTGGTAGAGCATTCCATAGCCGGGGTCCCTGTACTGCGAATCTTCGTTCTCCCTTCGATTTGTAGCGGGCTTTGGGGATGAGAAGGCGATTTTGGTTTGTTGATCGAAGGCTGCGATTCGGTATGTATTTTTCTATTTTCTCACAAAGGTATTGAGGCGCATTTCCTTGTGTACATTTGTGGGTGAGGCAGAGGGTCTTGAATGTGATCCTGTCTTTTACCTTGAGCCAATGAAGCATCCTTAGGGATGGGGAGATGGATTCCCAGGGTTTCTTTCCGGTGATTAATCTTGCTGCTGTGTTTTGGACAATTTGAAGGCGCGCAATCTGGTAATCCGGTAATCCTATGTAGAGTGAGTTTGCGTAGTCGAGCCGTGAATTGATGATCGTTCCTACTACTACCGCTTTTTCCTTTTCCGGGATGAAGGGGATGAGTCTACGTAGCATGCGGAGGAGATGATGGCATCCGCTGATTACGGATCCTATTTGTGCCTCCATTGTCATCTCTGAATCAAAGATTACTCCGAGGCTTTTGGCTTTGTTGCTTGGAAGGATGGTCTGTCCCAAGATGGTTGGTGGTGTCCAAGGGGTCTTCGTCTTTTTCCTTGAGTTTGCGTCGAGGAGCAGTAATTCTGTTTTTGATCCATTTAGTTTGAGGGAGCTAGTGGTCATCCAGTCATCTATCAATGTGAGACATTTTCCTAGTTCCTGGTATTGGTCTTTTTGTCCGGTGATCCGGAAGTACAGTTGAGTGTCGTCCGCGTATGAGTGGAAGCACAGATCCAATTTGCTAATAATTTTGAAGAGTGGTCGGATGTAAATGTTGAACAGTACTGGTGACAATGGTGATCCTTGAGGGACTCCATAAGTGATTGCCCGGGTTTCCGAAGTGAAGGCTCCTAGTTTCACTGTCTGTGACCGGTTTCCTAAGAAGGAAGCGAACCATGGCAGATCTCCATCTGTAACTCCTGCCACTTCCTTGAGGCGGCTGAGAAGCATGTTGTGGTCCACTGTGTCGAACGCCGCACTGAGATCCAGCAATACCAGAAGACACAATTCTCCATCATCCGCTGCTTCTAGGGCGTCATCCCATATTTTCAGAAGTGCCGTTTCTGTACCACGGCCTGGGCGGAAGCACGATTGTAGTGGGTCCAGGAGCTTGTGTGTGTCCAGATGAAGTTGAAGCTGTTGTACTACTGCTTTCTCCATGATCTTGGAAATGGTGTTCAGGCTTGTTACCGGTCTGCGATTGTTCGGATCCTTGGGGTCGAGGTTGGGTTTCTTTAGTAATGGTTTGATGATGCCTTGCTTGAGGGAATTCGGAACCAATCCTTCTTTGAACGACTGATTTACTAGGTGTGTGATAGCGGGGGCCAGAATGTCGGAGCATTCTTTCAAGAGTTTTGTGGGGATGATGTCGTTTGGCGAGGTGCTGTCTCGGAGGCTCTTGATGACATTTTTGGTTTCATCCGTTGTGATCGGGGTAAGTGAAAAATGTGGTGCTTGTGCGCTGTGGATGTAAAATTCCTTACCTGGGTTGAGTTGAGTAGAGCTGGTTGTTGTTTTTTTTTGTTGAATTATTTTCTGAATGTTGTCTATTTTGTTGATGAAAAAATCGGATAATTTGTTGCAGTATTCTTGAGTTTCGTTTCCTAGGGGCTCAAGGCAGGTGGGGTTCATAGTCTGGGCGACTAGTTTGAAAAGTTCCCGTGGTCGGTTTAAGGCTTTTGAGAGGGTGTTTGAGACATGTTCTTTTTTTGCTGTGAAAATTGCTTTATGATATCTCTTGGTGAGTATTCTGTAGTTTGTGTGATTTTCCTTTGTGGTGTTTCTTCTCCAGGCTCTTTCTGCTCTTCTGTGTTCCCATTTCAGTAGAGTAAGCGTGCCATTAAACCAACCAGAATTTTTCTTGCGGATGGGTACTCGATGTTTCGGGGCGACTGCGTCTGCTGTTTGTACAAGTGCCTTGTTTATGAAGCTGAGTATTCGTTCTGTTGAGTGGTTTTGATTTAGTGTACCCATTTTGTGTGTTAGTGTGGTTTTGAAGATTTCCGAATGTAGTTTCTTCTGCGATCTAATCCAGTGTGTTGTTGCTGCTGGGTTTGGTTTTTGCAGGGAGATGTTGGTGGCGATCTCAAATTTGATAGCGTGGTGGTCTGACCATGGTAGCGCTATGTTGTCTTGAATGCTGATGTCCGTATTTTGCTTGAAGATGAGGTCCAGGATGTGACCCGACCCATGTGTGGGAGCCTTTACTAGTTGTTGAAGCCCTAGATCTTCCAGTTGATTGATGCAGGTGGTGGCGATGGGGTCTTCGGTGGAGTTCGCCCAGAGGTTGAAATCTCCGAGTACCAGAATCTTGTTGTTTTTCAGGGTGTGTGCCGAGATGAATTCCGTGAGTGGTATCGGTAGATTTGTCTTTGGTCCTGGTGGTCTGTAGCATAGCAGCATGTGGATGGTTTCTTGTGGTGTGGTTTGCATCTGTAGAGTAAGTGTCTCCATAAACGTTGCTTTGTTCTGTACCGCAGGTTTGACGAGCGCTAGATGAGCTTTGAAGATCACTGCTAGGCCTCCTCCTTTTTTTCCTTTCCGATGCTCGGTTAGGATCCTGTAGTTTTCTGGCACTAATTCTGTTAGGATGGTGTTGCAGTCGGGTGTTAGCCAGCTTTCCGTGATGAAGAGGCAATCTATGTTGTTTTGTGTGATGAAGTCATGGATTTCGTGCCTGTGCTTGACTGCCGATCTGGTGTTAATCAAAGCGCATGCTAACTGTTGCGGTTGAGTTGTAGTCTTCTTGCGTTTGATCGTTGCTTGTGGATCGATTCTTAGTAGTCGTTCTTTTTGTAATATTTTTTGAATGTCGGTCGGTAGAGTTGCGGTCAAATTTCTAAGTCTGCATAGGGACTCTGCTGAGTATTTGAAATTGCACATGTTGAGGTGCTCCAAAAAATTTCCCTGCTGTGGACGAGATGATGCGTTGAAAAAACGCTGATGCTGTTGTTGAGGCGATAACGGTCTTGCGCAGGCTAGTTGAAGATGTTGCGGATCTGTGGGAAAACCCTGTAGACCTAAACCCTCCCTCCCGTTGATCCAGAGGAAGGCGAAAAACCCCTACTAGCGCGGCCAATTGCTGTAGCAGAGGAAAAAATTCCTTCCTGACCCCCCGAGGGGCGGTCGGATGTTGGTCCCTGGATCAACTGCTAAGTGGTGGTCCCTGCGTTACTTACCAGAATATTTACCTTACCGGGTGATCCAATGATGGCGATAGGGTGGATCCTGATGTTGATCTCCTGGGGAAGAAAAGGCGGCTTTATAGCGATGCTGATATTGCTGGTGAATGCTGTTAAAAACTAGTGGTTAAAAACTAGCTGGTCTGGCATATGCTGTGTTTAAAAATAGATTTGGCCGGTCTGGGTGTACCAAGATGGCCGCCCTATTCGGTCCCAGCAGGTGGAGTGCTGTGGTCTGGGTGTACCAAGATGGCCGCCGGACTAGGCCCGAGCCGCGGCCTGTCCCAGTTCTGGCTCCTGGACTGTCTCCTGCTGAGGTACGAGGGCAGTAGAGTGGTTGGAGAGGGGGGGGCGCCGCGTTGACCCTATAGGGGAGTGGAGATACGATCGGGGAGGCGGATGGCCCGCTCGGCCGGGACTAGGCCGGAGCCGGGGGCTATCCTAAAGGCTGATGCCCGATTATCAGCTGTGGCCGGCGCGGAGGAGGGTCGGGGCCGATTCGTTGGGCGGGCCCCGCGGGGTCCGCAGTGGGGTCCGGGGGGTACTGTATCCAACCCCAATCCCCGTTCCAACTGCTCGGGGATTCGGGATAGGAACTTGTTGGTAGCTGGGGGTAGTGGGGCTCCTGACGGCCGGAGCGCTAGACGCACGTCCTCCTCTAGGCAGGGTTCAGGGCAAGTGCTTAGAACTGTCCCTGCACAAAGTGTAATTTTTGTAGGAAAAAAAGCTATTTAAAATCTCTTGCGGCTAATGAATTGCCGGTTCCCGTAACACAGAGAAGTCATTCATTGAAAGTCATTGATAAAAAAAAAAGTAATTGATAAAAAATAAAAAATAAAAATAAAAAAGCGTGGGGGTCCCCCCAAATTCAATTACCAGGCCCTTCAGGTCTGCTATGGATATTAAGGGGAACCCCGGCCAAAAAAAATAAAAAAATGGCGTGGGGTCCCCCTCAAAATCCATACCAGACCCTTGAGGTCTGGGATGGATTTTAAGGGGAACCCCGGCCAAAAAAAAAATGGCGTGGGGTCCCCCTCAAAATCCATACCAGACCCTTATCCGAGCACACAACCTGGCAGGCCGCAGGAAAAGAGGGGGGACGAGAGCGCCCCCCCCCTCCCTCCTGAACCATACCAGGCCACATGCCCTCAACATTGGGAGGGTGCTTTGGGGTCCCCCCCAAAGCACCTTGTCCCTATGTTGATGAGGACAAGGGCCTCTTCCCCACAACCCTGGCCATTGGTTGTGGGGGTCTGCGGGTGGGGGGCTTATCGGAATCTGGAAGCCCCCTTTAACAAGGGGACCCACAGATCCCGCCCCCCCCCACTGTGTGAAATGGTAAGGGGGTACCATTTCACCAAAAAAGTGTCAAAAATTGTAAAAATGACAGGAGACGGTCTTTGACAATTCCTTTATTAAAATCTTGTTTCTTCTGGTCTTCCTTTCTTCATCCTTCGGTTTCTTCATCTTCTCCTTCCGGCATCTTCTTCCATCTTCTTCTTCCATCATCTTCTTCCTCTGATCCGCTTCTTCTTGCTCTGGTCTTCTCGTCCGGCATCTTCTTCCACGGCATCAGTGTCTCTTCTGGGCCGCTACGCGCAATGGGAGGCTCCCGCTGTGTGAGGCTTCGCTGCATCTGACAGGTCTTTTGGTAACCCCGCCCCCTCTGACACACAGGGATGTCATGGGGAATTCCCTATGGCTTTCCCCATGACGTCAGAGGGGGGCGGGGTAATCAGGTGGCCCCGCCCTCCGTTATAAAAGACCTGTCAGACGCAGCGAAGCCTCACACAGCGGGAGCCTCCCATTGCGCGGAGCGGCCCAGAAGGGACACCAACGCCATGGAAGAAGATGCCGGACGAGAAGACCAGAGCAAGAAGAAGCGGATCGGAGGAAGAAGATGATGGAAGAAGAAGATGGAAGAAGATGCCGGAAGGAGAAGATGAAGAAACCAAAGGATGAAGAAAGGAAGAAGGAAGACCAGAAGAAAGAAGATTTTAATAAAGGAATTGTCAAAGACCGTCTCCTGTAATTTTTACCATTTTTGACACTTTTTTGGTGAAATGGTAGGGGTAATTACCATTTCACATGGGGGGCTGGGATCTGGGGGTCCCCTTGTTAAAGGGGGCTTCCAGATTCTGATAAACCCCCCGCCTGCAGACCCCCACAACCAATGGCCAGGGTTGTGGGGACGAGGCCCTTGTCCTCATCAACATGGGAACAAGGTGCAGGAGGGAGGGGGGCCGCTCTCGTCCCCCCTCTTTTCCTGTGGCCTGCCAGGTTGCGTGCTCGGATAAGGGTCTGGTATGGATTTTGAGGGGGACCCCACGCCATTTTTTTTTTTGGCCGGGGTTCCCCTTAAAATCCATCCCAGACCTCAAGGGTCTGGTATGGATTTTGAGGGGGACCCCACGCCATTTTTTTTTTTGGCCGGGGTTCCCCTTAATATCCATAGCAGACCTGAAGGGCCTGGTAATTGAATTTGGGGGGACCCCCACGCTTTTTTTTTTTTTTTAAATTTTTTTTATCAATGACTGTTTTTTTATCAATGACTTTCAATGAATGACTGTTCTCTGTGCTACGGGAGCCGACAATTCATTACCTGCGAGAGATTTTAAATAGCTTTTTTTCCTGCAAAAATTACACTTTGTGCAGGGACAGTTCTAAGCACGGGAAACATGCGCCCCTTCACAGGCATACTATAGACACCCCCCAGGTACGAAATTTAAAGGAATATTACATTTTTATTGTTTCACTTTAAGCATTATTAAAATCACTGCTCCTGAAAAAAACGTCCGTTTTAAAAAAAAAAATTTGCATCGATACATGTCCCCTGGGGCAGGACCCAGGTCTCCAAACACTTTTTATGACAATAACATGCATATTAGCCTTTAAAATGAGCACTTTTGATTTTGAGCGTTCGCGTCCATTGTAACTAATAGGGTTCTTAAATTTACACGGACTTTAGGTTCGTTTGCGGGTTCTGGTGCGAACCGAACCCGGGGGTGTTCGGCTCATCCCTACTGGTGACCTACCAAAATCAATTCTTCCTTTCTAACTCCAAAAAATGGACTGAAACAACTCCATAATTGGGGCCTTTCTCCCCCACCACCTCCAAACACTCCCAAATCTTCACCTAGGCCAATCCTATTTGATCCTTGGCAGTGTAACACCACTTAATGCTGCCCACAATTAACAGAGGCTCCTCAGACAAAATTCTTTCAATGTGCCTGGGCTAATGTCCGTCTCTTCTGTTATAGCCCTCTGAGGACCTGAGCAGTCCTCTACAGTTTATATCCCACCCGCTTTAAGTGTGTGAAGTGCATGTGTGTGAACCCAAACTTTCTTCATTCCTAGCCTTGTTAATTACCTATCGGTTCTTAACCTCATTGACCGTAATTGTTACCATAACACTACTGTTATTCTATTGTATGCACTATTGTCCTTATTGACTTTATGCTTCTTTTGTGATTTATCAGCTTGATACAAATAAGGGAGTCTTTTTTCCTCCCAAGCTAGCACCTCCACTAATCCCTCAATTATGACCCTAAATATTGATTAATGCCAAGGGCCTCAAACCCCCCTTTAAGTGCTCCCTACTATGGAAGGAGACCCTCTTCCAAAATTAAGATATTGTATGTGTCCAAGAGACTCATTTTGCTTAAAACAAGGCCATTCACTGCTCACACAGACTATTCCCTCACAGTTTTTTTTGCACATGCAGAAAATATATAGTTACATAGTAGGTGAGGTTGAAAAAAGACACAAGTCCATCAAGTCCAACCTATGTAAAAATAATATACATCCAAGTCATGTCATGATAGCTGTACGTACCTCAGTGACCTTACATTTAGACCATTTAATTCAAGATCCTTCGGGGAGATTCATTATTCTCTCTGCCTACTTTAATAATCACCCCTTGTTAATAGTCAATCCCTACGCCCCCAATAGTCTTCAATCATCCTTCTACAAGTCTCTCCTCTGTAAATTGCAACCTTTTCCAGACAGAATCCTTTTTTGTGGGGATTTCAATGAAGTTGGAGACCCCTCCCTAGATTCCTCAAATTCCTTCAGGAAATGCTCTACAGCCCTCTCCTCCCTGCTTCTTAAAGAAAACGTACATGATGTATGGCGATGCATGCATGGGTCTGAGAAAGACTACACCCTTTTCTTACAATGCCACCTGTCATACTCCAGAATCGATCTGTTCCTAACAACCCCCACCCTACTCCAAAAAGCTTCCTCATATAAGCCCACTTTAGGGCTTATAAGTGATCTGATCATGCCCCGTAACTATTGGCCTAATATTATCCAACCCCCCTAAATCCCATACCACATGGAGAATGAATACCTCCCTCCTTGCTCACCCTCGCTATGGACCACAGATAAAGTCGGAGATTGAAAAATATTTTCTGATAAATACTGGCTCAGTTTCCACACTATGGAATGCCCACAAATCAGTTGTCCGTGGTCTGTTTATTAAACTCGGCGCCCAGGCAAAAAGACGTAGCATGGAGGAAACCACAAGTCTACTTGATCATAGCTGCACACTTGAGCTCAATAATAAACTATCACCTTCATCACAGACTTCAGAGAAGATAAGACAACTCAGACTAAAACTCAGTTCCCACCTGCGTAAAAACTTTTAGATCACTCGCCTTAAAATGAATTGGTATTCACAGGGCAATAAATCTGGCAAGCAACTAGTGAGCCAATACAAACGTAAGCTCACCCAAGCTAAGATCCCTTACATGACAGATGCTAAGGGTAGCCAGCTGACCAACCCTCTCGATATGGCCACCTGCTTCTGTGACTTCTATGCCGCCTTATACAACTTACAATCCGCCAAATCGGACAACCAACCCTCTGACCAAAAGATAGGCTCCTTCCTTTCATCTATCCGTCTTCCAACACTGACACCTGACCAGATAACTACTCTCTTACAACCCTTAAGAACCCATGAAATAAATAAACTCATTGGCACCCTCCCTCTACATAAAGCTCCTGGCTTAAACTGGTTCTGTAACGAATATCACAAAGAGTTCCGAGAACTCTTAGTCCCTCATCTTTGTGATGTCCCTTAATAACTTTCTGGCCACTGGTAACATACCTAAGGAATCTCTTGAAGCCCTAGTAGTCACTATCCCTAAACCAAACAAACCCCATGATAACCCAGCTCATTATAGGCCAATATCCTTACTCAACACAGATATCAACTCTATGCAAAATTTCTCGCCTCACGCCTAGCGATATATCTCCCAGACTTCATACATAGTAATTAGGTAGGGTGTGTTCTACGTAGGCACCCGCCGTTTCCTCAACCTAATTCAGTGGGCTGAGCATCACCGAACGCCTTCTCTGCTGATCTCCCTAGACGTTTGGCCTCTCTGGTAACATCCTAAAAGCCATCATGGGTCTGCACTCTAACCCTAGTGCCAGAGTCTAGACTTCAGGCTACTTGTCATCCCACTTCCCTATCACCAAGGGTACACGCCAGGGGCGTCCCTTGTCTCCACTCATATTCACCATGGTATTCAAACCCTTAGCTGCGACTATTCAGTCCCACCCCTCTATATCAGGACTAACGGTGGGAAACACCACTCATAAAATAGGCCTTTATGTGGACGACATTATTATATCACTCACAGACCCACTCGACTCACTTCCTCACCTACTACATACACTAGACAACTTTAGTAGAGCGTCTCTCTACAAACGAAATCATTCAAAGTCCTCCATGCAAGGTATATGTCTACCCTCAGAGCTCAAATCCCAGATCTCTTACACTGCTCCATTCTCCTGGGCACTGACTGATTCCCTCACATACCTAGGCATAAAACTAGTCACACCATCCGCCAATGTACTTCGTATCAATTTAGACATGCTTACCAAGAATTTACAAACCATCACTGAAGCCCTACACCCTGTCCAAACATATTGGGCAGGTAGGATTGCGCTCACTAAATTGTTTCTCCATCCCCACTTCCTCTACCACTTCAGGATCCTCCCTGTTCCGATCCTCCCTACCTGTTTAACTTAAATTCAATGTATCTTCAATTCCTTCATCTGGAACGCAAGTAACCACGCTTGAAACTAAATATTCTCTACCTCCCACTCCGGAATGGGTGCACCAGATATAAAATCTTACTACAGAGCTACTCTTTTGGACCAAACCAAAGCATGGTGGAATGCCACCTCAACTCCAGTCTGGAAGCAGATTGAACGCACAGTCGCTCAACAAGATTTAAAATTTCTTCTCAATGCCTTGTGGATCTGTCCTTACCTTCAGCACTATCCCCTAGATACTTTAAATGCCCTGAGAGTCTGGTGCTCTACTCTGCAAAGTGCTAAAGGTCTGTCGCTCCAAATCTTGTCTTTTCTACCCCTACATTCTCTGTGCCTCGTTACCCCAGATCTACCCCTCGCCCTGTGGACTGACAAAGGGATATCTACTATTGGAGACTTATATACCTCTCAAGGGTTTGCATCATTCCAACACCTCATCCAAACATATCACATCCCTTGTAAGGACTTCTACATCTACCAACGGATTCGCCATACTTTAGCAGCTATGCCCTGGTTCCAACTCCCCATTATCTGCAATTCCAAATCTCCTCCCAAACATGGCACTCTGCACTTCAAAAACCACGTCAGTTCTCCGAGAATGTATCACATTGGAAATCTACAATGAAAATATACCTGGGATGGTATTACACCCCTAACAAACTTGCCAAAATACAAAACACCTTATCACCTAAATGCTGGCGTCTATGCAACACAGATGGCACCCCTAAACATATATGGTGGGACTGCACAGCCATTCTCCCCCTTTGGACACAAGTAGGCACCCTTATTGACAATCTAACCGGCACCAAGATTATCTTGACTCCCCAACTGGCTCTTTTCGGTATTAGGATTGTTAAGTGGCCTACGGCCACGCAGGCTGTACTCACGCATGTACTCATAATGACAAAACTCTCTATTGCACGAAAATGGAACTTCTCCCTCCTTCTCTCCAGCATGAGATCAACACCCTCAATGACCACTGCAAAATGGAAGGGCTGTTTGGCTTCAGGACCCTAGATGCATCCCCCTGCTAACTTGAACTAGTATCAACCTCCCCATCTAAGTCTAAGCCTACCCAGACTTCAGTCATTATTCTCATAGCTCCCTATCCGCTACTATATACCTATCTATACATCTCCCTCCTCTGTACACTTGCACTACTGGACCTAGAACCTTATGTTACTGTATCTGCTGTTGCATTACCCATTTGACTGGGTTTGTTTTTAGTTTCTCTTACTTACTCTTTTATGATACTTTGATGGTAACCTGACATACCTTGCCAATGTTACTCATTTGCTATTGTACCCTGTACATTTTACATTGTTACAGGACATGTTGATCATTATCTTTGTACCATGATAAATTATTTAATAAAAAAAAAGGAAATTAAAAGTATATATAATTTTGTAAACAATAAAATATGTAATTAAATTGTATGTACTTAACACAGACAGAAGAAAACCTTTAGTCTATGCCTGCTGTTCCAGAGTTTCAGAAGGGTGGTCAGTCTATGGCCATAGTGTTTTCCCCTGCAGCTATGTGTGGAAATGTTGATGTGCCTGTTCTCTGCTGAGTGCAGCCCAGCACAGTTCACTATGAAAAATAAAAATCTTAAGAAAATATAAAAATAAAGAAAAAAAAATACAACATATAAAAAACACGAAAAAAAATTGTGGATGTGAATTTGCCACTCTGGGGCAACGCAGGCCAAGAAAATTCCATTAGCGTATATATGGGAGGATTTGCAATGCAAGGAAATTCAACAAAGTGTGGTCATGGAATTGGTTATAGTAAAGCTCCAGATGGCAGCTGATGCCCATTGCCATCTGGAGTTACACTGTCCAGTCACTGTACAAAATGCATTGTAATTGTATGTAATGTTATACTTTAATTTATAATTGGAAATAAAACCTGTCTTGTCTCACCCTCTTATATTGTGGCCTGTTTACATTCCATCCAGCAATTGTGCAATAGTTGTGACTATTGTCTTTCAGATACTGCTTTCTAATTTGTATTGCAAGATAAAACCTGTCTTGTCTCTTTCTATTTGTTGCCTATTAGAGGACATGCGCACTGTCCTGAAGCTAGTCAATTTTTACTAAACACTAACCTGAAGGCTATACCTTGAATGAGGTTGTGGTATAGTATTTTTGTGTACGATGTTTTAGCATTTTATTTAACTGAAAAAAGAAGCTCAAAAATTACACTATGCTGTCAATCAAAGTCAGCTAGCCATTCAAAAGAGAGAGGAGGCGGGGTCGTATCAGGGCTCCGTGTCAGAATGGACACAGGGAGCTGAGACTCAGCATGGGTGCCCCTATAGCAAGCTGCTTTCTGTGGGGGCACTGAACATGAGGGAGGGGCCAGGGTGACAGAAGAGGGACCCGAGAAGTGGCGGATCCAGGCTGCTTTGTGCAAATCCACTACACAGGGCAGGTAAGTATAACATGTTTGTTATTTTTATAGGAAAAAAAACAAGACTTTACAATCACTTTAACTTTATTAAATGTCCCCCATTGGCAGTGCTTAGCTGCCAGTGGCCTTTCTTGATGATATGCACTTACATCAAATAATTGTAGCTTTAGCGATCACCCCTCAAATCTTTTACACAGCACTGTTTACTCATATTTTTATGCTCATATACACAAAGTAACCACTATCGTTACAAATAATTAGGAAGGGAAGGGAAGAAAAGAGAAGGGAGCTTCTCCTTGTGTAATATATAAAAACAGTATCAGTCTTTATTTATAAATGCATTCACAGGTGTTTTTTTCTTTCATTCACATATCAACCTTCCATACAGGATGTGGACTTTATCCATTCAGATCCACAGCTGTCAGTTATCACAATGTGACCTCGGATTCCACATTTGTTCCCAGAAGATTTTACAAAGAGATATGGTTTTAAAAGTCCATCTAGAGAGTTAAATAAAACACTTTCACATAAAAATACTTAGTCTGTTTAGTCTGTAAAAATCATAACCACAAGTACTATTGTGTAAAACTTAAAGTGAGACTAAAGTCTCATCTTTTTTCCTATAAAAATAATGCACATGTTATACTTACCTGCTCTGTGCAGTGGTTTTGCACAGAGCAGCCCAGAATCCTCCTCTTCTCAGAATCCTCGTCAATGCTCCTGGCTCCTCCCTACTGTTGAGTGCCCCCATAGCAAGACACAGAGCTGCTGTTTGGCCTGGCCCCCTTTCTCTTCAGTGGCTAACTGACTTTGATTGACAGTAGCGGGAGCCAATGCTGGACATGGATCAAGAGAAACCGCAGGTAAGTATTAGGGGGGCTTAGAGGGGCTGCTGCACACAGAAGGTTTTTTTTATCTTAATGCATAGAATGCAATAAGATAAAAAGCCTTCTGCCTTTACAACCACTTGAAAAAAAATACATAGATACTTAATTGATGTGTTTCAGACACCTCCTGTGTCTTTCCTCAGAAAACAAGTAATCTATTTCATTGTTAAACCTACATGTATTTGTTGACCTAGAATCACTCATTACTTTGAATATTAGAATACCATTATCAGGATTATCAGAATATCATTAAAAATCAGAGTACACAGTGCTGCATGCAAAACAGAAGAGAAAAGTGATTGCTAAAGCTACGGGTGGTATTTTTATAGTTTGTAAAAAATAGTGGTTACTCTGTGTATATGAACATAAAATTATGAGGGAACAGTGCTGTGTAAAGAAAAGGAGGGGTGATCACTAAAACTACAATAGTCTGTTGCATGTGCATATACATATAAGTAAAAACATTGAGAGAGCAGTGCAGCAATTTCAGCAATCCCTAGTGGTGTCCTCTAAATAATTTATTTATATCTTTTTTGACTATATTTTGCCTATTAGCCTTGAAAATCTGCAGAATTTTGTATCAAGATTACCCCCCCCCCCCCCACTTAGACTTGAATGGGGTTTACTACGTCGGGTTCACATGAATTGAACCAAGGCAGATTTGCTCATCCTAAATGGCTGCCAAACATTTAGCCTCACGCTAAGTGTTCCGACCTAGATCATTACTAGTAAAGGCTGCTACACATGAAATGGTTGTAAAAGGCAACATTTAATACACCACTACTGTCATACTTGGGACACACTCTATATTTTAATAAAAGCATTGACATCTGGTTACTCTTAAGCCCTGCCATCTATTTTTTACAATGTCATAGCTAGTCCAAACTGCTATAATAAACTTATTGACCATGTACCTGTAGTTTTTCCGCAGGAGGAGGAATGACTATTTGTAGATAACTCTATATGGATGATTTACTAAAACTGGTGCAAACAGAATCTGGTTTAGCTGTGCAAAGTAACCAATCAGCTTCTAGGTGTCAAAGCTTATGTGAACACATTGCAGTTCGAAGCTGTTTGGTTACTATGCACAGCTGCACCATATTCTGTGTGCTCCAGTTTTAGCAAATCTCCCCCAGTGTGTTTTAATAAATAACCTGACCTACAGATTTTTCACACTTTTTCAGAAGCCTTTTTAAAGAGAGTGGACTACTAATCTTTATGGATAAGCTCTTTTGGTCTGAACATTCAGGGCATTTGACGTGGATGAATATGACAGCTTCTGGCTGCCAATGGTTGCTAAGAAAGCAGTGGGTGCTGGCCCCGGCAACATCCTTACCAACTACTGACGTCACTGAACCATTCACTTACAAGGCCAGGACTCCCTGGCTACTCAAGAAAATAGGCAGGGAATGTAGCAGTTACATTATTACCTAAATATGGCTACATGGCCATATTTGGGAAATAACATTGCCCAAATATTGCCATAGGCATATTTGGGCAATGATGTCACTACTACCTCCACTCCTACTTTATATAGTTAATGACAGCTCAGTGAGAAGTAAACGTGCCAGTCATGTTCAGGTCCATTCTCTGAACAGCTCGGAGGACTAATGTTGCTATATGGAATCCCAGGCTGCTTCTGGATTGGTAATAGACAATCTCACATATAAAGAGACACTGTCATTCAATATGTATTGAATGATGTATTATCTGTGGCTTGTGCATTAAGTGCTGTTGCAAAATAACTACAGAAGCCCTGCTATTTGCTTAGCTTATATGTGCTCATAAGGCCAAGAATAATATTATATATATATATATATATATATATATATATATATATATATATATATATATATATATTGTACAGGACGCAGTGGCTGGGTCTTGGAAGGACGCTATGTTTCCCCTCTGTTTGGTCTGTGATCCCTTTAAGGGAACAAAAAGGGTTAACTCACCTGTCAGAGGAGGTGGGTTTAAAAACAAGACAGGAAGTTGCAGATGGGTGGAGGAGTGCAGAGGAGATAGTGGTTTGTGTTTGGCTTGATTTGCAGCAACCAAAGTCAACAGCAGCGTTCGGCCTGGAAGCCTCCTAGCAGATGAAGTCACCTGCGACAGCACCCCAGGACTGTGTTTGATTGCGATAGCAATTCGGGACTTTGATAGTCGGTGAGACTGAAACCTTTTTCTTTTGTTTTGCTGCTGTGAAGCTGTTTAAATTTAATAAAACCTCCTTTTGAACTAAAAGCCTGTGTCCTGCGGTCTAGCTGGTCCCCCGAACTTTACAAGTGGTGCTCGGATGCGGGCAGGACAGAGTAACAGGCGTGTTTTTTTTTTTTTTGCTGGCTTTTGCATTTGAATTTAAAACTGACATTTAAAGGGACAGTACAGTGAATTTATGTCCTGGGTTAAAGCTGCCCAAACCCTGAAAGCTGAAGCAATGGAGGAACTAATTAAACAACTGTCCCTGGCTAATATACAAGCGCAGACCCGCCATGAGGAAGCTAATCAGCGCTTAGCAACTCAGCTGGAGGTACAGCAAGAAAATACTCGCCTGTTGGTGGCTCAGTTGGCAGCACAGCAAGCAACCCAGCAAGGGGTTATGCAGGCTCAGGTGACTGCCTTAAAAGAAGTAGTACAGCAGTTGTCTCAGGGTCGTGAGCAAGCGGCTGATGCCCCTGGCAACCAGGTGACCGTGAGGGCAAGCCATTTTTTGCAGAAATTGTCCCTGAGTGATGATGTAGAGGCATTTCTTGCTACATTTGAGAGGACGGCAGAGAGAGAAGGGTGGCCCCAGGACCAGTGGGCCGGCCTAATTGCCCCTTTTCTCACCGGAGATCCTCAAAAAGCCTACTTCGACCTGCCACCAGAGGACGCTAAAGACTATCAAAAACTAAAGGCAGAAATACTGGCTCGTTTGGGGGTGACTACGGCCGTTCGGGCCCAACGAGTGCACCAATGGAAGTATTGTCCAGATCGTCCACCACGGTCTCAAATGCATGACCTGGTGCAACTGGTAAAAAAATGGCTGCAGCCCGAAGTGTTGTCGGGCCCCCAAATCGTGGAGCGGGTCGTCCTGGACCGATACCTACGGTCACTGCCAGACGACCTTCAACGGTGGGTCAGCCATGGAGACCCCAAAACAGTGAACCTCCTTGTCGAGATGGTAGAGCGATATACAGTGGTGGAGGATCTGCTTGGCCCTACCAAGCGCCAAGGGCCCAGTCTGCCACGGCCTATTCGATCGACTGCCGCCCTTCGAAAGGATGTCCCCCGGAGCCCTGGAATCAACACCCCGGAAGGTCAAGAGTCACTCCCAGTACCTCCTCAGCGATCTGTTCCTGTTCGGAGAGGAGGGGATGTACAATGTTGGCGGTGTCATTCCTGGGGCCATACCCGGGCCCACTGCCCACTGCAAGAGGAGCCCATGGAATGCGGGGTTCTTCGGAGGGGGTCTTTTTATGCTCATAGAGCATGTACCACACACCTTGACCGCGGAGAAGAGAAATTTGAGTGTGTAGTCCAAGTGAACCACCTCCCTGCCTGGGCTTTGCTGGACTCCGGAAGCATGGTAACCCTTGTTCATCCTAGAGTACTTGGGAAGATCGGTCCGGTAAGCAAAACTTTACGGGTTGTATGCATTCACGGGGACACTAGAGAGTACCCTCTCATCTCGGTGTCCATCTCCACAGCATATGGCACTGGTACTCAAGAGGTGGGGGTGGTAAAGAACTTGATACATGATGTTATCATAGGACGAGACTGTCCATTTTTTGAAAAACTGTGGGGACAAGGAGAACTATCTGAACGATCCCAAGACTGGGGAGAAACTAGTTCCTCTGTTCCTATGGTTGAGGGTAATAACCCTGAGATGCCAAATGAACCTAATGTGGATCCAGTTGATACAAATGCTAATGATTGGGTTAATGGTGATGAAAGTAGTGCTGATACTGTGAAGGGTGTCAAAATGTGTGGTTCGCAGACCTACCTGAACACTGAGGAGGGGGAACCTTCCCCACTTCAGGTAATGCTGGGTGAAGAGGATGAGGAAGTGGCCTCTACCCCTGCCCTGCCGGATTTGGGTGTTCCCCAGGGGACATTTGGTACTGCCCAGATGCAGGACCCCACTTTGGCCCGTGCACGGGAACAAGTTGTAGTATTAAATGGGGTACCCCAAGAGCCAGGTGCGAATGAGCGGTGGCCCCACTTTGCCATATATAATGAATTGCTTTATCGGGTTACCAAAGTGAGAGAAAATGTGGTAGAACAGTTATTGGTACCCCAACAGTATAGACGCAAGGTCCTGGACCTGGCCCATGATGATGTTTTAGGGGGACACCTGGGAGTTGAAAAGACGGAGGCACGGATCACCGACCGGTTTTACTGGCCAGGTCTGAAAGCAGAGGTAAGAAGATACTGTGCCTCTTGTCCCACCTGTCAGTTGACCGCGCCGGTGACCCACTTCCGGAGCCCTTTGGTCCCTCTGCCCATAATTGAGGTCCCATTCGAGAGAATAGCCATGGATATAGTGGGTCCTTTGGTAAAGTCAGCTCGAGGTCACTCTTACATACTGGTGATCCTTGACTATGCCACCCGGTATCCTGAAGCGCTACCTCTGCGGAATACCTCCTCTAAGGCTATTGCTCGGGAATTATTCCAGTTGTTTACACGGACTGGTTTTCCCAAGGAAATACTCACGGACCAGGGCACCCCGTTTATGTCGAGGGTTATGGCTGATGTGTGCAAGCTGTTCCGGATTAAACAGCTGCGCACATCGGTCTACCATCCACAAACGGATGGGTTGGTAGAGCGCTTTAATAAGACCCTTAAGTCTATGCTCAAGCGGGTTGTACAAAGGGATGGGAAAGACTGGGACTGCCTGTTACCCGCTCTCCTATTTGCTATCCGGGAAGTGCCCCAGGCCTCCACTGGGTTTTCGCCCTTTGAGTTGGTATATGGGCGGAGACCTCGCGGACTACTGGATTTTGTTAAAGAGGAATGGGAAAGTGAACCTATTCAGCATAAGAGTGTTCTTGAATATGTTTCCCAAATGGCTGTGGAAAGGAGCTGCGCTAAAGAATGAAAATAATTAAGAAAATTGATATGTGATACGAAGTGTAGTCCAAATGAGGACTGAAAAGTATTTGCCCAAATAGCTATACGTTTCATATAAAAGTGTCAAAAAGGAAGTCTGCATACAATCAGATTAATATAAAAATGAATAAATAAAAACCCGACTGAGCTCTTCCTATTTGTGTGGAAGTGAAATGGAATGTGCACAGTGAATGTACGCTAATTAGTGAAATCAAAAGACCACATAGAAAACATGCATTAGCATAAATGAAAAACTAGTGTAAATAGGTAAACACCCTACTGGGCATTCAATAGTGTATGGAACCTGTTATCAACTGTTGTAAAGAAGATACAAATTTATATATCATATACTATAAACAGTGTGCAAACTGAATCCTGGACTGTGGCCAGTAAACCTTGGTGAAAATAATCCAAAAAAAAGGATAATATTTCAGCTTGATAACAAAATATTGATGAACACCCTACAGGGCATTCAAAACAATATTGACCTTGTTATTGGCTATTGGAAAATGAATGCCAACTAGGTACCCTAACTGGAATATAACCAGTGAACTTTTGGTGAAAAAAGAGTCTAAAAAAAATAAAAATACAAATGAAAAGTAAACACCCTACAGAGCTTAAAGATTGCAATGGTGACCAAATATGTGTATAATCCCCAGGGAAAGGGAAAAAAATCCCTTAGGGGTTGGGTGACAACCACTTCACTAAAAAAGAATATTCAAACACATAGAAATTTAAAAAGTAAAAAGTAAACACCCTACAGAGCTTAAAGATCACAGTGGTGACCGAGTATGTGTATACTCCCCAGGGAATGTGTGGAGACAATCCCTAAGGAGTTGTGTAACAACCACTTCACCAAAAAAATAATAAAATCAGTCACAAACAATATAAATAAGTGCGTCTTGAAATACACAATGTAGCAAACAAGTTCCGTGCTGTTAACAGTCTATGTGAGGACTCCAAAAAATCTTGAAATGAAAAGTGACTTGTATAACACCAAGAAAAGATGTGAAGACCTCCACCATAGGGCAAACTTGTCTCCTTACCGGAACTATATGGTCCCTTTTTTGGGGGGACCTTTCACACAGGTGGCTCTTAACCCTAGCCAGGGGTATACAGGGAAGAACGTCCGGTATCCAACCGATCACATTGACTCGTCCAGAATAGCTCCCAACCAGGGTCCTTCTCTGATGTCAGCTCAAGATTAGGCTCGGTGGCCAAATAGCAGTTGGAACCAAAGGGGATTAAAGAGAGCTCACATAGTGTGAAATCCAACGATATTTTATTAAATAAAAATAAGTAAACACTTACAGTGTAGCAAAATTCAAAAGGCTTGAAGCGAGCCGGCCGGTCTCGCAAATACAGCCCGTGGTATGGGATCACGTCTTACAGCGGTAGCGTCAGGACGTAGCTCCTCCTCCCTACGCGTTTCGTCATCAACGAACGTTTCCCAAATGCAGGAGAGGATCCGAACTGTGATGCCTCTAGTCAAAGAACATTTGCAAAAAGCCCAGGAGGCTCAACGACGGGTCTATAATAGGGCTGCTAGAATAAGGAACTTCCAAGTGGGGGATCGAGTAGCGGTGTTGATCCCCACTGTGGAAAGTAAATTCTTGGCCAGGTGGCAAGGCCCCTTTGAAGTTGTAGAAAAAGTGGGAGAGGTAAATTATAGAGTCCACCAACCAGGTAAGAGGAAACCCTATCAGATATATCATGTAAACTTGTTAAAGCCCTGGACAGACAGGGAACCGGTGACCTCCCTGGCTGGTGCAAGACTTGAGCCTAGGGTTGGGGTGGAGAGTGTCCAAGTAGCAAATACCCTGTCTAGAGTCCAAAGTCAGCAGGCAAAGGAGTTCTTGCAGAGAAATAAAGAGAAATTTTCAGACTTGCCAGGGCTCACTAGTGTCATAGAGCATGATATTGTCACGGAACCAGGAGTCAAAGTTTTTGTCCGGCCTTACCGCATTCCAGAGGCCCAAAGGAAGGCTGTTTCAGAGGAAGTGAAGAAGATGTTGGACCTGGAGATTATTGAGGAATCACAGAGTGAGTGGTCAAGCCCGATTGTGTTGGTACCGAAGCCCAACGGGACTCTGCGATTCTGCAATGATTTCCGGAAACTAAATGAAGTTTCACGGTTTGATGCCTACCCCATGCCCCGGGTAGATGAGCTTATTGAGAGACTAGGTCCAGCCAGGTATATCACTACATTAGACCTTACCAAGGGGTATTGGCAAATCCCGTTGACTAAGGCTGCTAGAGAGAAAACTGCTTTTTCTACCCCAGAGGGAAGTTTTCAGTACAAGAGAATGCCTTTTGGATTGCAAACTGCTCCAGCCACATTTCAGAGGGCAATGGATAGGATTTTACGTCCTCATCGGGAGTATGCCTCAGTATACTTGGATGACATAGTCATTTTTAGCAGAGACTGGGAGTCACACTTGCCCAAAGTCCAGGCAGTACTGGACTCTCTTTGGAAGGAGGGGTTTACAATAAACCCGGAAAAGTGTGCTTTGGGAATGGAGGAGGTGAAATACCTGGGCTATGTTGTGGGTAGAGGGGTAGTAAAACCTCAGGTCAACAAGGTAGAGGCTGTACAGAATTGGCCCCGCCCCCTCACAAAAAAACAGGTACGTGCATTCCTGGGTATGGTGGGATACTACAGGAGGTTTGTACCCAACTTTGCCACGTTGGCAGCTCCATTGACCGATCTGACTAAGGGTCGGAAATCGGTCATGGTGGAGTGGAATGCAGACGCTGAAAAAGCTTTTTTGGAGCTCAAGTCGGCACTGTGCCAACACCCTGTCCTAGTAGCACCCAATTTTTCAAAAGAGTTTGTTGTACAGACTGATGCTTCCGATGTAGGATTGGGAGCAGTTTTGTCACAGGTTATTCATGGCGAGGAGCACCCAGTAGTCTTCCTCAGTAGGAAGTTAACACCAGCGGAGAAAAACTACGCTATAATTGAACGAGAGTGTCTGGCCATTAAGTGGGCTCTGGAATCCCTCAGATATTACCTCTTGGGGAGGAAGTTTAGGCTGATTTCTGACCATGCCCCTTTAACATGGCTGAGACAAGGTAAAGGGACTAATGCCAGGGTTACCCGGTGGTTCCTGGCACTCCAGGAATTTAAATTTGTAGTGGAGCATAGGCCCGGGAGACTGCATCAAAATGCAGATGCCCTCTCCCGAGTCCATTGTTTGAGCTCCACGGTTGCCTCCACCTCCTTGGCGTTGGGGCACAGGGGGGGGATATGTACAGGACGCAGTGGCTGGGTCTTGGAAGGACGCTATGTTTCCCCTCTGTTTGGTCTGTGATCCCTTTAAGGGAACAAAAAGGGTTAACTCACCTGTCAGAGGAGGTGGGTTTAAAAACAAGACAGGAAGTTGCAGATGGGTGGAGGAGTGCAGAGGAGATAGTGGTTTGTGTTTGGCTTGATTTGCAGCAACCAAAGTCAACAGCAGCGTTCGGCCTGGAAGCCTCCTAGCAGATGAAGTCACCTGCGACAGCACCCCAGGACTGTGTTTGATTGCGATAGCAATTCGGGACTTTGATAGTCGGTGAGACTGAAACCTTTTTCTTTTGTTTTGCTGCTGTGAAGCTGTTTAAGTTTAATAAAACCTCCTTTTGAACTAAAAGCCTGTGTCCTGCGGTCTAGCTGGTCCCCCGAACTTTACAATATATATATTGCAGCACCTTTTCCCAATTAAAACTTATTAGTGTGAAAGCTATTCAGTATATACTGTCTATTAATGATCTTCATATGTGACTTGTGAGTCATAAATCATCCAGTGGTGCTTCCACTTCAATCCAAAAAGCATGCATCCAGTGAAGACACTGCCCCCAGTAAGTATAAATCTTACCAAATGAAAACCCCCACAAATACGCTTCAGAGCCCCTGAAGACATCCTATTGGATGACACAATAAGATGGATCTTATGTACACTGATGCTGCTAATCTATGCTGCTGTCTCCTAATAAATCTAAATATGGTTACACTATGCTAGCTGGCTGGCGTGGCGTCAACCATCTCTGAGCCTGCCCCTGCAGAGCTGACAGAATCTCTGCCCCAATGTGGCTCCTGTCCCCTAAGCAATGGTTTAACCTTAAACTATGTAGAGGGTTTTTTACCATAAGAGTGGCAAGGCGGTGGTCTCAGCGGGGGCATCAATAGTTTCAAGAAACTATTAGATAAGCACCTGAATGACCGCAACATATATACAATGTAATACTTACATATAATCACACACATAGGTTGGTCTTTCTGGACTTGTGTCTTTTTTCAACCTCACCTACTATGTAACTATGTAACTCATGCACCGCATGGTATCTTTTTGCCTGAGTCTTTGCGAAGCCTCTTGAATGCTTACGGAGCACCGCTGGTTCAGAGAACAAATCTGCAGAAGAGGCCATAGAGGAAGAAGAAGAGGAGGGGGTGGAGGAGAGAGCTGTGGCAGATTCACTGCTAGCATTTTGGAGGCGTGGTGGCGGAACAAGCTCCAACAATACTGAACCCTGTCCTGCATCCTTCCCAGCGGCCAGCAGAGTTGCCCAGTGTGCCATGAAGGAAAGGTAACATCCCTGCCCATGCCTGCTAGACCATGAGTCTGCGGTAATATACACCTTACTGCTGTCTGCCCTGTCCAACAAGGCAAAAACATTGCCTTCCACATGCCGGTAGAGAGCTGGAATGGACTTCCATGAAAAGAAATGGTGTTTTGGAACCTGCAACTGAGGTACAGCACATTCCACAAATTCACGAAAGGGGGCAGAGTCTACCAGCTGAAAAGGCAGTAGTTGCAGTGCTATCAATTTGGCCAAGCTGGCATTCAAGCTAGCATTCAGACACTGAGCATGTGGATGGCTGGACCAAATTTCTTTTTACGGTTTAGCAACTGGAGTAGGGAAATTTTCCTGCTAAAACCAGATGGGGGTGTACTGCTAGCAGATTTGCTGCAAGTACTTGGGACACCTATTGCTATACCTTTATTCCTCTCAGTGCAGGTTTTCGAGAGTACTTGGAGATCCCAGATGAGGAGCAAGGAGAAGTCCGCCTTTTTCTTTGATGTGGGCCTACGGACTTGATGCCTTATGAGTTTATGTGAAATCTACATTAATAGCTGTAAAATATTGGAAATATGAATATATTTAATTTATGTTTAATTTATATTTAATTATTTATATTTATATATTTTATATTTAATTTATATTTAATTTGTTTATAGTTAATGAATATATTTAATTTTAGCTTTTATCTCTGTAGGGCAGAACATATTATCTTCACAGAAATCTCTGGTAGACCAGACAAGTTGGTGCCTAGGCTTGTTTATACAAACCATGGGATCCAAACCTCATTGTTTTACACATACTCACTTCACATGGGATCCATGCTGGAATATGCAATGAAGGGAGGCCAACCCGTAATCAATACTTAACTTCCTGGGAAAATTCAAGTTAAGCTTCCTGCTCAGAATAGTCACAAGGATATTAAATTAAAGGGGGCGGACTTATGCAAAGTATAGGGATTGGAGATGTAGCCAGTCCTTAACTAGGAATAGGGAAGCTCACCAATCAGAGCCACGCTATGCCAACCAATGAGGCATCAGCATGTAATGATAAACACAGACTAGATGGCAGGGAAACACACTTTTATGGGAGAACAACCATCAGAATGGAACCTTGGTGCAAAGGGTAATTATGGGAAAGGTCTGCATTTTACTTGATGATGACTGTGTAGTTTAAAAACGCATCGGTGGACCCTCCTGCATACATCCCTTTGTGCATTTGTACATGTTTATCATGTCCTTCTAAATGTGAGTGTATATCTATTTTTTTACATTAAATACTACTTTTTTTAAAACGGTATCACACTATACCAGTTTTTTATCTGCATGCCATAACTTACGTGATACAAAGCTTCTACGTTCTGGGGCCCACATGTTACATCCCACTGAGGGTCTGACGCTGATCCATTGATACTGACGTGGACTCAGGACCTGTCATCTTTACTTGGTTTATTTAACCTAACAAGCCTTTTTGACTTGGGTGGTATAAGCCTCGCCAAGTCACCACGATCTGGTAAGCCCCCCTCTATTTATGGTGGTGGTGTTATTGACTACTCTACTATCTCAAGGGTCACACCAGCGGTTGGATTTTTATACATGTGCTGGACTGCATTTTTGTTTGAATTTTATTTGGAACTTTACACATTGAACTGTGTTTCTCGGTGGAGTCACCATAATAATGCACTAGAGGTTTTCGGTGGATTCACATCTCATACAGTTGAAGTTCACCACTGCTTAAATTTATTTTCATCGCAATGTGTTTATGTGCAATTTCATTATTGTATGATCTCATTATTGGTTAAGTTCACCACTGTACATCACTTTAATGAGTTTATGTGTAATATTACCACTCTTATTCACATAACTTTTTTGTAACATTAGCGCTGCACTTTTTCTATATTTTTACACAGGTTCAAAGATATATCATCCCATGGGTTCCCAGTCACTACTATACCAAAATACTTAAAAGATGTGACTACCTGTATTTGGGCTGCACTCTCTGGTAAGGTTGTAGGTAGTAGAACTGATTTATGCCAGTTAAAGGCAAAGCTTGAGAATGTTCCAAACTGGTCAATAAGCGGCATCACTGCTTTCAGGGAACCTGCAGTGTCTCCCAGATATAATAGAGTGCCATCTGCATAAAGTGAGATCTTCTCTATGCCCCTGTAAAAAAACTACAATAGTCAGTGAAGCCCTAACCATGGCAGCCAAGGGTTCCAGTGCTAGGGCAAACAGCAGGGGGGATAACGTGCACCCCTGCCTTGTGCCACAAAACAAAGGAAAGGACTCTAATAAGGAACCATTGATTCCAAATCTTGCTGTAGGTTCAGCATACAGAAGTTTTATCCAGAAAATTAAACTTCCTCCCAGTCCAAATCTGTGAAGTACTTCCCTCAGGTAGTTCCACTTGAGCATCAGGGCTCTTTACTAACACTGAGCACAGTTTTAACGTGGATAAACAAGTTTCATAAAAGTTTTCAATACAATTATATATTCTACTGAATGACCAATATGTTTGTGATGATCATAATGGCACCATAAAAGTGTTCTGGGTGGGTTCACAACCACACTTCTGTCCTTACAGCTATGATTAGGGAAATTTAGGAAAAGTTATAAAACTACTGCACAAAAGCATCATCTTAGCATACAGGATGTTCACCATGGCATTCTAACAATAGCATTGCATGTGTTAGTATCTGTATATGCTCCATTATTTTCTCATATTATGTAGAAGCTCACGAATGCACACAATCAACAAAACATGTACTCATGTACAAATCTTGTTTTCATAAAACATACTGTACTTGCATTATATTATTATATTATGTGAATTCATATGTTTACATAGTGATGGCAATCAACAAAACAAAAAAAGAATGAATACCCTACCAAAGGGATCTTTGTTGCATTTTACACTATGAGACCATTTAACATTTTTTTAAGCCTTAAAAATCACAGTGTAACTAAATAAGTTGCAAAATCATAATATTTTTCAGTACATTTTCTTTTAAAGCAAACATCTGTATAAATCAAATTATAGCCATTGATATGCTACGTTTCATACACAGTTATGAAAAGAGCAGTTCTTGAGCATGTTGAACCAGGTCTCTTCACAGAATATTAATTTGATATCAGTGTTAACAGCAGAATTGCATAGGTCACACTTCATTACTAAAAGACCATGGAGGCCTTTTCTCTCAGTAAATCTCTTTGACTTGTTCTTGTCTTACGACACAAAAGCCCTATTTGTATACATATAAGCATGAATTTAAAGAAACAGATAAGGAAAACATCATAGGCAGTCCTGAAAAAGCAAAAACCTCTTCTCTTAGGGTAACATCATTTATAATCATAAATCAAGTTGAAGCCAAGCTTATTTATTTATTTCTGAAACTGGATCTGAGGGGAAATGGAAACTAACTGTGGTGTTATAAAAATAGAATTTTCTTGTACTGCTGTTTCTAAGAAGAACAAAGATTCAATTAATCAAATGACTTGCAGTGGATTGAACATTTATTTGTGGAAGCTTGCAGGGTAAAACTATCCACACTTATTAGACTAGGTATGAGTAAACTGTGATCTATAGTTTTTGTGGCATGTTGGATCTCATAACACTAAGCTGGGAGGGAATAAAAGGGATTATTGTTATCCAGCAAAGTGTCAGTCTTGCATTCCCTGAATGATGTTTTTTAGGGAAAAATTGGGTCAACTGCCAAAGATACATAGTACTTTTTTACCACTTCTTGCTTGGCCTATTGTGAAATGAAGGGTCAGATAGGAGCACTACCACCCTGGCTAGACATCATATGACACCCTGGGGGGGTGCACAGTAGTATGATCTGTCACCCACTGTGTCCTCCAGACACAGCGGAAGACCGGTTGTTGTACCAGGGCTAGCCCTGATTCCATGTGATCACTGTGACCAATCACAGTGATCACAAGTCAATAGTACACAATGACTTTCATGCATAGCCACTCATTTTGCACTTGTCAGGGACATGCTGGTCATAGCACAAGTGAAGCTCTGAGGACCTTTGGGTGCTCGTACTATTGTGTGCAGGCACACACATATGCTAATTGGATAATTCTGGCGCCCAATTGCCTTTATAAGTGCAACAGCTGCACTGGTGAATTGCTGTTTGATCTGCAGCTATTCACAAATTCCTGTATCTGTTTCTGTATTGGATTTCTGTGATTGACCTGTCTTTCCCTGACCTTGCTTGAACGCTACCTGCCCTGACCTTAGCTTGTCTCAGGATTTTGCTCTGCCTCCTGCTCATCTGCCTGATCCTACTTTGCTGACCTCTACTTCTATCCTGGCTGTTCTCTGCCTGTCTTCCATGCCTGTATCTGACCGTCTGTTGCTGACCTGGCTCATCTGACCTTGCATCCTGTTATCCACCTGTCCTGTTCTCCATGCTACCTGGTCCCTGCTGGTCATTCACCTGCTGAGTGATGCCAGTCCTTTCACACCTGTTATCTATTAGCTGCTTTATAAGCACCTGCCGCCTGCTGTCTGCCCAATCCTGGATCTGCTGTGCCCACTGCCTCTGTTCCAGCGATCTGACCTGTCTCTGGTGACGCATCTGCTATCCACTGCCACGGCTGATGGAACTTCTTACAGGCACTCATACCTAGTCATGCTCTCATGGCCCTGTCGCAACATCAGTGGTCCTTGAGCCGGGACTGTAAGAGAGGCTTTCCTTTACACATCAGGCTCTGCCACAAGGTAAGTGACAGCACTAGTGTGATCTCTGTGATTGTTCACAGTGATAACCTGGTAAAGGGGCCAATTACAGTGGACCTGTACCACGTGATTGCTGTAGCCAATCAAAGCTATCACAATAGTACACAATGGCACATGAATGGATGCTAGTCACAAAAAATGACTGCTTATAACAGTGATCAGATCATCACTGTAATAAGGAATCATAGTGAAAACACTGTACTACTCTGGTCACAGTATGTAAAAAAATAGAAAAAAAAGAAGACAAATAGTAAACAATAGAAAAAAGTAAAAAAATTGAAAAATAGTGTCCTGATCATCACCACACCAGTCATATAGTGACATTTAAAAAAAAAATGAACTTTTTTTATTTAATTTCTTAATTTTGCAAAACATTGTGACAAAAAAATTACAGCTTCAAAAAAATGACCATTCCTCTTACTAAATACATTGGAATGTCTACTTTCTAAAACAGGGTTATTTGGGGGTATTTGCATAGTTTGTAGGCTTTATAACTTTCACACAGACTAAATAATATCCACTAATACACTAATATACACTGATCTGAGTTATTTTTACCAAAGAAATGTAGTAGGATACATTTTGGCCTAAATTTATGAAGAAAGATGTTTTATTTGCTAAATTGTATAATAGAAAAAAAAATTTTTTTCAAAGGTTTCTTTATTTTTTCACTTATATAGCAAAAAACATAAAAAAAAAATAAAATAAAAAAAATACCACCAAAAGAAAGCTCTATCTCTTAAAAAAAAAAAAAAAAAAGATAAATATGAAATTCCCCTACAACTTTAGACCCGTCTAATCCCATATTCTACTAGCTGCGTGCACCTTGATACTGCACAACTGGTAAGAAGGTCCCTCTATTAATGTTTCAGACGTAACAAAAATAGTCCAACACGATCACAACTTTGAACGCTTACTAGCGATCAATTCTCTCTCATGTACGAACTTTGATAGGAACTGGAAAATATGGACAGACAAATATAAAAGCCCATAATATGCTGTACCAAGACAATACATACCTTTTTAAGTCAGTTATTACTGACTTTGTTTGTCTCAAATAAGAGCACGCTTACACGTTGTAACTAAATGTATGCTGACACGACATGTGTGTACAGTATTTACTTGTGTACTTGTTAAAATTGGAAAACCCAATGAAAACCTATTGAAATTTGTTTTTATAAAAATAAAATTTGTGCACATCATGGTGTAACTGGCATTGGAAGTGTGACAGTGCAGAAAGCTAAAATTTGGCCTGGACAGGAATTGGGTAAAAGTGTACAATATTGGGGTGGTTAACATATCATTAGGTTCGCAGAGCCCTGAACTATTCAACGATTAGCTCTGAAAGTCTCTACCTATGAGGAGAGGGGGTGTGTGCTTTTCCTCCAATCAGATGTCTTGGCTATATGCCCTGGCTTTATTGTAGTGTTGAACAGGAAGAGAAAATCTTTCTAAACAGTATATAAAGATGAAGACAGTAGATATACTGTACATGTAAAACTTATGTAGGGAGATTTGTTTCATCCCTGTGTATCTGAGGTTGTTCACTTCAATGGGTATATGTGAGGGTTTACATCCACTTTAAAGCAATAATTTAGGGTGGAAGTACAATTTTGACTTGGCATTTCAAATAAATTCACATAATAGAAATAAGCATTTCAAGGGGAAAAAAAAATTAAACTTTGAAATAAAATAAAGACTAAAAGATAAGTATACATTCACACTCATAAAGACTAATGAGATTTTGTCCGACACTGGTGTTGCATACACACGGTCAGACAAAGTTGTTGGAAAATCCAATCATTCTGAACGTGGTGACATTCGTTGCGTACGACGGAACTATGTAGAGACTAGTAGCCAATAGCTTTGGTCTCATAATTTGATCTGAGCATGCGTGGCACTTTGTCCGTTGAAATGCTCTACATGCGAACGGAAAAAGTCTGATCGGATTTTGTTGTCAGAAAATTTGAGAGCAGGATCTCAAATTTTTTCCTTCGGAAATTCCGATGGAAAAAGTCTGATGAAGCCCACACACGGGCGGATTTTCTGACAACATGGTCTGATCGGACATTTTCCATCGGAATTTCTGACCATGTGTATGGGGGCTTAGAACTAACCAACGCTAGTGTCATAGGGAGGTATTAGGAGGCAATTTCTCTAAAAAAATGAATTACTTCCCCTTCCAAGGATGCCCATCCAATAATGTTACAATGCCACCCTCCTTCCCGTTCAGTGTCAGGTACCAGCCCTGCAACTGACCAAAAATTTAAAGATTAAGATTTATTACATTTTATTTGACTTTGGAGCCTGTTGCAATTGTTAAAACGGAACGTGCCAAAACCACTAGTACCAGACAGCATGGCAGCTCTTATTTAGTTAGTGAGGTCAGAAAGTGATAAAATCATGGACATTCAATGTTACATGTAAAATCAATGAAACAATTTTAATCAGAACTAGATATATTTAATTCTATGTTTTATTAATATCTATTTTAAATTGTGGCAAATAATTAGTCTGTAAAATAGTTATTAAAACTATAGGGCACACCTATCTATGATTTATATTTTAAATGCCTAATTTCTTTAAAAAAAAGTTACTGTCTTCTATGCTCTGTGTGCTACCCCCAGCAGTATATGAACAATGCAGTTGCATCTATACGTACAGCCTATGTTGTTCTCTGATTAATTGTTTTTTATCATGCTGCCACCTTATGACCGTTGTGGTTATTACATGTTATTTTCTGTATTTTCCTTCCCCTATTGCAGCGGTCTGCAAACTGTAGCCCGAGAGCCAGATGTGTCCCTTTGCTTGCCTTTATCCGGCTCTTGGGCACTATTCTTCCCACTGGTACGAGACACTATTCTGCCAACTGACACCAACAATGGGGCACCGTTTCTCCCACTGCCACCAACAATGTGACACTATTCCGCCTCCTAATACCAAATGTGGCAATGTATACTCACTGATGGCATGAAAATCACCACTCCGGCTGGCCACAATCCAGCCCCCCTAAAGTCTCCGTACAAAAATCTGACCCTTTGTTTAAAAAGTCGCCACCTTATGACTGTTGTAGGTATTACGTGTTATTTTCTGTATTTTCCTTCTCCTATTACAGCGGTCTGCAAACTGTGGCCCTTTGCTTGCCATTATCTAAATCTCCACTCTGGCTGGCCACAATCTGGCCCCCCTAAAGTCTCCTGACAAAAATATGACCCTTTGTTTAAAAAGTTTGGAGACCCCTGCCTTATTGTAATGAAATGTTATTTTCCTTAAAGGCACACATTAGGGATAGGATAATCAATACTCATGTTGTCCTCCTTAAACAGGCCGTATATCAATTCTACCACATCTTATTTTGTTGCCACAGTGTTCTGCATGCAATAAAGACATTTGTGGGTTCCAAGTGTTTGGTGAGTTCATCTGAGTTATCTGACGAAGGCTGTCTGCAGTGATCACCTCTGCTGTATTCAGGTCTCAGCAAGCGGTAGTCACTATTACAATAATTGGAGTCAGAATTCTGTGTTTACAAAAGTTTATATTTTTTTTGTTTTTTTTTAAATGTATGGCTGTATTTGCTGTTTTTGTAGACACAGACACAACTGGGGCTTTAGATACAGTTTAACCACAAACATGTGTATTTCAAATATAATATATTAAAGTATATTACAAATACTGTATACCAGAAAGCCTTCAATGTAAAAAAAAAAAAAAATTACACAAATGCCCTCATGTTCACATCAGGCTCAATTCATTATAATATAAGGGGAATTATATTTGTATTACTGTTTGTTGTTTCCTTTTTTTCTTATTAAAAAATTGTGTTTTCAAATAATCAAAGGTTTTATTGTATGGATCAGCTAAAGTTATAACATGTATATTATGATAATGATTTTTGGTGTATTTTATATTTAAAAGTCAATTCATAAAGATTATTTCAGAAATTCAAACATTTGTAAAAAAAATACTATACAATCCAGTGGTGCATTCTTTAAAATCATTAAATGGGCATTTATATATACCAAAATTACCTGATTTTGTAATATTTTATCCTCTTATAATCCCCTGCACAGCAGCACCCAAGCTGGGAAAGGGGAAACAAGCAGTATCAGCCAATACACTTTTTCTGCATGTCACAGTGTTGTCCACCCATGCCATCTGTCACTGATACCTGGATAGTAAGAGTGGCTGAACAAAATTATGAGTCATTTGTTCTGTATTTAGTAGTGTATTGGGTCTTCAGCTTTAAAAAACATACTGATTTATAAGAAATAGTAGCAGTGGTTTAACCACTTCACCCCCTGAAGGATTTTCCCCCTTAATGACCAGGCCATTTTTTGCCATACGATACAGCATCGCTTTAACTGACAATTGCATGATCTTGCAATGTCCTTTTTCCCCACAAATAGAGCTTTTTTGGTGGTATTTGATCACCTTTGTGGTTTTTATTTTTTGCGCTATAAACAAAAAAAGTGTGACAATTTTGGAAAAAAAAAAAATGTTTTTTTTAACTTTCTGCTATAATACATATCCAAAAAAATATATATAAAAAAATAAATGTATTCATCAGTTTAGGTCAATTATTATTCTTCTATATATTTTTGGTAAAAAAATCGCTATAGGTGTATATTGATTACTTAATATAGAAATAGCAGCGCTAAGTCATGAATTACAAAATGCATATATCAAAACAATCAATAAAGATCAAAACGTATGCATTTGAGGGGAGCACGAATGAGGTGATTCGCTAGTGGTTTGGACGTTAATTATTATCAAGTTTTTCATCCATTAACATTCACTTGGGACATTCATTTAATATTTCAATATATGGACTTTTTTGCACTATATTGCATAAGCATTTATCATGCATCTTGCTTGATCTTCATTGATTGTTTTGATATATGCATTTGGTAATTTATGACTTAGTGCTGCACGTTCTATATTAACCGCTTCCCGACCGCCTTCTGAACATTTACGTCGGCAGAATGGCACGGCTAGGCAAAAGCACGTACAGGTACGTCTCCTTTAATTGCCTAGCCGTGGGCTCCCGACCCGGTCGGGAGCTCCGTGACCACGGCCGCGGGACCAGCGGAACCGATCGCCGCTGGTGTCCCGCGATCGGGTCACAGAGCTGAAGAACGGGGAGAGGTCTGTGTAAACAAACCTCTCCCCGCGCTTCCTACACTGCCTGTCACTGATCGGCTGTTCCCTGTCATCGGGAAAGCCGATCAGTGACGTCAGACGTACAGCCACGCCCCCTACTGTAAAAAAAAACACAACACGTCACACTTAGCCCCTCCCCGCCCCCTAGTGGTTAACTCCTTCACTGTCAGTGTTATTTACATAGGAATCAGAGCATTTAAATAGCACTGATTTCTATATAAATGACAATGATCCCAAAAATGTGTCAAAAATGTCCGATGTGTCCGCCATAATGTCGCAGTCACAATAAAAATCGCTGATCGCCACCATTACTAGTAAAAAAAAAAAATTAATAAAAATGCTATAAAACTATCCCCTATTTTGTAAATGCTATAACTTTTGCGCAAACCAATCAATAATCGCTAATTGCTATTTTTTTTACCAAAAATATGTAGAAGAATACGTATCGGCCTAAACTGAAGAAAAAAAATGTTTTTTTTTATATATTTTTCGGAGATATTTATTATAGCAAAAAGTAAAAAAAAAATTGAATTTTTTTCAAAATTGTCGCTCTATTTTCGTTTATAGCGTACAAAAAATAAAAACCGCAGGGGCAAACAAATACCAACAAAAGAAAGCTCTATTTGTGGGAAAAAAAGGACGCCAATTTTGTTTGGGAGCCATGTCGCACGACCGCGCAATTGTCAGTTAAAGCGACGCAGTGCCGAATCGCAAAAAGGGGCCTGGTCCTTTGGCTGCAAATTGGTCTGGGGCTGAAGTGGTTAAAGTGTAAGTAAACTCCCCTATTATTTTCAGCCAAGAAAGCTGCCATCTTTTTCTCTGTTTATTCTACAATTGCCATGATACTGCACATGTGATCAGTTATGACACCAGCCATTGGGTGGTTTGACAGTTTGGTTGAGAGCACAACCAATGGGAGTGTTACATTTCCATCACGTTCCGGGAATGAAACTGTTTTATGGATCGGTTTACTTCCGCTTTAAGTATTTCTTGAACACATGAATATGGGGATGTGATCAGTGTTAGCAGCGGGTCCTCTGATTACCTTTCACATACACATGGGGGGTTATTTACAAAAGGCAAATCCACTTTGCACTACAAGTGCAAACTACAAGTGCAAAGTGAAAAGTGCAAAGTGCACTTGAAATTGCACTTGGTAGTGCAGTCGCTGTAAATCTGAGGGGTAGATCTGAAATGAGGGGAAGCTCTGCTGATTTTATTACCCAATCATGTGCAAGCTAAAATGCTGTTTTTTTTTCTTTGCATGTCCCCCCTGCACTTTGCACTTGTAGTTTTCACTTGTAGTGAAAAGTGGATTTGCCTTTAGTAAATAACCCCCATTCTGTCTATAGCACACACAGTATTCGTTCACAAACTATTTGGTAGCTCAGAAGACTTCATTCATTTATTCAGGCATATATTGATTGGTTTGCGCAAAAGTTATCTTGTTAAACTATGGGATAGATTTAGGGACTATTCTTTTTATTTATTGTTTTTACTGGTAATGTTGGCGATCTGCGATTTTAAGCAGGACTGCAACATTGCGGCGGACAAATTTGACCCCAAATGACACTTTTTGGTAACCAGTGACATTATTACATTGATCAGTGCTATAAAAATGCACTGATCAATGTATAAATGACACTGACTGACAAACTAAACCCCTGCTTTTAACGCATACTGTTAGACAGGTCATTTGGTTGTCTGCGGGCTGGTCAGTAAGTTTAGCTTGGTTTTTCCCTTGGATTTATCCTTGATCTTTTTTGTATCACTGTTGTGTGCATTAGTCAGGCAACGCACTGACACCTTTGCAGCCATTGTGCTATATGCTGAGTGTTCAGTGTGCTCCTGTACCTTTAAGAAGGAGTGGCTCCCCTTCAGTTCACCTGCTCTCGCCTATCCATCAGAATGCATGTGCCTCCACTGTCGGGACACTTATAAGTTAGTGTTAGGTACCACAGATACCAGGGTGCCTTGACGAGGCTCTGTGTCTTACGCATGCATTTGCATATGCGTACAGACTAAACTTCTGCTTTTAATGCATACTGTTAGACTGGTCATTTGGTTGTCTGCAGGTTAGTCGGTAAGTTTAGCTTGGTTTTTCCCTTGGATTCATCCTTGGCCTTGTTTTTACCTAGAAATTACACTGGCAGGGAAGGGGTTAACACTAGGGGCGATCAAGGGGTTAAATGTGTTCACTCAGCGTGTTCTAGCTGTAGGGGGGATTGGCTGCCTGGGACATGACAGAGATATTTGTTCCCGATCACTGGGAACAGTAGATCTCTGAGATGTCTCCTGTCAGAATGGGGATTCGCCTTGTTTACAATGGCAGGAACTCATTCTGCCTCTGTGTACAGTGATCGCAGGTGACTGGCAGACATCGAGTCCGCCAGACCCGCGGGCCCGCAATCTCACATGCACGGACCGACGTGTATGTCGGTTTGCACAGGAGAGCCAATCTGCCACAGTATACGGTAAGTGCGGTGGCTGGTCGGCAATTGGTTAATAACTATTTTTACTTCAAAATTTTATTGAAAGTTAATAACATTACATTCAGTTAAAGAAATAAAGTATCCCAAAAAAAAGGGCAACAATCGTAAGGTATTAACACAGAAGACAAGATTACTAGTCAAAAAGAAAGCTAGTATGTCCTATTCATACTATATTCATCCTAGTGCATAGGTTAATAACTATTTTATCTGAAAATATAACAATTCTAAACTATTGTGAGTACAGAGAGTGATAGTAACTTACCACCCAGAGCAAGGGTGCCACAAGTATTGTTGGCTCCTTAGCCCCATTTACAAAAAAAGGAGACTTCCTCTCCTGAAACAAACCAAAGATATCCTCCCAATTGGACAAAAGGTGACATGGGGAAGCCAGATTTGCTACTTTATTTGTCTCATCCCAGGCTTTTAATGTGCCTTTTGTTAAAGGCGAAACCCCTCCTGAGAAACCTCAATATCTATCTGCAACCAATGGGGAGAATGCAAAATTAAAGCCTGCCATGTGTTGTTCTATTTTAACCCAGATTTTATTGTTCTTAATATGAATCCAATTAAGGATTCTTACCAGGGCCAGAGATCTATAGTACAAATAAATATCAGCAGGCCAAATCCCCCTTCTCTTTCAGGCCTCTGCAAGGTTCAGTGTGCTATTCTAGTTTTTTTTGACAGCCATAAATAATCCAAAAGCATTTTTCAAATTTGTGCAAAAAAAGGATCTCAGAAGTGCTATGGTTATTGTGTGAAGATATAATAGAATTATTGTCAAGACATTCATTTTAAGTACATTTATCCTTCCTAGAAATGTAACGGCACCATGCGGACAGATTGATTTGTAGAATTTCAGTAGCTGTTCTTAATTTTCCATATACAGTATCTTTGGGCCTGTGGAGATACATATTCCCAGATATTGCATTAGGTTCCTTACTAAGGATGAACCGGGGGGGGGTTCAGTTTGCAGCAGAACATGCGAACAGGCAAAAATATTGTGCGAACACTGTTAAAGTCTATGCGACACGAATGTGAGAAATCAAAAGTGCTCATTTTAAAGGCTTATATGCAAGTTATTGCCATAAAAGGTGTTTGGGGACCCAGGTCCTGCCCCAGGGGACATGTATCAATGCAAAAAAAAAAAGGTTTAAAAACTAACGTTTTTTCCGGGAGCAGTGATTTTAATAATGCTTAAAGTGAAACAATAAAAAATGAAATATTCCTTTAAATATAAAGCCTGGGGGTGTCCTTAGTATGCCTTTAAAGTAGCACATCTTTTCCATGTTTATAACAGTGCCACAGCAAAATTACATTTCTAAAGGGGGTTTCAGAAAACTGTTACTCTTGTTGAGCCCAGGAACGAACCCTGCTGTGAAATATTATATCAAATATTGTAATTACATGCCCCTGTTAAACAGAGGCAGAAAAATTTGGGCCTTGGGTCGTGGTGCCCTAAACCAAAAATATTGTTGGAAGATAGCATCATCAAGATTAAGGAGGAATAGGATAGTCAGCACAGGCAGTCTTCAAGGGATCCCACATCCATAGAAAATTAAATCAGTTACATCAGCATCAGGTACTTGATATCTGCTGATCCAAGACTGAATCATTTTTATGAATGTGAGCCTATCAATGGAGTCTGTGGACAGGCGCAGTCTTTGATCCATTACAAACCCTCCAGCAGCACTGAATGTGCGTTCAGAAGGCACGCTGGGTGCAGGACAGGCCTGTAGCTCAATTGCATAATGAGCTTGTTCTGGCCAGTGGTCCATTCTCAAGACCCAGTAACCTAGTGGATACTCTGTTGGAAAGGTCTCCAAGTTTGCTCTTGGCCCTAGATATTCCTGCACCATGTAATGCAGACACTGGTGATGGTTGCTTGAACTGATCAGATCTTGGCGCTGAGAACTGAAAAATTGTTTAAAGGTATTGGTCAGCCTGCCATCTTCTCCATCGCTCTTCCTCTGACTGAACAATGCCTCAGCAACACTTTGTCGGGCACCAGGAAATTGTAACCTCCCAGGGTCTGGAAATGCATTGCACAAACCTTTCTTCAAGGCCTCCTGAAGATGTTTCAGCCTTTGCTTCCTCTGCAAAGGCAGGATGAGTTCTGCAACCTTACCCTTCTAACGTGGATCAAGAAGGGTTGCCAGCCAGTAGTGATCCTTCTCCTTGATACCACAAATCCTAGGGTCCTTTTGCATGCTTTGCAGAATCAGGGAGGCCATGCACTGTAAGTTGTCAGAGGCATTCGATTCTAAGTCCTTTGGGTTACTGAAGATGATGTTGCCAGGTACTACCTCCTCCCAGGTACGTACAACTCCTTGGGTTTCTGAGGACTGAAAACCATCCCTTGAAGACTGCTGCTGAGTGTTATCCTCTATATCCATGGTGAGACAATCCTCCTCCTCTTCTTCCGGTGTGTTTAGCGAGCCCGCAGGAATGCTATCTGGATAAAGGGTGCCTTGAGAGGTAAGGAAGTCCTCCTCTTCCTTACGCTGTTCTGCCTCAAGTGCCCTGTCCATGATTCCACGAAGCGTGTGCTCCAACAGGAAGACTAGAGGGACAGTGTCACTGATGCATGCATTTTTTGCCACTCACCATCCTTGTGGCCTCCTCAAATGGTGACAGGACAGTGCATGCATCCTTGATCAGTAGACACTGGTGTGGCTAAAAGAAGCCAAGCACCGCTGACCCTGGACTGGTGCCATACTCACAGAGGTACTCATTGATGGCCCTCTGTGAGGCTACTGCAGCATTGCTAACATTGAGTTCCACCTGGTGGGCATGTCACAAATGAAGCGATTGGTGGGCAGGTTTCATTCCCTTTGAATGTCAGCCAGCTGATCACTGGCATTGTATGACCGGCTGAAATGACCACAGACTTTTCTGGCCTGCCTGGGTAACTGCTCAAGTACCGCTGCACCACCAAATTCAGGACATATGCCAAATGCCAAACATGGAAGATGGGTCAAGTGTTCCTGTCGGAGAGTGGAGTGAAGGTTGGTGCCATTGTCGCATACAACTATTCCTGGCTGAAGCTGGCATGGCATCAACCACCTCTGAGCCTGCCCCTGCAGAGCTGTCAGAATCTCTGCCCCAGTGTGGCTCCTGTCCCCTAGGCAGACCAACTCAACCACTGCATGGCATCTTTTAGCCTGACTGCTTGCGTAGCCCCTTGAATGCTTATGGAGCACTGCTGGTTCAGGAGGACAAATCTGCAGAAGAGGCCATAGAGGAAGAATAAGAGAAGGGGTGGAGGAGAGAGCTGTGGCAGAATCACCACTAGCATTTTGGAGGCGTTGTGGCAGAACAAGTTTCAAAAACACTGAACCCTGTCCTGCATCCATCCTGTCCTGCCAACAGAGTTACCCAGCATGCTGTGCAGGAAAGGTAACTTCCCTGCTCATGCCTGCTGGACCATGAGTCAGCGGTAATATGAACCTTACTGCTGACCGCCTTGTGCAACGAGGCCAAAACATTCCGTGAAAAGAAAGGGCATTTTGGAACCTGCCACTGAGTCACAGCACATTCTATAAAATCACAAAAGGGGACAGAGTCTACCAGCTGAAAAGGCAACAGTTTCAGTGCTAGCAATTTGGCCAAGCTAGCATTTAGACGCTGAGCATGTAGATGGCTGGGACCGAATTTCTTTTTATGGTTCAGCAACTGGGGTAGGGAAATTTGCCTGCTAAACTCAGATTGTGGTGTACTTCTAGCAGATTGGCTGCAAGTACTTGGGACACCTGTTGCTATACCTTTATTCCTCTCAGTGCAGGTTTTTGAGAGGACTGGAGGTATAGTAGGGTTGAAGATCCCATATGAGGAGCAAGGAAAAGTCTGCCTTTTTATTTGATGTGGGTCTTTCAAGTGCTGTTGCCAACGGACTGCATGGCAGGTCATCAAATGTCTAGTCAAGCATGTGGTGCCCAAATGGCTGCTGTTCTGGCCAGGCTTGATCCACTTCAGACATAGGTTGCAAACAGCAACGGTGCGATCTGCTGCACACGTGTTGTAAAAGGCCCGCAACAAGGAACTTTTTATAGTCATTGGGGAGTCAGCAGCTCCCTGAACCTGCAGAGTTCTGCAGTGTGAGGCAATAGGGTGGCTTCCCTTAAGCTGCCCCCTAGAGGACATCCTGCCTCGTTGGAGTTGTGCCTCCTCCTCTTCCTCTCTTCTCTCAGGCACCCAAGTACAGTCAGTGACCTCATCACCCCCTCCCTTCTTGTCACTGGGGCAAACTTGGCAGTATGCTGCAACTGGGGGAACATGACTGCAAGTTTCTTGTCCATCTTGGGCACCCCCTCTCTCTAGGCTCACGTTACTCCCTTTGTCAACCTGGGAACCAACATCGGTGCCTTCAAATCACTGCGCATTCTCCAGCAGCATGTACCCGACACTGTGGTCGAATAATTCTGGGGACTCCTCCGTGTATGATGGTGGGCCTATGGAAGGAGTGACTGTGGACAAGGAGTCGGTGGAATAGGCCACTTTGGCAGCTGTGTTGGAAGGCAATCTACTCTGAGCCTGGGTGACAGAGGATGAGGACGGCTTTGTTATCCATTCCACCAACACTTCTGCATGTTCTGGCTCAATAACATGGCCAGCAGCAGAAAAAAACGACAAGCGTGACCCACGGCCACCTGCAGAGGATGCACCATGTCCATGACCAGCACTGTTGACTGTAGACACAGAGGCTGCTTGCCCTCTTTTAGTGGCCTGTAAGCGTCTGCCTCTCCTTGGTGGCCTTCCGGACATATATGTATATTTTGTTTTGCAATACCACACTACACTGTATTAGATACTGTGTACACCACCTGAAGTGTATTAGAAACTGTACACACTGTATTAGATACTGCGTACACCGCCTGCACTGTATTAGCAACTGTACAATGGCTGCACTGTATTGTATACTGTGTACACCACCAGAAGTGTAGTAGAAACTGTACACACTGTATTAGATACTGTGTACACCGCCTGCAATTTATTATAAACTGTACTACAGCTGCACTGTATGCAGTATACAGGCTACACTGGATGCAGAGTATATATATATATATATATATATATATATATATATATATATATACACACAGTATCTCACAAAGGGGAGTGCACCTCACATTTTTGTAAATATTTTATTATATCTTTTCATGTGTCAGTACTGAAGAAATTACACTTTGCTACATTGTAAAGTAGTGACTGTACAGCTTGTATAACAGTGTACATTTGCTGTCCCCTCAAAATAACTCAACATACAGCCATTAATGTCTAAACTGCTGGCAACAAAAGTGAGTACATCCCTAAGTGAAAATGTCCAAATTGGGCCCAAAGTGTCAAAATTTTGTTTGGCCACGATTATTTTGCCAGCACTGCCTTAACCCTCTTGGGCATGGAGATAACCAGAGATTCACAGGTTGCCACTGGAGTCCTCTTCCACTCCTCCATGACAATATTATGGGGCTTGAAAAAGAAGAGAATGTTGGGACTTTGTATGAGACCTTGACTATCCAGTACATAGGTCTTCATCCCGAATATATTGAAAAAGAAGGGAAGGGGGGGGGGGGACATAAGGGGACTTTATATGAAACACACTTCTCGGGTAAGGTGAGAACTAGATATAATATATATAAAATGTTCAGTAGTGACCATGATGAGCATACTGTATTGTTAAATATATCTTTAATTAGATCAATGAGTATCATACAGAGTAAGTAAAACATGAGTGGTAACATCATTTTAAAATACTGATTGGTAACATAGTAGACAATATGACACATGATACAGTAGATATCGACAGTACACACAAAAATGGGCACAAACGTCATGAACATGTTATTGCTAGCTCAACTTAGTATACCCATGGTGTAGACATGGATACTGTGACATAACATCAAATATGAAAGCGCTACGCATTTCGTGGATTGTATCCACTCATCAGGAGCAGCTACATGGGAATACCTGTAATGAATATTGAATAAATAATTAACAATAGTTAATTAATACAGGAAAAAGAGGGAGCAATATGAGTGGTCCTATCACTTTTACCTGTAGGAGTATGGTGTAGGTAATAAAAAGCCAATGGGTAGTAAAGGTATTGTGATGTATTGCACCGGGGGATGAGTGACAATCCCCCCGGGAGCTGAGGCGGCAACAAAGGCAGCAGCAGGATCGACTCCTCCAGGAACAGAATTGAAAATAGTTAGATGAACCAAAATTCCCCTTCCAGTGCTGTGATGATAAGTGTGAACCAGATAAGTGCACTATAATAGTAAAAAAGATCCAAATGAGCATGTGAGCATTGTAACACAGGCCGTGTGAAGGGGGAATGAGTAAAAAAAGGGGGAATGGTGGAAAAGAAATGATTGTGGATGAGGAGACTGGTGCAAGGTAGACAGCTCCTAGGATAGGGGAGACTGAAAGTGGATAAGAAGAGTGGAGAATAACAGCCCCCAGGGGGAACATGGCACCACAAAGCAGGTTGAGTGTTAGAATAAAGTGAGAGAGAAGAAGATAGAGTGGTTACCATGGGGTGTGAGAGATCAGGATGGGTGATAGAATAGAGGTTACCTGCCACTGAACAGTGTGCCGCCAACGTCACGCTGTATCGTGCTCTAAGGGGGGAGGCGATGCATACAGGCGGGGAGCAATCATAGGAATGAGGGGGTGGGGAACCGACACGGTTGACTGCTTCCCGACCGCCTAACGCAGATATACTGCAGCAAAATGGCACGGGCAGGCAAAATCACGTACCTGTACGTGGCCCTTTAATTGCCTGCCCGTGGGTCGCGACCCGGTCGGGAGGTCCGTGACCCCGGCCACGGGGCCAGCGGACCCGATCGCCGCTGGTGTCCCGCGATCGGGTCACGGAGCTGAAGAACGGGGAGAGGTATGTGTAAACAAACCTCTCCCCGCGCTTCCTACTCTGCCTGTCATTGATTGGCTGTTCCCGGTCATCGGGAAAGCCGATCAATGACGTTAGACGTCAGCCCCACCCCTAATGTAAAAAAAACACACACACGTCACAGCCCATAACCCCTCCCCTCCCCCTAGTGGTTAACTCTTTCACTACAACTGTCATTTATACAGGAATCAATGCATTTAAATAGCATTGAATGATGTATAAATGACAATGGTCCCAAAAATGTGTCAAAAATGTCCGATGTGTCCGCCATAATGTCGCAGTCACAATAAAAATCGCTGATTCCCGCCATTACTAGTAAACAAAAATATTAATAAAAATGCTATAAAACTATCCCCTATTTTGTAAACGCTATAACTTTTGCGCAAACCAATCAATAATCGCTAATTGCGATTTTTTTTACCAAAAATATGTAGACGAATACGTATCGGCCTAAACGGAGGAAAAAATATGTTTTTTTATATATTTTTTGGGGATATTTATTATAGCAAAAAGCAAAAAATATTGCATTTTTTTCAATTTTTGTCCCTCTATTTTTGTTTATAGCGCAAAAAATAAAAACCGCAGGGGCGATCAAATACCACCAAAAGAAAGCTCTATTTGTGGGAAAAAAAGGACGCCAATTTTGTTTTTGAGCCACGTCGCACGACCGCGCAATTGTCAGTTAAAACGATGCAGTGCCGAATCGCAAAAAGGGGCCTGGTCCTTTGGCTGCCAATTGGTCCGGGGCTGAAGTGGTTAATAAAGTCCCAAACTGTCTACTGTCATTTTTACCATTCTGACACCTTTTTGGGTGAATGTGTAGGGGTACAATGTACCGGATACCCATGCACATGGGGGGCAGGATCTGGGGGTCCCCTTGTTAAAGGGGGCTTCCAGATTCCGATAAGCCCCCACCTGCAGACCCCCACAACCACCAGGCAAGGATTGTGGGGAAGAGGCCCTTTCCCCATCAACAGGGGGACAAGGTGTTTTGGGGGTACCCCAAAATACCCCCCCATGTTGAGGGCATGTGGCCTGGTACAATTCATGAGGGGGGCTCTTTCTCGCCCCTGCGCTTTTTCTGCAGCCTGCCAGGTTGCATATAAGGGTCTGGTATGGATTTTGGGGCAGGGTTCCCCTTAACCACTTCCCGCCCACCGACATCCTTCACTTTGAGCGGGGATATCTGAATGATGCCTGCAGCTACAGGCATCATTCAGATATCGTCTTTTTCAGCCAGCGAATTCCCTTCACCATAAGAACAATCATAGTGGCTGTTCAGCAGCTTGATCATTCTTACGGGCAGCGGGAGGGGACGTCCCCCTCCCGCCACCCTCCGGTGCTTCTACCGACTCACCACCACTGCCATCGGTGAGTCGGAGATCGTCCGCCAGCCCTGGATGTATACCATAGAGATTTCCGGTGGACCAGTTGGTCGCCGGAGTCTCTATGATCGTTCAGAGGCCGGGCGCAATGTTATGACTTCACGCCCAGCCTCTGCAGTCAAACAAACAGTGCCGCCTAGGCTGGGAAGTCGGGGTCATTTTTTGGGGGGGATTTCAGGCTTCCCAACCTAGAGGTGAGATGTGGGGTCTTATTAACCCCATATCTCATTGTAAAGAGGACCTGTCATGCCATATTCCTATTACAAGGGATGTTTACATTCCTTGTAATAGGAATAAAAGTGATAAAAAAAATGAAAAAATTGTAAAAAGTGTCAAACTGAAAAATAAAAGTAAAATTAACAATAAAAAAATTTAAGTACCCCTTTCCCTGTGTGCTTGCATGCAGAAGTGAACGCATACGTAAGTCCTGCCCACATATGAAAACGGTGTTCAAACCACACATGTAAGGTATCACTGCGAACAATAGAGTGAGAGCAGTAATTCTAGCCCTAGACCTCCTCTGTAACTCAAAACATGTAACCAGTAAAAAAAATGTAAAGCATCGCCTATGGGGATTTTTAAGTACCGAAGTTTGGCGCCATTCCACGAGAGTGTGCAATTTTGAAGCATGACATGTTAGGTCTCTATTTGACATAACTTCATCTTTCACATTATGCAAAAACATTGGGCTAACTTTACTGGGTTTTTTTTAAAGCATGAAACTCGTTTTTTCCAAAAAAGTAAGTTTGAAAAATTGCTGCGCAAATACCGTTTGAGATAAAAAGTTGCAACAATGGCCATTGTATTCTATAGGGTCTCTGCAAAAAAAAACATATATAATGTTTGGGAGTTTATGTAATTTTCTAGCAAAAAAATTATGATTTTTACATGTAGGAGAGAAGTGTCAGAATTGGCCTGGGTGGCAAGTGGTTAATATCCATATCAGACCTGGAGGGCCTGGTATGGATTTTTGGGGGGGGGGCATGCAATTTTGTTTTTAATTTTGGTGCGGGTTTGCCCTAATATTCATACCAGACCCAAAGGGCCTGGTAATGGACTTTGAGGAGGAACCCATGCCGTTTTTTTTCAATGATTTTTATCTATATTGCCAGGATCCCACAATTCATTACAGTTGCAAGCAGTTTTAAATTACATTTTTTCCTTTATTAAATTAAATTTTGCTGTGGTACTGTTCTGAACACGCGAAAGATGCGCTGCTTTACAGTCATACTAAGGACACCCCCAGGCACGATATTTAAAGGTATATTTTTATGTTATTGTTTCAGTTTAAGCGTTATTAAAATCACTGCTCCTGAAAAAACTGAAATTTTTTAAACTTTTGTTTGCATTGATACATGTCCCCTGGGGCAGGACCCAGGTCCCCAAATGTTTCTTATGGCAATAACATGCATATAAGCCTTTAAAATTAGCACTTTTGATTTTTCATGTTCGTGTCCCATAGACTTTAACCGCTTCAATACCGCCCGCCGTCATATGACGCCCACAAGGTGGATCTACCATCCTGGGTGGGCGTCATATGACGTCCTCGGATTCCCGGCCGCCTGGGGGGCGGCGCGCGCGCGCGGCATCGCTCGGGACCCGGTGCGAGTGCCCGGCGGCCGCGATGTCCGCCGGGCACCCGCGATTGCCCGTTAAAACAACGGGACCGGGCGGGACCGTGGCGGTGTGTGTGTAAACACACAGCTCCACGTCCTGTCAGCGGGGAGGAGACCGATCATGTGATCCCAGTACGGAGGAACACATGATCGGTCTCCTCCCCTTAAGTCCCCTCCCCCTACAGTTAGAATCACTCCTAATAGGGACACACATTAACCCCTCCAGCGCCCTCTAGTGTTAACCCCTTCCCTGACAGTCACATTTACACAGTAATCATTGCAATTTTATAGCAACGATCGCTGTGTAAATGTGAATGGTTCCAAAAATGTGTCAAAAGTGTCCGAAGTGTCCGCCGCAATGTCGCAGTCACGAAAAAAAAAAATCGCAGATCCCCGCCCTTACTAGTAAAAAAAAAAAAAAAAAATTCAATAAATCTATCCCCTATTTTGTAGACGCTATAACTTTTGCGCAAACCGATCAATATACACTTATTGCGATTTTTTTTACCAAAAATATGTAGAAGAATACGTATCGGCCTAAACTGAGGAAAAAAATAGTTTTTTTAAAAAAAATGGGATATTTATTATAGCAAAAAGTAAAAAATATTGTGTTTTTTTTCAAAATTGTCGCTCTTCTTTTGTTTATAGCGCAAAAAATAAAAACCGCAGGGGCGATCAAATACCACCAAAAGAAAGCTCTATTTGTGGGAAAAAAAGGACGTCAATTTTGTTTGGGTGTAACGTCACACGACCGCGCAATTGTTAGTTAAAGCGACGCAGTGCCGAATCGCAAAAAGTGCTCTGGTAAGGAAGGGTGTTTAAAAGCCCTGTATTGAAGTGGTTAACAGTGTTCGCACAAATGTGTCAGGAGTAACAATTTTTTATACGGTCTTTGAAAGTGAGGAATGGTACAATAAGTATTGTGCTGGGGTGAAGTCAAGCGTATAAGTGATAACTGTAACGCCGAGCGCTCCGGGTGTCCCATCCATCCCGGAGCGCTCACGGCGTCCTCTGTCCTGCAGTGCCTCGGTCAGCTCCCCTGACCGCAGGCGCTGCTCTGTCTCCGGGATGCGATCCACGGCCTGCCCGGGGATCGCATCCCGCTCCCCTCACCTGTCCCCGCCTGTTCCTTCCGGCGCGCGCCCCCGCTCCCTAGGCGCGCGTGCTTGACACTGCCTTCACTTAAAGGGCCAGCGCACAATTAATTGGTGCCTGGTCCAATTACTGTTTCACCCGAATCCTTCATAAACCCACTTCCCCTTCCTGTCCTGGCCGGATCTTGTGTTGCCTTGTGCCCAGTGAAAGCGTTTTGTGTTTGCTCCTACTTGTGTATCCAGATCTCTGCTGTTGCCCCTGACTACGAACCATTGCCCCCTGCCTTGACCTTCTGCTACGTTTGACCTCGCCTCTGCTTAATCCTTGTGTACCGCGCCTGTCTCAGCTGTCAGTGGGGTCGAGTTGCTATTGGAAGACACGACCTGGTTGCTACCGCCTCTGCAAGTCCATCCCGCTTTGCGGCGGGCTCTGTTGAAAACCAGTAGCAACATTAGATCCGGTCCTCCAATACAACCCGTGCTATCGCCTCATTGGCATAGGGGATCCACCTTCTGTTTCCCGCCATACCCGGAGCGTGACAGTAGATCCGGCCATGGATCCCGCTGAGGTCCTGCTGCCTAGCCTTTCGGATCTGACCACGGTGGTCACTCAACAGGGACAGCAATTGGCGCAATTGACTGCTATGTTACAGCAGCTTCTGCCATCTCCACCGCCAGCTCCTACATCTCCTCCACCACGAGTTGCTGCTGCTAGAGTCCGCCTGTCCCTTCCTGACAAATTCAATGGGGACCCCAAGCTGTGCCGAGGGTTCCTATCCCAGTGTTCCCTCCATCTGGAGATGTTGTCGGACCAGTTCCCCACAGAGCGGTCAAAGGTGGCGTTCGTGGTTATCCTGCTATCTGATAAGGCCCTAGCCTGGGCTACACCACTTTGGGACCGTGGCGATCCTGCCACAGCTTCAGTTCCAGCCTTCTTTTCTGAAGTTCGTAGTGTCCTCGAGGAGCCAGCCCGGGCTTCCTCAGCCTAGGCGGCTCTCCTGAACCTTGTCCAGGGGAATTCTTCTGTGGGCGATTACGCCATTCAGTTCCGCACCCTGGCATCTGAACTCTCTTGGAACAATGAGGCCCTCTGCGCGACCTTCAAAAAAGGCCTATCCAGTCACGTCAAAGGTGTGCTGGCCGCACGAGAGATTCCTGCTACCCTGTCTGAACTTATCCAGCTGGCCACCCGCATTGACATGCGTTATACCGAAAGACGCCTAGAGTTACGCCAGGAGAAGGACTTTGTTCGCGTCAGGCGGTTTCCTCGCCTGGCACCTCTCTTCCAGAATCCTCTGCAATCCATTCCTGTGCCTCCCGCTGAGGAGGCTATGCAAGTGGATCGGTCACGCCTGACCACACAGGAGAGGTCTCGCCGCCGAGACCATAATCTGTGCCTGTATTGCGCCAGCCCGGACCATTTTTTAAAGGACTGCTCTATCCGCCCTCAGCGTCAGGGAAACGCTCGCACCTAGCTAACGTGGGAGAGGCGTTGCTAGGTGTGGATTCTTCCTCTCCACGTCTGACCGTTCCAGTGAGGATTTCTTTGACCAAGAAATCCTCTTTCTCCGCTGTAGCCTTCCTGGACTCTGGCTCTGCAGGGAACTTCATTGAAGCCTCACTCATCAACAAATTTAATGTTCCAGTCATCCGTCTTGTCAAGCCATTTTTCATCACCTCGGTAAATGGTCAAAATTTGAACTGTATCGTGCGTTATCGCACCGAACTTCTCCTCATGAAAATTGGAGTTCTCCATCATGAAAAAAATTGACTTTTTTGTGTTACCCAACTGTACCTCCGAGATCCTTTTGGGCCTACCCTGGCTCCAGCTACATTCTCCAACCTCAACTGGGCCTCGGGGGACATCAAAAGTTGGGGTCCTTCCTGCCACAGGCATTGCCTCAAAGCGGTGCCCACTAAACGAGTTTCCTTCGCTGCCTCTCTGCCTAGTCTCCCCAAGCCTTACCAGGACTTTGCTGATGTTTTTTGCAAAAAAACAAGCTGAGGTCTTGCCACCACATAGACCCTTTGATTGCCCTATTGATCTTCTTCCTGGGACCACTCCGTCCCATGGCAGGATCTACCCTCTCTCCATCCTGGAGACACAAGCTATGACAGAGTACATCCAGGAGAACCTCAAGAGAGGTTTCATCCGCAAGTCCTCTTCCCCTGCTGGAGCAGGATTCTTCTTTGTCACCAAAAAGGACGGGTCCTTACGTCCCTGCATTGACTATCATAGTCTTAATAAGATCACTGTAAAGAATCGCTACCCACTGCCTCTCAGAACTTTTTGACCGTTTGCGCGGAGCAAGCATTTTCACCAAACTGGACCTCCGGGGCGCATATAATCTCATCCGTATCCGTAAAGGCGATGAGTGGAAAACCGCCTTTAACACCCGTGACGGACACTTTGAATATCTTGTCATGCCCTTTGGTTTATGCAATGCTCCTGCGGTCTTCCAAGACTTTGTGAATGAGATTTTCAGAGATTTGCTGTACTCCTGTGTTGTTGTCTATCTGGATGATATCCTGATTTTCTCCTCTAGCTTAGAGGAGCACCGTCTTCATGTTCGTCAAGTGCTCCAACGGCTCTGTGATAACCATCTTTACGCCAAACTAGAGAAATGTCTCTTTGAATGCTGCAGTCTTCCCTTCCTGGGTTACTTGGTCTCTGGACAAGGTCTCCAAATGGACCCTGAGAAACTCTCTGCCGTCCTGAACTGGCCACGTCCTACCGGGCTACGGGCCATCCAGCGTTTCCTCGGATTCGCCAACTATTATCGCCAGTTCATTTCTCACTTCTCCACCATTGTCGCGTCTATTGTGGCACTAACCAAAAAAGATGCGAATCCGAGGTCCTGGCCTCCTCAAGCCGATGAGGCATTTAACCACCTCAAGTCTGTCTTTGCCTCTGCACCCATTTTATCCAGGCCTGATCCTCTCAAACCGTTTCTCCTGGAAGTCGATGCCTCCTCTGTGGGAGCTGGAGCCGTGCTTCTCCAGAAAGACTCCAAGGGCAAGAACATCACCTGTGTTTTTTTTTCCAAGACTTTTTCCCCCCTGAAAAGAACTATTCCATCGGAGACCGTGAATTACTGGCCATTAAGCTAGCACTTGAGTAATGGAGACATCTCCTTGAGGGATCCGTTCACCTCATCACGATCTTCACGGATCACAAAAATCTCTCTTATCTCCAGTCCGCCCAGTGATTAAACCCACGCCAAGCTAGGTGGTCGTTGTTTTTTGCCCGCTTCAACTTCGAGATCCATTTCCGTCCTGCGGACAAGAATGTCAGGGCTGACGCCCTATCACGTTCCTCCGATACTTCTGAGTCCGAGTCTCCTGTACAACACATTGTACCTCCTGAGTGTCTGATCTCTTCAGCTCCTGCCTCCTTGCTGCAAGTTCCTCCTGGGAAAACCTTGGTCCCTCCACGTCTTCAGATCCTCAAATGGGGTCACTCCTCTCATCTGTCTGGTCATCCTGGAGTCAAGAAATCCTCCCAACTGATTTCCAGGTATTACTGGTGGCCCTCCTTAAAAAAGGATGTGACGGACTTCGTACAGGCCTGTACTATATGTGCTCGAGACAAGACCCCTCACCAAAAGCCTGCTGGTCTTCTTCACCCTCTGCCTGTGCCTGAACGACCTTGGGCCCACATAGCTATGGACTTCATCACGGACCTTCCTCCTTCCCACGGCCACACTACCATATGGGTGGTCGTGGATCGTTTCTCCAAAATGGCACATTTTGTCCCGCTTCCAGGTCTCCCTTCTGCACCTATACTTGCAAAACTTTTCTTCCTCCAGATTTTTCGTCTTCATGGACTTCCATCTCACATCATCTCGGATAGAGGCGTCCAGTTTGTGTCTAAGTTCTGGAGAGCTCTCTGCAGTCAATTGAAAGTCAAACTGGACTTCTCCTCTGCCTACCACCCACAGTCCAATGGACAAGTGGAGAGAGTCAACCAAATCCTTGGGGCCTACCTGCGACACTTCGTCTCTGCTCGTCAAGACGACTGGACTGACCTCCTGCCCTGGGCCGAATTTTCTTACAACCTGAAAGAATCTGAGTCCTCCTCTAAATCACCCTTCTTTGTGGTTTACGGCCGTCATCCTTTTCCCCCCCTACCCATCCCCACTTCTTCCGGAGTCCCCGCTGTAGACGAAGTCACCCAAGAGCTGTCGTCCATCTGGAAAGAGACCCAAAAGTCGCTTGCCCTGGCCTCTTCTCGCATGAAGAGACATGCTGACAGTAAAAGAAGACCTCCTCCTGTATTCTCCCCTGGTGATAGGGTGTGGCTCTCCTCCAAGTACATCAGATTCCGCATCCCCAGTTACAAGTTGGGTCCCCGCTACCTCGGTCCATTTAAGATCAAGGCTCGGATTAATTCTGTGTCCTACAAACTGCATCTTCCTCCTTCCCTCCGCATCCCCAACTCTTTCCATGTTTCCCTCCTCAAACCCTTTATTCTTAATCACTTTTCCCCCAAGGTCACTGCTCCTGCTCCGGTCACCGGCTCCTCCGACATCTTCTCCGTTAAAGAGATCCTTGCCTCTAGAACCGTCCGAGGTAAACACTTCTATCTTGTTGACTGGGAGAATTGTGGTCCTGAGGAGAGGTCCTGGGAACCTGAGGGTAACATCATTGACAAGGATCTCATCCTCAGGTTCTTGGGTTCCAGGAGGAGGGGGAGACCCAAGAAGAGGGGGAGACCAGGGGGGGGGTACTGTAACGCCGAGCGCTCCGGGTGTCCCATCCATCCCGGAGCGCTCATGGCGTCCTCTGTCCTGCAGCACCTCGGTCAGCTCCCCTGACTGCAGGCGCTGCTCTGTCTCCGGGATGCGATCATTCCCGCCAGCAAAAGATTGAGAGCAGGTTCTCAATTTTTCAGTCGGAAAAAGTTCCTATCTGAAAATGCGTTTGTGTGTATGCAATTTAGACGTGCAAAAACTCACGCATGCTCAGATTCAAGTACGAGATGGAAGCGCTCGGTCTGGTAAAACCACCGTTCGTAATGGAGATGGCACATTCGTCACGCTGAAATGTTTTAAATAGTTCAATCCAGTTTATAAGTTTTCTCACAAACGTATTTCTTTATTATTTCTCGTGATCTCATGAATAATCTTCTTTTTTTTTTTAAAGCGAGATCTCCATAATAATGTTTAAAATTATTTTTTATTGTCATTTATTTTTTTTAAATCAATTTTTTTGGATTCTTTTTAAATAATTTTCTACTCATCTCCATGGTAGACAGCAGCATTTTTTTTTTTTGTGTGTCAAGTTTCCACAGCAACATTATTATCTTGTATTTTTAAAGCTCAAGGAGGTTGGTGTTGGGGACTCTTGTTAATTTGACCTTGTATTTTTGAAATGTACCTGCCTACTCACAAACAAACTTTTATATTTGAAGAGAAACACATAGGCAAGTATTTTCATATAAAAAAATCTCCATTTATTCTAGCTGATAACAAAATAAAGAGGAAGGCAATGCTGGGGAAACTGCTGCAATTTGCAAAGCCTTTGTACCCCAGGGCACACATCTACTATTTGGAAATTAAAATTGGTAGCTTGAGAAGTCCATATAATGGGGAGCACAATCTGGTCCAGGACTCCCAGAGATCAGGAACAGCAGCAGATGACATATCCCCATGCTGTGGTACTACAACAGCCTGCATCTTCTGTGGGACCAGACGTTCAGGCCATCACTTTCTTGTCTTCCCTGCAGCCTTCCCTCCACGCTTCCTCTACCTCTTCCATTTGCAGGGTATGTGGCGCTACCTTACTAAAATAATATATATATGAAATAATGCCGTAGTGCCAAAAATAATGTATTATGTAATGTAATGTATTGCTGGAGTGGATACAGGGAGAATGACCTGCCCGAGTGATAGTATACATACAGCGCTACTAGGCCTGTGGAGGCCGCTGTTGGAGGCGAGAGGCTGGGGGAAACAGTGGGGAGCACCCTTAATGACACGGAGTTCACTGGATGCATGGATTGATGCACAGATTAGCACTGCTAACCACTGAAATACATTTAACTGTTCACAGACAGCCCCTGGATGAATAACTATTGAGGACTATCATAGTGGACTTTTATTTCATTATTGTATTCTGAGTCACTAGGATTGGGTGTTACTATCCTTAATACATTATTTTTGGCACTGATTGCACTGTATATATATATATATATATATATATATATATATATTTTTTTTTTTTTTTTATCTTATTTCATGTATTTCTTTATCTTTGTTTAGTGAGGTTGTGAGCATTAGTTACACCTCTTTTTTATCCAGTATATAGATAGATCACATCTATTCCTATCTATCTATCTATCTATCTATCTATCTATCTATCTATCTATCTATCTATCTATCTAGCTCCCACCCAATATCTGTCTGTCTATCTGTCTGTCTATCTATCTGTAGGCCCTATTGTGGGCGAGTGATACTAATCCATCTGTCTGTCTATCTATCTGTAGGCCCTATTGTGGGCGAGTGATACTAATCCATACAATAGACAAAAAGATATTTGGGGGGCACACCCTAAAAAATGCATAAAGATGGTGCTGCCATAAGACCATACAACAGAACAAACCTATTACAGCGCACACACGCACAACTGACATTTACCTCCAGCAAGGCTGTTTAAAAGCACCTAGACAGACATTTTCTAAAAATATGGGGATTTGGTCACACCATATTGCTATATGGTGCTTAAGCCCACTTACTGCGACAAAGTACCCCATGATTAGTGGGTCCTACACTATCCATAGATCGGGAGATCCTGCTTCTCTGAACTAAGGGAGCTATACTCCTCTATATGGGAGAACACCAGGTCTCCACCCTTACTGAGTGGGGTGCTCCACCCAAAAGGATTTGGTCAAAATCCATACAATAGACAAAAGAGATATTTGGGGGGCACACCCTAAAAAATGCATAAAGATGGTGCTGCCATAAGACCATACAACAGAACAAACCTATTACAGCGCACACACGCACAACTGACATTTACCTCCAGCAAGGCTGTTTAAAAGCACCTAGACAGACATTTTCTAAAAATATGGGGATTTGGTCACACCATATTGCTATATGGTGCTTAAGCCGCCAGCAAAAGTCCGATGGAGCATACACATGGTCACATTTTCCGACCAAAACATCACATCGGTCTTTTGCTGGCGGCATTTTCGATTGTGTGTACGCGGCATAAGAGTAGCTGTCAAGCACCAGTTCATTCACTGGAAAAGAATTGCTTACACTTCCAGAAAACACAACTATATCTTATTGTTTTTTGTCAAAAGGGGGCAATTACAGAGCAAAGATTCAATGAAGCAAGAATTGGCCGCTAAAAACTAAATAGAAGGCGAATATCAATACTGAGTGAATTAGCACAATCTAGATCAGATTCTGCTTTGCACATCTCTGTCTATCAGTCTTAACACTATTAACTCAGCAACTCTTCACTAAACAATATCTCCCACCGTGAATGTTAATAGAATGACTCTGGAATTTGGCTATAATCGCACTGAAAAAGGCAGCCCTTTCTGAAAATGGAGATTTTCTTTTCTTTCTTTCATACTGCTTTAAATTCTGAATGTCAGAGCATTCATACATAATTTTATCTCCATCCAGATATTAGGCAGTCTAAATGACCTGCAACTGCTAAAATCATTATTTTTGCCTTTCTTTACAACTTACACACGAATATTCAGAACTTGTAAGCAAAGCCTTAAAGACAGGTTAGTGCTCAAGTATGTGTGGCAATGCTATGAAAACTGATAATATAATTTCAATTTAGGTAAAAAAAGATTCTTACTATACTATACTATGATCCAAGCTAATAGCTAAACTTGAATCTAGCCTGATGCAAAATGTAAACCAGAGGCTCTGGGATCTTATAAACACACAGGGAAGATGCTTCTGTTGGTGAACAATGTAGGAAGAGACATATATTCTTTAATTAGACCTGAGACTATCTGAGCCATGAGTCTGGTAGCAATTTCTAATTCTGAAATGCTTGTTGCTATGCCATTGTCATATTTATTTTCAATGGACTTGAAAGCAGTAACTGTGGGTTAACTAATCTGTGATTTCTTCATGCAGGGATGTGCATTGTCTTTTGAGATTTGATAAACCCATATTATGTATAATTTAAGAAATGTTGCTAATGCGATGTGAAGAGTTTACTGAGTTTAACATTTAGAAGATCAGAGGTCAGTTGTATCTGTCGTTTACTGTAAGTAACAGTTGCATAGTTACTGCATTTTTATAAAAAATATAATTTTTGCCTTCATTCATTTATTAATCTGTGACTGTTTCATAAATCTTTATTTTGCATTTAAAATATCTAACAGTTTTTTTTTAGCTGATATGATCAAATAAATACATAAATCCAGGTGATAGGTTTGTTGTGAAAATAACATGATTTATGAAATTAAATTTCCTTTATAAAACCACCCATGTTTGACTCCTTTGATATTTACTGTGACTAATATTACATACTAGGCAGACTGCTTGGGTAGTATATAATTAAATTCAACTAGCTGATTACTGGGGATAGAACGACAACATGAAGCACCACTGTTAGCTTGCATACAGAAGGGGAACTTTAAATCTCTTAGGCATTAATACTGTAGAGGCCACAATATAAGCCTTTGCTTGACCTGTGATCTCACCTCTTAATTACACATCTGGATAGATTATATGTTGAAAAATTGTACCTGACATACAGTAAGCTATAATTTAATTCTCTCCTGTTACACGCTGCAGTTAGCTCTTACCTCCAAAAATAATTTACCACCTTGTGAAAACAGGGAACGTTATCAGAAATACAACTAAGTTGTAAGGTTAATTCTAACAACCTTATAAAACATCTCCCACCCTGGATTGGTTTCTTTAATAAAGAGTTTTAGATTATCTCAATGGTTATCACATTTTTAATAGTATGCAGTTCTTCATAACAATGATTTTTACAATTTACTCCCTGGTGTCGGTCTATCTCATATATATTAGACATATGTATTTGTTTTCATCCGAATGTATTTTCGTCCAAATTTCGTGGCTTTTCGTGTTCGTTTTAACAAACAATAATGAAAGCACAGAATCCAAAAGCCGAAAAAGATCCGATTTTGTGTCCATTATATTTTCCTATCGTTGCAACAACAGTTTTGATATAGATAGAAGATTCGACATGGCGGTGACAATAGCGATCTGTGTCTATTATGTAAATGGGGGGTAACTAACGGCATCTGGTGGCCAAGCAAGTCCCTGAAAAGCAATATCTTTCTTGGCCACCAGATGGCGATAGTAAGACAAATCAAATAGCAGACGAAAAAATATCAAGTTTAGATCGTTTTTTAAATTCCAAAAACACTTTTTATATATTACACCACATGAACTTGCATCAAGATTGAGTATACTGGGCTGTATTATACATGCTAGGATGAATGGCTAATTGTTAATGGACGCACTGCCGTTACTATAGCAACAACAGAGATTGTATAAATTGGCTACCAGACACCTGACTCCCATACCCTTTGACAAAGTCACGTGACCGGTGACGATACGCATCAGGGAGGAAGTCAGGTACCGTTGTTTACTTCTGGTTTTCGGCCGAGACCGGAAGTGCTGCTGTCTACCACGCTGAGTGTCGTTTTTTAAACTGTAAGTTGATATTTTTACTTAATAAAGAGTTTACTAATAATACTACACATTGGAGCCCCCTTGTCCTTATACCCCTTACATGCTGCTAACTGATTTGACCATTATACCGTGACTGGAGTACTACTAATCCTGTGACCTGAGTACTGACTGGGAGACCTCAGAGGAAAAGCAGAGAGGAGAAGCTGTTGGAAAGCGAGTGACCAGCAGTACTACCAGTACATACACAGCACAACTAGGCCTGTAGGGGCCTTTATTTGAGGTGAGAGGCTGGGGGAAACAGTGGGGTGCACCCCTGAATAAGCACGGAGCACATGGTTTGCATGGATCAGAACCGAATACTGGAACACAGATTTGCTTGAATTGTGCACATACGCATAAGAAGATCTTTTGCGATTTTATTTTTCAGCACACATTTGTGTGTTTTTTCACATTTTTTTTTCACAAACTGCTGGGACTTGTAGTTCACCGAATAATAATTTTACATTTTTTTATTAATTTTATTTTTCTGTGTGCAATATATTTTGATTTTATGAAACATTCAGTTATCTGCAATTTTTCATTTATTTATTCATTATTTTGAGGCGTTGCAACACGGTATCACCCGTAGTTTACTTAGGTGATCAGTTACTTAATTTTTGCACATCACTTGCCCTTGTTGCACATTTGCACATTGGAAGATTGTTATAATTTTTTTGCACTTTCATATATTTCTTTTTATTTATTCGATTATGTCTGTTAATTTTATCCTGCCATGATTGATGAAGGTTCACATAGTCACGTTTTTTGCATTATTTTTCACAGGAACACCACAGAACAATATTAGTATTTTATATACCTCACTGAAGAAGAAATTTTGTTAGTATATATTTAGTTGATCTGTGTCTATTGAACCTGCGGTTGAATGTGCCTAACCTTAGCTCTATTAGTCCAAGATTATTCGACATAAGGAGAAAAGATTCAACATTATAGAGACAAGATTTGACGAAGCAGCTAAAAACATACGATCGCCGTGAGCAGACATTTACGGTCAAATGCTCCGCCCATAGGCTATAGAAGAATTCTAATGTTGTTTGACTAGTAATAATAATTAATAATTATAATTATTACTAGTCAAACAACATTAGAATTACATTATAGCTTGTGGGCAGAGCATTAGACAGGAAATGTACGATCTCAGCGTCGAACAGTTTAGCTGCTTCGTCAAATCTTAGAACATCCGACAGACACCATAAGCCTTCAATTGACAGATTCAACCTTAATTAATTCAGATTTTTGGACGAATACATTTTTTAACGAAACAAAATAAATTAAAAACTAATTTTGGTAGTAACTAAATAAATGTATTTTTCGGACAAAACCAAAATTCCGAAACAAAATATTTCAGTGTGCACATGTCTAATATTTAGCCTAACATGTGTGCATTTAATGCACTAACAGCAAGTTCAACATATTTTCCAAACCTCCTTTTATAAGTAAAAATAAACGCACAATAAAAATTGTAAATTTAGAATTTATATTATTAATATATTTGCTCAGTTTTTTTTAATATATATACTGTACAAACACAATTATGTTTCAAAGCAAAACTCAATGTATCGCTACTGAAGTATATAAAAAAAATCTTATTAAAGGATTTTTTTAATGTACTAGAGGGGATTATTGAATGCTGCTCAGAACCTTTTCTTTTTTCTTACAATATTTGATTTGGTCCAAGATTCTCTGTTAATATTTCAGTAAAAACAATCTGAAATGTGAGATTTGTATTACTTATACAGTTTAACATGTAATATATTATTTGTTAAAACCAAGTTAACGTGCTAAGTTGAATTCAAAGGGTACTTTTTACCTAAACATAACAATTATATTGTAACCCCTCCAGCTTCCAATTTTAAAATTGAGTCAAATGTTTATTTTGTTTTTTGTATGTTTACACCTAGGGAGTTATACAGCAGCCATACGACTGCTTTAACCCCTTTTCACCTGCCTGACATTTGTACATAAATATCCTCCCAGCAAGTGTTCCTCGCCAGGAGTACATTTATGAATGATCTGTGTTTGCACCTGCAGAACCCTCTAGGGATCTATCTGGTCTCCAAGAGAAAGATTCCTGAGTTTGGTTAACCCTTTCACGGAAAAAAAAAGGGACAAAGCATCAAGCACACTTGGTTTAATAACCTAACACAAAAATAAATAAAAAATCAATGAACTCACAAACATTCCATAGTATAAATGCATCTCATGTAAATTTTCACATCCAAAGTGAGCAAGCATCCTGTGGGTAAAGGTAATTTGGTTGCCATAGAAAACCACATCTCAATATTCCTTGGTAGGGACGCTATAGAGTTGCTCTAACGCAGAACACATATAAAACCATAATAGTTAAATAATAGAAATCAAATATTAAAGCAAGAACTTCACCTAAAAAGGGAAATTCTGCTAATCCTCCCCCTCCTCTTCTACTTTTGGTACATTTTTTTTATTTTTTTTTTAGGGAGCAGGTACCTATGTCTGACAGGAAGCTGCTTCCACTTTACCTAGGTGATCCTAGAGGAAATCGCCCCCACCCCTGCCTGCAACCTCCTAGTACACATCACAGGTCCCAGTAGGCCCCGTTGAGAAAGTGCACCGCTACTTACACATGCACAGTGAGGAGTAGCTTTGAAGCCGCAGGGAGTCACAGCCGTCTTCCCACAGAAAACATGGCAGTGCCAGGGATCTGACGACTGGCAAAGAACTGGTCCAGGTGAGGACAGTGCTTTATCCCTGGATAGCCAAGTGACTTTTTTTATTAAAAGTCAGCAGATACAGTATTTGTAGTTATTGACTTTATATATTTTTTTCCAGGGTGAAGATCCTCTTTAATTAAAAAACATGATTTAATTTATTTGTAATAGCCTTCAAGAATCCCCTATAAATGTGTCTGATGTCACCTCTGCAGCCTGCTGTAGACAACAGACTGCCGATACAGCCCCTACTCTCCACCTCATGCTGAGAGCCATCACAGTCCTAACTCCATTCTCCACAATGTAAACGCTTCTCATGTCAGTTTAAAGATCTAGGATGAGATCCCTGAGGTAAAGGTCACTTGGTTGCCATAGAAAACCACAGCTTGATCCTTGGTAGGGACACTGCAGAGTTGCTCTCCCTGCATTACATGTTGCAATAGCCTGCCAGCAGCAGAACAATGGGATTCTGTTCTGTGGACTCTGAGACAGGAATGCTTTTGGGTTTTGAATTACCGGCTTTTTAGGTTACTACGCTTGGTCAGCTCAGATCTGAGCCACTTTATTAATGATCCAACGTTAGTACAGCGATCTTCCCTGCTGAGCTGTTTTGCTCTGACAGGGGGGCGGCCCCCCCGCCAGAACACGCCATTGGCTGAGAGCGCTGGTTGGGTATCCAGTCGGCTGCTGGTTTTTCAGTATGCTTGTCTGACAGAAGCCAGCTAAATGACTATCTTTTGTCGGGCTGGCTGCCATACACATGGGCCGAGTGTCGGACAGTTTTTATTGAACTGGCCAATAATGCCCAGCATTTGGCCCGTGTGCTTCAGTTTGAACAGGATGAGAAAAAACACAAGCTCACACCCAGAAACATTAGAGACAAAATAGCAGGGGTTACTATAATAAGGTGATTAACAGAGACCAGTCACTAATGGTGTACCACAAGTGCTGTACCACAAGGCTCTGTCCTAGGTTCTGTTTTATTTAATCTATATGTAAGTGATTTAACTAAAGTGTTGGTGGGTAAGGTATATCTTTTTGCTGATGACACCATCATGGAACATGATTGCTGGAAGACTGGTCAAAGCAGTAGACACTGCAGTTCGATGTTTATAAATGTAAAACAATGCACCTAGGGGGAAAAAAAATCACTTGTCAGAGTACAACATTGGGGTACAGTGTTGGCCAGCACCAGAGAGGAAAACGATTTGAGAGTACTTATTTCAGATGAATGCAAAATGAGTGTGGTCAGGCAGTGAAAAAAGCAAATAGAATTTTAGGGTGCAGAAGAAGGCAGGAGGTCCTCATTCCCCTATATAGATCTTTAGTTAGACCTCATTTGGAATACTGTGTCCAGTTCTGGAGCCCTCACTTATAAAAAGATATTAATAAGATAAAACAAACTTAATATCTACAGTCTGGAGGAAAGAAAGGAAAAGGGATACATGACTGAAACTAATAAATAAAAACCACGCTTGTCCTACCTTATGATTACAAATCAAAACCAATACGTCATCATCCATGTAAATGTATAAAAAAACATAACATATGAATAATGCAAACAATCCAAAGAAATTAGATAATTTTCATACACCTGTACACCACACCACCACATTTTTTTGGATTAATTATTGTTTGGATTAACTATGCACATTTGTCTTTGCACAAATTATATCAAATTTATTTGGACTTTTTGCATTATTGGAGTGGACTATTTCATACACCTGTTTACGTTTTTTGGACTAATTATCGCACATTTATCTTTGCACAAATTATATTGAATTTATTTGGATTTTTTGCATTACTTACCGGTATGTTTTATGTTTTTTTTTAAATATATTTACATGTATGATGAAGTATTGGTTTTGATTTGTCATCATAAGGTAGGGCAAGCGTGGCTTTTATTTATTAGTTGAGAGATATTTTAATGTGAGCACATTAATAGCAGCTGCAGCTACTCGCAAGTATATTCATATAGTAACATTGTGCAGGTTCATACTAAAGTAAAAAAAAGCCCTGCAGAGTATTAAAAAAGAGAGGATAGCAATATCTACCTGTTGTAATAAATTGTATTACATTTAGATTGGGGGAGCTACCATATTAGTATTATTAGTATTAGTATTAGTGACCGCTTCTCAGCTTTCAATTCTGCTACACATCACTCCACATGACTTGTATATGTGATTGCTCCTTTCCAAAACACATTCAAAGGGAATAAAAGACAGCTCCTCTTTGTGTGAAAAAATAACAGAGAAAATAAATCAAAGAGCATTATTAAATATTATTAATTAAAACGTTTATCAATACCCCCAAATACGTCACGCATTACAAATCCAAAGCTCAAAAAGTCAACTACAGTATGATAGGGATGAGCCGAACACCCCCGGGTTCGGTTCGAACCAGAACCTTCGAACGGACCGAAAGTTCGCGCGAATTTTCGAACCCTATACGTTATAATGGACGCGAACGTTCGAAATCAAAAGTGCTAATTACAACGGCCAATATGCATGTTAATGTCATAAAACAGGTTTGGGGACCCGGGTCCTGCCCCAGGGGACATATATCAATGCAAAAAGAACTTTTAAAAACTAACGTTTTTTCGGGAGCAGTCATTTTAATGATGCATAAAGTGAAAAAAAAAAAGTGACATTTTCCTTTAAATATGGTACCTGGGGGGTGTCCAAAGTATGCCTGTGAAGTGGCATGTGTTTCCCGTGTTTAGAACTGTCCTTGCACAAAATGACATTTGTAAAGGAAAAAAAGAAGCCATTTAAAACCACTTGCGGCTTTAGGTTTGTTCTTAAGTAGAATCTGAACAGGTACATTATGAAGTGTAGCTCCATCCCAAAAAAATCTATTTTTAAGCTTTTTGGAGAACATAGGGAGGGGTTATCACCCCTGTAACATTTGCTGTCTTTGCACATCTGTTCAGAACATGTCACCTCACTTTCCGTCCCAATGACAAATGTTTTTGGAAAAGTGGGGTTTTAATTGAAACAAGGATTGGTGATAAAGTATCAGTAGAGAGGAGATACCTTTTTCCCAAATTAAATCTAACAGGATAGAATTTCCCTTCCTAGGGGTAGATTTCCTCTCACTTCCTGTTTTCTCTTTCCATTTGCAAGTAGGAGTCGTTTGTAAGTTGGATGTTTGAAAGTAGGGGCCTGGCGTATATACTCTGCAGAAATTTGCCCTATTAGATGTTGGTGTAGCCACAAGACTGGTGGGCACAGGAATGGGCCCTGCTGTGAGTTAATAGATCAAGATTTGTAATTGCATGCACCTGTTGAACAGGGCAGAAAAATTGGGGGTGGTGGACGGTTTTGCCACAAGACTGTAAGCTCTCACAGTTACTCTTGGTGGGCGCAGGAATGGGCCCTGCTGTGAGTTATTAGATCAAGATTTGTAATTGCAAGCACCTGATGAACAGGGCAGAAAAATTGGGCCTTTGGCGGTGGTGGTGGACGGTGTTGCCACAAGACTGTAGGCCCTCATAGTTACTCTTGGTGGGCGCAGGAATGGGCCCTGCTGTGAGTTATTAGATCAAGATTTGTAATTGCAAGCACCTGATGAACAGGGCAGAAAAATTGGCCTTTGGCGGTGGTGGTGGACGGTGTTGCCACAAGACTGCAGGCCCTCATAGTTACTCTTGGTGGGCGCAGGAATGGGCCCTGCTGTGAACTATTAGATCAAGATTTGTAATTACCCGCCCCTGTTAAACAGGGGCTGAAAAATTGTGCCTTAGGCACTGGTGCTGGTGCCACAACACTGCAACCCCTCACAGAGACTGTACTTGGAGCACAGCAGTCACACGTGTTGCGAAGCATTTTTTTTAAAAAATTGTAAGTACACGCCCCTGTTAAACAGGGGCTGAAAAATTGTGCCTTAGGCACTGGTGCTGGTGCCACAACACTGCAACCCGGCCCTCACAGATACTGTACTTGGAGCACAGCAGTCACACGTGTTGCGAAGCATTTTTTTTTAAAAATTGTAAGTACACGCCCCTGTTAAACAGGGGCTGAAAAATTGTGCCTTAGGCACTGGTGCTGGTGCCACAACACTGCAACCCGGCCCTCACAGATACTGTACTTGGAGCACAGCAGTCACACGTGTTGCGAAGCATTTTTTTAAAAAATTGTAAGTACACGCCCCTGTTAAACAGGGGCTGAAAAATTGTGCCTTAGGCACTGGTGCCACAACACTGCAACACGGCCCTCACAGAGACTGTACTTGGAGCACAGCAGTCACACGTGTTGCGAAGCATTTTTTTTAAAAATTGTAAGTACACGCCCCTGTTAAACAGGGGCTGAAAAATTGTGCCTTAGGCACTGGTGCTGGTGCCACAACACTGCAACACGGCCCTCACAGAGACTGTACTTGGAGCACAGCAGTCACACGTGTTGCGAAGCATTTTTTTTTAAAAATTGTAAGTACACGCCCCTGTTAAACAGGGGCTGAAAAATTGTGCCTTAGGCACTGGTGTGGTGGCATGGATCATTGAGGAGGAGGAAGAGGATAGTCAGTGAACATAAGAGGACAGTCACTCAGCATCAGCATAGGCAGTCTTGAAGGGATGTGACATTAAAAATTATTCGGTTATATCCGCCTCAGGTGCCTGGTAGCTGGTGGTGATCCAAGACTGATTCATTTTGATGAATGTCAGTCGATCAACCGAGGCGGTGGACAGGCGCACCCTATGATCAGTCACAAATCCTCCAGCAGCACTGAATGTGCGTTCGGAAAGAACGCTGGAGGCAGGACAGGCCAGTAGCTCAATTGCATACTGTGCAAGCTCTGGTCAGTGATCCATCCTCAGGACCCAGTAAGCCAGAGGATTTTCGGTGGGAAAGGTGTCCAAGTCTGACCTTGCCCCAAGGTATTCCTGCACATGTATATCAGACGCTGGCGATGGTTGCTGGAACCGATCATACCTTGGGGCTGCGGACTAAAAAATTGTCTGAACGCATCGGTCAGACGTCCACCTTCCCCACCGCTCCTTCTGCCACTGACCGAAGCCTCAGCAACTCGTCGCCCAGGACCAGGAGTTTGTAGCCTCCCAGTTTCTGGGAACGCGTTGCACAGACCTTTCTGCAAGGCCTCCCTGAGATGTCTCATCCTCTGCTCCCTCTGCGACGGCAAGATAAGGTCCGCAACCTTACCCTTGTACCGCGGATCAAGGAGAGTGGCCAGCCAGTAATGGTCCCTCTCCTTGATCCGAAGAACACGAGGATCCTTCCGCAGGCTTTGCAGGATCAGGGAGGCCATGCAGCGTAGGTTAGCTGAGGCATTCGGTCCGGAGTCTTCTGGGTCACTGAGGATGACATGATCGCCAGCCACCTCCTCCCAGCCACGTACAAGTCCACTGGCTTGTTGGGACTGTACATCATCCCTAAAAGACTGCTGCTGCTGATGCTGAGTGCCAGGCTCCACCTCCATGCTCACACAATCCTCCTCCTCCTCCTCCTCCTCCTCCTCCTCATCCTCTTCCTGTGTGATGGGTGGGACAGAAGGAACACTGTCCGGATAAAGGGGGCCTTGAGAGGCAAGGAAGTCCTCCTCTTCCTGCCTCTGTTCTGCCTCAAGTGCCCTGTCCATTATCCCACGCAGCGTATGCTCCAACAGGTGGACAAGAGGGACAGTGTCACTGATGCATGCACTGTCACTGCTCACCATCCTCGTGGCCTCCTCAAATGGTGAGAGGACAGTGCATGCATCCCTGATCATGCTCCACTGACGTGGGGAAAAAAAACCAAGCTCCCCTGACCCTGTCCTGGTGCCGTAGTCGCAAAGGTACTCATTGATGGCCCTCTGCTGCGTGTGCAGTCGCTGCAGCATGGCCAACGTTGAGTTCCACCTGGTGGGCATGTCAGATATTAGGCGGTTCTTGGGCAGGTTCAGCTCCTTTTGCAGCTCAGTCAGCCGAGCACTGGCATTATAAGATCGGCGGAAATGCACACAGACTTTCCTGGCCTGCCTCAGGACATCCTGTAAGCCTGGGAACCTGCCCAAGAACCGCTGCACCACCAGGTTGAGGACGTGAGCCATGCAGGGCACATGGGTGAGCTGCCCCTGTCGCAGGGCGGAGAGGAGGTTGGTGCCATTGTCAGAAACGACCATTCCTGGCTTAAGCTGACGTGGCGTCAACCACCTCTCGGCCTGCCCCTGCAGAGCTGCCAGAACCTCTGGCCCAGTGTGGCTCCTGTCCCCCAAACACACCAGCGCAAGCACGGCATGGCATCTTTTTGCCTGCGTACTTGCGTAGCCCCTTGTACGCCTACGGAGCACCGCTGGTTCCAAGGACAGAGCACTGGAGGAAGAAGAAGAGGAGGGGGTGGAGGAGAGAGGTGTGTCACAACCAGTAGCAGTAGTCGCGTTTTGGAGGCGTGGTGGCGGAACAACCTCCAACACTACTGCACCTTGTCCTGCATCCCTCCCAGCTGCCAATAGAGTGACCCAATGGGCCGTGAAAGAAAGGTACCGTCCCTGTCCATGCCTGCTGGACCATGAGTCAGCGGTAATATGCACCTTACCGCTGACCGCCCTGTCCAGCGAGGCATGGACATTGCCCTCCACATGCCGGTAGAGAGACGGAATCGCCTTCCGCGAGAAAAAGTGGCGTTTGGGAACCTGCCACTGAGGAACCGCACATTGAACAAACTCACGGAAGGGGGCCGAGTCTACCAACTGAAAAGGCAGCAGTTGAAGTGCTAGCAATTTAGCAAGGCTAGCATTCAACCGCTGGGCATGTGGATGGCTGGGAGTGTACTTCTTTCTACGGTCCAGCAGCTGGGGCAGGGAAATTTGCCTGCTGCATTCGGACGTTGGTGTACTGCAAGTACTTGGTTGTGACACACCGAATTCTACACCTTCAGTCCTCTCAGAGCAGCTTTCAGAGAGGACTGAAGGTGTAGTGGGGATGGAGATCCCAGCTGAGGAGGAGCAAGGAGAGGTCCGCTTAGTTCTTTGGTGTGGGTCTTTTATGTGTGCCTGCCAACGAGCTGCATGGCAGGTCGCCATATGTCTGGTCATGCTTGTCGTGCCCAAGCGGCTGATGTTTTGGCCACGCGAGATACGCTTGAGACAAATATTGCAAATAGCAGTGGTGCGATCTGCTGCACTCGTCTCAAAAAAGGCCCACACCAAAGAACTTTTCTGATAACGTGCAGAGGCAGCGCCCTGCACAGGCGGAGCTCTGCGGTGTTGTACAGTTGCTGTGCTGGCCTCTACCTGGCCTCCAGGGGGCATCCTGCCTCGTTGGACATGTGACGCCACATCCTCCTCCTCCTCGTCCTCCTCCTCATCCTCTCTCCCTTGAGGCACCCACGTGGAGTCAGTGACCTCATCATCCCCTCCCTCTTCACCACTAGAGCAAACCTGGCAGTAAGCTGCAGCTGGTGGAACTGTACTGCCAGATTCCTCAAGCTGGGTATCGTCATCCGAGCCTTCGAATCGTTGGGCATCCTCCTGGAGCATGTACCCAACACTGTGCTCAAAGAGTTCGGGGGACTCCTCAGGAGGACATGGTGGGTCTAGGGAAGGGGTGGCTGATGATGCTCTGTCAGTACCCTGAGCCTGGGTGAGAGAGGATGAGGAGGATGAGGAGGGCTTGGTCATCCATTCTACCAAGCCTTCAGCATGATGCGGCTCCACATGTCCAGCTGCCGAAAACAAAGACGCGCGTGTCCCATGGCCACGTGCTGATGACGATGCACGACCACGTCCACGTCCACGGCCACGTCCACTAGAAACAGAGCCTGCCTGCCCTGTGTTCTTGGCTCTGCACGCTCTGCCTCCCCTTGGCGGTCTTCCAGCCATTGTAGTCGGTAGTCCTGTGGGTGCTGCTGAGAAGAAAATATAGGAGCTCTGTGTGATGCCACTAACACACTAGAAGTCCTATGGGTGCTTCTGCAAAGAAAATAGAGGAGCTCTGTGTGATGCCACTAACACACTAGAAGTCCTGTGGGTGCTGCTGAGAAGAATATATAGGAGCTCTGTGTGATGCCACTAACACACTAGAAGTCCTGTGGGTGCTGCTGAGAAGAATATATAGGAGCTCTGTGTGATGCCACTAACACACTAGAAGTCCTGTGGGTGCTGCTGAGAAGAATATATAGGAGCTCTGTGTGATGCCACTAACACACTAGAAGTCCTGTGGGTGCTGCTGAGAAGAATATATAGGAGCTCTGTGTGATGCCACTAACACACTAGAAGTCCTATGGGTGCTTCTGCAAAGAAAATAGAGGAGCTCTGTGTGATGCCACTAACACACTAGAAGTCCTGTGGGTGCTTATGCAAAGAAAATAGAGGAGCTCTGTGTGATGCCACTAACACACTAGAAGTCCTGTGGGTGCTGCTGAGAAGAATATATAGGAGCTCTGTGTGTGTAATGGGACTAACACACTTCAAGTCCTATAGGTGCTTCTGGGAACAAAATATAGCTCTGTGTGTGTGATGGGACTAACACACTTCAAGTCCTATAGGTGCTTCTGGGAACAAAATATAGCTCTGTGTGTGTGATGGGACTAACACACTTCAAGTCCTATAGGTGCTTCTGGGAAGAAAATATAGCTGTGTGTGTGTAATGGGACTAACACACTTCAAGTCCTATAGGTGCTTCTGGGAAAAAATATAGCTCTGTGTGTGTAATGGGACTAACACACTTCAAGTCCTATAGGTGCTTCTGGGAAGAAAATATAGCTCTGTGTGTGTGATGGGACTAACACACTTCAAGTCCTATAGGTGCTTCTGGGAACAAAATATAGCTCTGTGTGTGTAATGGGACTAACACACTTCAAGTCCTATAGGTGCTTCTGGGAAGAAAATATAGCTCTGTGTGTGTGATGGGACTAACACACTTCAAGTCCTATAGGTGCTTCTGGGAACAAAATATAGCTCTGTGTGTGTGATGGGACTAACACACTTCAAGTCCTATAGGTGCTTCTGGGAAGAAAATATAGCTCTGTGTGTGTAATGGGACTAACACACTTCAAGTCCTATAGGTGCTTCTGGGAAGAAAATATAGCTCTGTGTGTGTAATGGGACTAACACACTTCAAGTCCTATAGGTGCTTCTGGGAAGAAAATATAGCTCTGTGTGTGTAATGGGACTAACACACTTCAAGTCCTATAGGTGCTTCTGGGAAGAAAATATAGCTCTGTGTGTGTGATGGGACTAACACACTTCAAGTCCTATAGGTGCTTCTGGGAACAAAATATAGCTCTGTGTGTGTAATGGGACTAACACACTTCAAGTCCTATAGGTGCTTCTGGGAAGAAAATATAGCTCTGTGTGTGTGATGGGACTAACACACTTCAAGTCCTATAGGTGCTTCTGGGAACAAAATATAGCTCTGTGTGTGTGATGGGACTAACACACTTCAAGTCCTATAGGTGCTTCTGGGAACAAAATATAGCTCTGTGTGTGTAATGGGACTAACACACTTCAAGTCCTATAGGTGCTTCTGGGAACAAAATATAGCTCTGTGTGTGTGATGGACTAACACACTTCAAGTCCTATAGGTGCTTCTGGGAAGAAAATATAGCTCTGTGTGTGTGATGGGACTAACACACTTCAAGTCCTATAGGTGCTTCTGGGAACAAAATATAGCTCTGTGTGTGTAATGGGACTAACACACTTCAAGTCCTATAGGTGCTTCTGGGAACAAAATATAGCTCTGTGTGTGTGATGGGACTAACACACTTCAAGTCCTATAGGTGCTTCTGGGAACAAAATATAGCTCTGTGTGTGTAATGGGACTAACACACTTCAAGTCCTATAGGTGCTTCTGGGAACAAAATATAGCTCTGTGTGTGTGATGGGACTAACACACTTCAAGTCCTATAGGTGCTTCTGGGAACAAAATATAGCTCTGTGTGTGTGATGGGACTAACACACTTATAGTCCTATAGGTGCTTCTGGGAACAAAATATAGCTCTGTGTGTGTGATGGGACTAACACACTTCAAGTCCTATAGGTGCTTCTGGGAAGAAAATATAGCTCTGTGTGTGTGATGGGACTAACACACTTCAAGTCCTATAGGTGCTTCTGGGAAGAAAATATAGCTCTGTGTGTGTGATGGGACTAACACACTTCAAGTCCTATAGGTGCTTCTGGGAACAAAATATAGCTCTGTGTGTGTGATGGGACTAACACACTTCAAGTCCTATAGGTGCTTCTGGGAAGAAAATATAGCTCTGTGTGTGTAATGGGACTAACACACTTCAAGTCCTATAGGTGCTTCTGGGAACAAAATATAGCTCTGTGTGTGTGATGGGACTAACACACTTCAAGTCCTATAGGTGCTTCTGGGAACAAAATATAGCTCTGTGTGTGTAATGGGACTAACACACTTCAAGTCCTATAGGTGCTTCTGGGAAGAAAATATAGCTCTGTGTGTGTAATGGGACTAACACACTTCAAGTCCTATAGGTGCTTCTGGGAAGAAAATATAGCTCTGTGTGTGTAATGGGACTAACACACTTCAAGTCCTATAGGTGCCTCTGGGAACAAAATATAGGAGCTCTGCCTGCCTGCCACGAACACACTACAAGTCCTATAGGTGCTTCTGGTAACAAAATATAGGAGCTCTGCCTGCCTGCCACTAACACACTACAAGTCCTATAGGTGCTTCTGGTAACAAAATATAGGAGCTCTGCCTGCCTGCCACGAACACACTACAAGTCCTATAGGTGCTTCTGGTAACAAAATATAGGAGCTCTGCCTGCCTGCCACTAACACACTACAAGTCCTATAGGTGCTTCTGGTAACAAAATATAGGAGCTCTGCCTGCCTGCCACGAACACACTACAAGTCCTATAGGTGCTTCTGGTAACAAAAATATAGGAGCTCTGCCTGCCTGCCACTAACACACTACAAGTCCTATAGGTGCTTCTGGTAACAAAATATAGGAGCTCTGCCTGCCTGCCACGAACACACTACAAGTCCTATAGGTGCTTCTGGTAACAAAATATAGGAGCTCTGCCTGCCTGCCACGAGCACACTACAAGCCCCTCTTTGTCAATCAATCTTTGTAACTGAATCTATCTAACTCAATCTCTGTAAGTGAATCTCTCTAACTATCTAAATGCAGCAGAGTGTCACAGAAACAGCCTGCTCAATCTGCGCCGGAACAGCATGTGACCGGCGCAGACGGCGTGGCGGCGTTTTATAGGGGGGGGGGGCGTGTACTACAGCCCCTGAGCTGTAATTGGCTACAGGCGTCCTGCCTGTAGCCAATTATGGCTCTTCGAGTTTCCGGGGCTGTGATTGGCCAAGCATGCGGGGTCACAGTGCATGCTTGGCCAATCATCAGCCAGCAATGCACTGCGTCGGCCGCGCCGGCCGCAATGCATTGCGGGGCCGCGCGCATCACACGAACGTGATGCGAGCGGCCAAAATAGTTCTGGGCTCGCCGAGCGAGCGAACGCCCGGTGCTCGATGCGAACGTGGGTTCGCATCGAGCACCGGGCCCATCCTTACAGTATGAACACTCTAAAATATTAACAAAGGCAGCCTCCTCTGCCTGTACGAAAAGAGGATTAATAGGAGATTTTTGTGCTAATTTACAAATAATGGAGAATACTGAAAAACACAAAAATAGCGTTGTACGGTGGCGAGGATATATAGAGGGTTTAGATGAGGAGGACTGAACACGTGCCCTTAAAACACTTCCTAGGACATCCCTCTTGCCGTCTCAAAGGCTATCTCTGCTTTTTATTATACATACAGCTCATTATTAGAGTTGAGCGGACACCTGGATGTTCGGGTTCGGCCGAACTTCGGAAAAAAGTCCGGGTTCGGGACCGAACTTGACCCGAACTTGACCCCGAACACCGAACCCCTTTGAAGTCAATGGGGACCCGGACTTTTGAACACTAAAATGGCTGTAAAAAGGTCATGGAAAGGGCTAGAGGGCTGCAAATGGCAACAAAATGTGATCTGCAAACAAATGTGGATAGGGAAATAACTTAAAATAACATAAAAAAAAGAAAAAAAAAAGAAACAAATGCTGGAGGCCCCCTTTTCAGCAGAAGAGGTACAGGAAGTCATTAAGAACCTCAGAAACTCAACGGCACGATGCCGCACATATGGTGGGAATACCCCAGAATACGCACTTTCTGGAAAAAATTATTCAATTTAATGGATAAGATAGTGGGAAAATAAAATACTTGGAAATTAAAAAAAATTAAAAAATGATAATCTTGACCTAGGAGAACGAAATTAAAATGGAGTAGGAGGTTGAGGTGGCGGTGGATGTGTCGGTGTAGGTGGAAGCGGCGGTGGAGGAGGACGAGGTAGCCAACACTGGTTCAAAAATACAACAATGGCTGGGTAAGGCTAGTGGTGAATGATATGTCGAATTCTGTCCCCCGTCGCATAGTGTCCGCCCTGTACTGCGCTTGCTCAGTACGTAGGACAAGGGGATTTTGAAACTCTCCGAAGACGATGCGCGGTGACTCCAGGTTCAAGCCACATCATCCGAGGTTGAAGCCTAGCAAAGCGAGCCCGTGAGGGGCCCTGTTACTATGTGCTACCGTATGTCCACTTGGATGGTCGGGCTTGAACCTGCACTCACTGCGCAGGCGAAGTTCATCTTTGGAGATTTTGTGAATCTCCTTGTCCTCCGTACTGCGCAAGCACTGCACCTGCGCAGTAAGTGGCCGGACACTATCCGATAGCAAGACAGTTTTCGTCAGAACACCGGTATATGTGTCTATTCTGCACAAGGTACGGCCAAGTCCTGTGGGATCCATGCCTGGTTCATTTTAATGAACGTGAGCTTGTCCACATTGGCTCTGGACAGGCGGCTGCGCTTGTCTGTGATAACGCCCCCTGCCGTGCTAAATACACGTTCAGATAATACACTGGCGGCAGGACAGGCCAGCACCTCCAAGGCGTAAAGGGAAAGCTCAGGCCATGTGCCCAATTTGGAGACCCAGAAGTTGAAGGGGGCAGACCCGTCATGCAGTACGTGTACGCGTGTGCACACATACTGCTCCACCATGTTGGTGAAATGCTGCCTCCTGCTAAGACGTTCCATCTCAGCTGGTGGTGCTGGTTGTTGTGGCGTGCTGACAAAGCTTTTCCACATTCCGGCCATGCTAACCCTGCCTTCCGAGGTGCTGGCGGTTCCCCGGCTGCGTTGGCGACCTCTTCCTCCTCCTCTGCCTTCGCCTTGTGCTTCCACCGTACCCCCGCTTCCAAGTGGGAATGCCACCAGCAGCGCGTCTACCAGCGTGCGCTTGTACTTGTAACGGGGATCCAGCAGGGTGGCCACCCAATAATCAGCACCAGTTAAAATGTGGGCAACTCGGCGGTCGTTGCGGAGACACTGCAGCATGTAATCGCTCATGTGTGCCAGGCTGCCCAGAGGCAAGGAAAAGCTGTCCTCTGTGGGAGGTGTATCGTCTGTGTCCTCTGTATCCCCCCAGCCACGCACCAGTGATGGACATGAGCTAGTCTGGGTGCCACCCTGCTGTGAACATGGTTCCTCCTCCTCCTCCATCTCCTCCTCATCCTCCACCTCGTTATACTCCAGAACTGTGCCCTTGCTGCCAGACAATTGTGTGCCTGGCGCTTGTTGGTGCAGGAACCCACCCTCATAGCCACTTGTAAATGACTGCCCTGAAAGCCTAGGAAATGAACCCTCTTCCTCCTCCTCCTCCTCCTCATCCTGTGCCACTTCCTCTTCCATCATCGCCTTAAGAGTTTTTTTCAAGGAGGCATAGAACTGGGATAGTAATGCTGAGAACGGCGTCATCGGCACTGGCCATGTTGGTGGAGTACTCGAAACAGCGCAACAAGGCACACAGGTCTCGCATGGAGGCCCAGTTATTGGCGGTGAAGTGGTGCTGTTCCGCAGAGCGACTCACGCGTGCGTGCTGCAGCTGAAACTCCACTATCGCCTGCTGCTGCTCGCACAGTCTGGCAAGCATGTGCAAGGTGGAGTTCCACCTTGTGGGCACGTCACATATGAGACGGTGAGCGGGAAGGCCGAAGTTACGCTGCAGCGCTGACAGGCAAGCAGCAGCAGGGTGAGAATGCCGAAAGTGCGCACAGACGGCCCGCACTTTCTGCAGCAGCTCTGGCATATCGGGGTAATTCTTAAGGAACCTCTGGACCACCAAGTTCAGCACATGCGCCAGGCAAGGGATGTGCGTCAAACCGGCAAGGCCCAGAGCTGCTACGAGATTTCGCCCATTATCACACACCACCAGGCCGGGCTTGAGGGTCACTGCCACCAACCACTCATCGGTCTGTTGTTCCATGTCCCTCCACAACTCCTGCGCGGTGTGGGGTTTTTCCCCCAAACAGGAACGTTTTAAAACTGCCTGCTGTCGTTTAGCCCTGGCTGTGCTGAAGTTGGTGGTGAAGGTGTTACGCTGACTGGATGAGGAGGCGGTAGAGGACGAGGAGGCGGAGTAGGAGGAGTTAGCAACAGGAGGCAAACTGAAGTGCCCTGCAATCCTCGGTGGTGGAAGGACATGCGCCAAACTGCTATCCGCCTCAGGCCACTACATTAACCCAGTGTGCTGTTAGGGAGATATAACATCCCTGACCGTGCTTACTGGTCCACGCATCCGTAGTTAGGTGGACCTTGACACAGATGGCGTTGCGCAGTGCACACCTGATTTTGTCCCCCACTTGGTTGTGCATGGAAGGGATAGCTCGTCTGGAAAAGTAGTGGTGGCTGGGCACGACGTACTGTGGGACAGCCAATGACATCAGCCTTTGAAAACTCTGCGTCTCCACCAGACGGAATGACAGCATTTCAAAGGCGAGCAATTTTGAAATGCTGGCATTCAGGGCCAGGGATCGCGGATGGCTAGGGGGGTACTTCCTCTTCCGCTCCAGTGTTTGGGAAATAGAGAGCTGAAAGCTTCCATGGGACATTGTGGAGATGGTTGGTGACCCAGGTGGTAGTGTTGCTGGCAGATCCTCTGTTTGCGGGTTGGCAGGTGTCACTGTCACTACAGAGGTGGATGAAGAGGCCGAGACTGCAGCAGAAGAGGAAGCAGGAGGAGCCAGAGACCTTTCTTGGTTTTTGCGGTGTCTACTCCACTGCATCTCGTGCTTTGCACTTAGATGCCTGGTCATGCAGGTTGTGCTCAGGTTGAGAACGTTTATGCCTCGCTTCAAGCTCTGATTGCACAGCGTGCAAACCACTCGTGTCTTGTCATCAGGACATTGTCTGAAGAACTGCCACGCTAGGGAAGTCCTTGGACCTGGCTTTGGTGTGCTCGGTCCCTTGCTGCGTTGGGCAGTAGCAGACGTACTGTCTAGGGGACGGACGCTCCGCTTTTGCACCCTGCTCCCTCTTCTGCTGTGCTGGTGGCTCTGTGCGACCACCACCTCTTCCTCTGAACTACACTGGTCACCTGCATGACGTTGATTCCATGTGGGGTCAAGGACCTCATCGTCCTCCACATCATCTTCCACCCAGTCTTCACCCCTGCCCTCCTTGTCGGTCTGCACAATGGCGAAAGCAGCAGCAGTTGGCACCTTTTTTTTCGTCATCATCCGAGACGTGCTGCGATGGTCCTCCCATGTACTCATCATGAAACATAAGTGGTTGGGCATCGGTGCACACAATCTCTTCCACTTCTGGGGCAGGGCTAGGTGGATGGCCCTGGGAAACCCTGCTAACAGAATCATCAAAAAGCAGAAGAGACTGCTGCATGATTTGGGGCTCAGACTGATTGGCTGATTTGCAAGGGGGTGAGGTGAAAGACTGATGGACATCGGCTGCAGGTGCCAACTCTGAACTTTCATCAGGAGACTGGGTGGGAGACAATGTGAAGGAACCGGAGGCACTGTCAGCAGCAACCCAATCTACTATCGCATGTACTTGTCCTGGCCTCGACATTCGTACAGCCTCATTAGGCGCGCCAAAATACTGCTGCAGGCTCTGTCGCCTACTCGCACCTGAGGAAGGTGTTTCACTAGTGCGTGTAGCTGGCACAGATCGACCGCGTCCTCTCCCTGCAACAGGAGCGCCACCAGCAGCACCATGACCCGGGCCACGTCCCCTTTTTGATGATCTCCTCATATTTTCAAAATTTATGATCTCGCCCTAAATGGGTGTTTTTGTATATAGCAGAATACACGTACAGTGTCTAAAGCGTTTATGAAAACGCAGAAAATGCTATTGGGAAGAAAAAAAACACAGCAAAATAAAAATGTTTTGCAATGTTTTTGCAATATCAGAATACACGGACAGTATGTAAAGCGTTTATGAAAACGCAGAAAATGCTATTGGGAAGAAAAAAAACACAGCGAAATTAATTTTTTTTGCAATGTTTTTGCAATATCAGAATACACGGACAGTATGTAAAGCGTTTATGAAAACGCAGAAAATGCTATTGGGAAGAAAAAAAAACACAGCAAAATTAAACTTTTTTGCAATGTTTTTGCAATATCAGAATACACGGACAGTATATAAAGCGTTTATGAAAACGCAGAAAATGCTATTGGGAAGAAAAAAAACACTGCAAAATTAATTTTTTTTGCAATGTTTTTGCAATATCAGAATACACGGTTAGTGTCTACAGCGTGTATGTATGAACACGCAGAAAATGCTATTGGGAAAAAAAAAAAAAAAAGCAGAATACACACAGACTATGGTGTATCTTTTACTATATGCAGTACAGTAATGGTGCAGGTAAAACTTTTATATTTTGTCTGGCACTGGCCTCATGGCACTGTTAAAAGACTGTGCACTGCACTCCAGCCAGGGTACAATTGATTTAGGAATCTCTTCAATAATTATCTCTGCCTCTTTCTTTTGCTTATTAAAGAAACTCCCTACTCTAGCTATCTAGATCGCTCACTGATCTAACTAATTAGAATAAAATTCAAGGAATGTGGACTGACTTTAGCACACTAACTCCCGACCCGGACCCGAACCCGAACTTACAGCCAATAGTTTGGGTTCGGGTCCGGGTCCCGAACACCCAAAAGTCCGGTACGGACCCAAACTTTACAGTTCGGGTTCGCTCAACCCTACTCATTATACTCCACAAAAACTTTATGCATGGGAAAAATATATAACAGCATTATGCCCACGATGCTCTCTATTCAATGGCTCCCTTATCCATATGCACATGGCGATGTCCAAAGCTCCATCGTTATTGGGAAAAAGTATTTATAACCTTAAACTTAGTATGCTCAACTGAGATAACAAGGATGCCCAAACTGGCATTATTGGGTATAATACCAGATGGAGCATTACCAGCAGAGATGCATACTATGTGGATAAAATCCTTATATTTAGCATGGAAAGTTATTTTACAAAAATGGACATCCACTGATTCTCCAACCCATAAACAATGGGTTGAGAAACTCAATTATATACTTAAAAGTGAAAAATGACCATACAAACATAGAGGAACACCCCAAAGATTTGATAAAATATAGTCACATTGGATATAACTTAGTAATGAATTATATGATGGTTTGTCTAGTAGAGAGGAGTGAAGGTAGAGGAGATAGCATAGAGGGCATAAAAGAAAGATAACTTACTGCTGCTCGGAGGAAATGGCTATAATTTGATGATTGACACTGGGGGAATTCAAGCTGATGTGCAGAATGTATTCATAATCTTAGTATGCTCTATTCATTATATGTTAAGTCACACTGAGAGGTACAAAGTTTGTTTGGTTTATGTCTTTGTCTCTTTTTGATTTTCTACTTTATGATATAACATGGATTAATTTGTTATATTTATTTATATGTTTTTGCAACAAGAAATAAAAAAAGTATTTGATTGAAAAAAAATATATATTATTATTATTATACAGGATTTATATAGCTCCAACAGTTTGTGCAGCACTTTAAAACATTGGGGCAAACAGTACAGTTACAATACAATTTAATGCAGAGCTTACAATCTAAAATATGTAACATAGTGCACTTACAATATTCTTATTTTGGTAACAGATATTCACTGAGTTGGTTCACTAAAGGCAAATAGACTGTTCACTTTGCAAAGGAAGTCACACTGTGCAAGCGAATTGGCCCTGAAACTTAGTAAATATGGTGAAATTGTACTTTGTAAAGAATACACAATCACATAAAAGAAAAACAGATAAAAAAAGCTTTTTTCTTGCACATGATTGGATGATGGGCAATAGCAGAGCTTCACCTCCTTTACTAAGCTCTAGCGCTATTTCCCTTGCACAGTGTAACTTCCCTTGAAAAGTATACTGTCTGTTTGACTTTTATAAATCAACTCCACTATTTTTAGGTGTTGCACTAGCATATGAAACGTATATTGAAAGTAGGATCCTTCACCCTTCATCCCTCAGGACCAAAGTTTAGGTGCGGGAAGGAATCTGATATACCCTTTCTATTACTATACTATGGACTGGGCATACAGCAAAGGTCCACTAAAGCGAATCTCATCACACGCTAATTGCATATTTAAGCATTTAAGTGATATTAAAGGCAATCGAAAAAAAAATAAAATAAACATTTCATACTCACCTGCTCTGTGCAGTGGTTTTGCACAGAGCAGCCCAGATCCTTCTCTGCTCAGGTACCCGCCACGCTCCTGGCCCCTCCCATCTGCTGAGTGCCTCCAGAGCAATCATCTTACTGTGGGGACACCGAAGCAGGCTTGCTCCCAAACTACTGCTCTGCGTGTTCATTCACACACAGAGCTGCGGCTCAGCCCAGCTCCCTCTCTCTCCCCATTGGGGTGTGCCCCCCAAATATCTCTTTTGTCTATTGTATGGATTTTGACCAAATCCTTTTGGGTGGAGCACCCCACTCAGTAAGGGTGGAGACCTGGTGTTCTCCCATATAGAGGAGTATAGCTCCCTTAGTTCAGAGAAGCAGGATCTCCCGATCTATGGATAGTGTAGGACCCACTAATCATGGGGTACTTTGTCGCAGTAAGTGGGCTTAAGCACCATATAGCAATATGGTGTGACCAAATCCCCATATTTTTAGAAAATGTCTGTCTATGTGCTTTTAACCGCTTCCCGACCGCCTAACGACGATATACGTCGGCAAAATGGCACGGGCAGGCAGAATCACGTACCTGTACGTGATCGTGCATGTGCCATACAATAGACAAAAGAGATATTTGGGGGCACACCCTAAAAAATGCATAAAGATGGTGCTGCCATAAGACCATACAACAGAACAAACCTATTACAGCGCACACACGCACAACTGACATTTACCTCCAGCAAGGCTGTTTAAAAGCACCTAGACAGACATTTTCTAAAAATATGGGGATTTGGGGGGTATGGGGTTGGATGGGGCTTTGTTTGTGCCCCCCCCCAAAAATGGAGCAGCGGCCACCACTGATGCCCAGCCAGGGTAAAGATCCAATTGGCTCCGCCCTCTCCCGCCACCGATAAAAGTGATCTTGCGGTGAATCTGCCGTAGAGACCACTCCTATCAGAAACCTGACCGCCGGCCGAACACAACGATACCAGGGTTATGGCAGCTAGCTGTTGCCATAACAACAATATCCCCTGTCAAAGTTAGGACGTATATCAGCGTGCGGCGGTCCAGAAGGGGTTAAACAACCATTGCACAACACAGTTGGCCTTCCAGTTTTAGCTGTTGAACTGTTGTGTGCTTTTGAGTTCATCACTATTGAATATTGCATTTTTTCAGTTTGGATCTGCTCTTCCACAGCATAATCAGTCATCCTAAAAAAGTATTGTCTAAGGCTAGGTTGACACTTGTGCAGGCTGTGCAGCCCACATTTGCTCAGGCATGACAGCCCATTCATTTGAATGGGTGAAATGCAGGAAAGAATTCCCTGCACTACCTTGGAAATTGAAACCTGCACTGGAATCGTGAGTACTGCGTGGTTCGAAGTGCAGGTGCGATTTCAAGTGCATTAGGATTAATGCCACCTGCCCACGGGTCCAGCATTTCCCTCTGCTGGTGGTTGCAGAGGGAATTTGTGCTGGTCCAAGTGTAAACCTAGCCTAATTTTTTAAAAGATCAGCAGACAACAGTTTCCTATACCAGTCAGCATTGTTGAAAATGTCAAAACACATATTTTCATATTGCTAATTATCAAGCATAACCACATTTCCAACCTTGCCTGATGGTTTTTCTACAATATTAACATTTTCTTTAAAGCAGACTTTTCCTTCTAAAAAAAAAAAAGAAGAGTTAAATACAAAAAAATTAAACACTGGGGAAAAAAATGAAAAATATGCTTCCTCTCCCATGAAACCAAATCAATGGTAATAGATTCCAGAAGGTGCTAGAACAATGCTAGAAATTAAATGCATGAAGCGTTAAAGTTCATTAAAAAGTCTGTGCAAAGGTCCCACACATAATATAACTACAAATAGCCGTGTTCCAATCATGCAGGAATGATGATGTGATTATCCCACTCCGTAAATAGCCTCTTGTACTCTGTTTATTCATCATGCAAATCATGATAATGTATGTGAATGTAGGTCCTGCATTCTCCTCTCATGATATTGATGGCTGCATAGTGCACAGTCTGTTTTATATTGATATTTGTATTATGGATATATTTTGTTTTTGTTTGTATTATGCTTTCTATACATGCTGCCACATTCTTGTGTGGTGACACATATTAATGATTAGAGGCGGGTTGGCATGTTGAACCGGCCCTTTGTGGTCTCCCTCTATTGGCTTTGTGCATGTGCATGGGCACAAATTAGGTTGGGCTGTGGGCAGGCTCATGGGGGAGTGCCTCAGTTATCCCCCTTTTCCCTTTGTATGGTGGGAGGGTCTAAATAGTGGTGTCTCTGTGCTCCAATTCCCTTTTCCTGACGCACTGTCAGTCAGCTCATAAATTGGCAGACAAGGCTATGGCTGTGGGTGGTGGTGATGACATGTGTAGCCTTGTGCATGCATGTTGCACACAACTGTCAAGTCTGTGGTCCGCTTTTGCCCTCTTCCATGGAGCCAGTTGGTCAAATTGTGCAGGCGTGTCCCATTTTGCGGGTGCGCATGGACACAGAATATCAGTGCCAGATAAGTGTGACATCACACACTGATGAAATTCTGTGGGCCGTGTGCACCTGATATGGCCATGTAAGGCTGGCCTTCTACACTTGGGGGGTTTTCCGGGAATGGAGGCTGCATATGCCCTTTGTTGCAGTACAAGGAATAATGTTGATGGACTCTCCTTTCTGCTGTGTACTGGGGAGTGGTCTTATCTTTTATTCCTGCTTTGGTCGTTTCTTCCAAATTGTTCCATATATGCAATGTATTTATATAAATGGCAGGTTGGGAAACTCCCCAATGACATCAGCAACCTTTTAAAGCACATTATAAGTAATTCTGAAGAGGGTGATGCTAAAAAGTGGAAAATAGCATGAAAATATAGAAATATGCAGTAAATGGTGTTTGAAAAAAAAAAAAAAAAAAAAACATTTGGCAAGCTTATGTTGATTAAAGTGTATATATAGTCCAATATTTTTATTGGTTGTTTTTTTTGTTTTGTTTTTTGCATAGAGTATGAATGGGTTAAACCACATTTCAGATTATTTTTTGCTGTGTTGAGCTGGAAAGAATTTCCCTTTTTTTCTGTCCCACATATGCAGCAGGAAATGAAAGGATATCTCTCAAATGTGAGAGAACTGAAAAATGTTGGATTTCTCTCTCAGTGATAATTGCCTTTAGGACAAATAGAGAGGGTGTATGTATCCAGCATGGACACAGACAGCAATAAAAGCAATAAAAGCAAACATTCAGTATCCTGTCCTGCACTGTTGCCTATAGTCAGTACAGATAGTTGCATGACCAACAGTGGTACAGTTTCATGTTACACATGCATTGCTGTTGCCGTTAAATAATTCTGCCCCTACCTCACTCCATAGCTAGGGGCAAAATTATTTCTCTCTCTTGAGTCTATATCTCTTTTAATACAAGAAAGTATGTTGCTAGCTTTTAAAACTGCAGCTTGGCATTGCATGCTATTAAGTCTATGATCTACAATGTGTACATGTACCAGAACAACCAGATTCTTCTCCACTATTGACTCCCCCAGCAGTCCTCCTCCTAGTTCACATGATGCATGCATGTTTTTAGTCTCCAAGTGCATAACTTTACATTTATCAACATCAAACCTCATTTGCCACATACTGAAGTTGCCTAATTAAATTGTGAATTGAGGTTGGCTTGTAAATTGGGGGCATCCTGTAAAGGTGTAATTCCACTGAAAAATTTGGTGTCATCTGCAAACACTGAAATGGTCCCAACACAGAACCTTGTGGTACAGCATTTATAACCTTAGACTATCTCTGAATACAGTTTTCTATCTATTTAAAAGTCATTTCCCTGATGAAGTCATGTGACGTGACGACACTAGTAGGAAAAAAGAATACACTTGGACACCGGAAGTGACGTCTGGAACACGAGCACGGCGCTCGTTTTTACACTGAATTCTGGCAGTCTGAAATTGTGAGTACCCCTGTGTTTTATTTGTGGTTTTATTAAATAAACTGTACATACTTCACTATCTGTGGCTCCTTCCTCTTCCCTCCATGAGTTACATGTTTGCTACCTGGGAGGACTACAAGTGAAAAAATACCCCTGATGTGCAGTGAGTGAAATAATACCTCTGATGTTGTGAGAGTGACAAACCTGAAAATACACCACTCCCGCACCGCTCTAAAGATGCTGCTTGCAGGACTTTTTTTCCCATCCTGCAAGTGCACCACCCCAATGTGAAAGCACTTTCCTCCCATCCTCTGTCTACAGCTGAGAGAAAGATCCTTTCACGAGGTCTAACCTTCTGCCCTGAACAGAGTTGTGACATATTCGGTGTTATCGTTGACCTGCAACTCTTCGCACGCAGGCTCCTCCTCAAGAGCCTGCATGCGAAGACCACCAGTGTCGACGACACCGACTGGTCAACATTTAGCATGAAAGAATTTAAGGCCCTACGGGACCTGACCCTCCTATACCAGGAAAACAACACTGTAGACCTCATTGATCAAATTGACCTAGAAGCACTCTTAGAAGATGCCGAGAGACCACAAAAAACTCAAACTACAATTTTTAAAAAACCATCTTCCAAATTTCCACCCTTAAACTTGAACCCCAACATCGAGACATTTGTGAACCAGGTACTTCGGGATCTGAACAAAATGATTTTAAAAAAGGCCCCTCCCAAAAATCTGGGACGAGACGAAATTGATGCGATGAGAGAACTCTGTATGAATACAGACATCACAATTAAGCCTTCGGACAAAGGCGGCAATGTGGTCCTAATGGACAACCAGGACTACATAGATATGTGCCAGTCTATCCTCAACAACGGCGAGTGGTACAAGAAAGTACCTATGGCCGCAATACATGCCTCCTATGACCATTTCTACGATATGATACATAATTCCTATCTGAGAGGAACCATATCTAAAGACCAATATGAATACATTAGAGTGAAGTACCCCCGTATAGCGACGTTTTACAGCCTACCTAAGATACACAAAGAAAAAACCAAACCACCCGGCCGACCAATAGTATCCGGCAACGGTAATATTTCTGAAAACCTTAGCAAACTAATTGACTCATTTTTACAACCCTTGGTTACCTGTCTACCCTCCTTCCTCAAAGATACCATCCATTTACTTGAGATGGTTTCCAACATGCCACTGTCTGCAGAATCCCGCCTAGTGGCCATTGATGTGGAGGCCCTGTACAGTTCGATCCCCCATACTAAGGGGATTGAGACTGTACAGCACGCCCTTACACAAAGCCAAAGATACAACCATGATCTAAATGCATTCATTTTAGAAGGTTTGGAATACATCCTCACTCAGAATTACTTTGTGTTCAACAACTCCCACTACCTCCAGGTGCAAGGCGTAGCCATGGGCACTTGTTGCGCTCCGGCCTATGCCAACTTGTACCTGGGGGAGTGGGAGAAAACCCTCCTAGATGACGAGGACCTCCTCGTGTATACCAGCCACATCAAACTGTGGCTGCGTTACATCGATGACGTCCTCGTCGTCTGGGAGGGATCTGAGGCACTATTACACGAGTTCTTTACTCGCATCAACGTGAATTCCCTTAATTTGAAATTCACGATGACCCACGATCCAGACACTATTACTTTCCTCGATGTGCAGTTGTTACGCAACTCCAAAAACGAAATTTCTACCACACTATTCAGGAAAAGCACAGCGGGCAACACGATCCTTCATGCCTCAAGCTTCCACCCCGACATTTTAAAAGATTCCATACCATATGGACAGTACTTGCGGCTACGCCGTAATTGCTCCGAGGATCTCTCTTTCAAAATTGAGGCAGGGCATCTACAGGAGAGACTACTTGCACGAGGCTATAGCCGTTCATGTCTACGGAAGGCCTACAATAGAACCATTCTAGAAACACGTTCTAACCTACTGTCCAAAAATTCTAAAAAGACGAATGAAGTAAAGGATACCAAAAACGATCACATTCGAATGATACTCCGCTTTTCTCAACAGCACAAGCACATTCGGAACATTATAAAAAAACATTGGAGCATCCTTTTGGATGACCCCAAAGTAAACATCTTTTTGTCCGATCAACCAGCAATCACCTTTAAAAAGGCCACCTCCCTCAGGGATAAACTTGTGCAAAGTGAGTATAAAAACGAACAAAATCGTCGAAAACACTGTACTACCCTTGGGTCTTTTCCATGTGGGCATTGCTCCTTCTGCCAATATATCAGACGGGATAAGACTTTCATTTTACCCAACGGGACTATTTTCAAACCCTTACACTATGCCAACTGCCAAACTAGAGGCATTGTCTATATGATGTCGTGCGAATGTGGGGCTTTTTATGTGGGGAAGACGAAGCAGGAGTTCCACCGCAGGATGTCTAAACACATATATTCCATGCAAATTGGAAATCACTACCTGGCCCTAGGCAGACATGTTGTTGCACAACACAACTACAAAATGCCCTGCATCTCCTTCACCGCCCTCGACCGGGTACATATTCCCGGTCGAGGCGGTGACTGGAACAAGACACTTTTGCAGCACGAACAAAGATGGATCCATAGGCTGCAGGCCAATGTGCCCCCAGGACTCAATGAATCCATCTCATATGCTCCCTTTCTTAAGGGTTTCGTGTCGGGCAAGACCCAATAAAGTTTCTAACACATTCCTGCATTTATCCCGGCTTCGTCTTCCCCCTCCCCAAAACCCCCCCCCCTTTCCCCTCCGACATCATAAGGAACTAGGACCCAAGTGTATAAAAACAAAAAAACTTAAAATTCCCCCCTTTCGTTTTCTGTTTACTATCTTTTCCATTTGTTTACCCCATCAAGAGTATTGCTTAACATGCGGGTCATCCCTATGCATATTTGGTGCTTATGTGCTTTTGTCATTGTCATTACTTCTTCCTCTGCTTGCTTCCCCTTTTTTAAAAAGAATGGGAAAATATATCAGAGAATAAAGTATCATTAATCATGTGTAAAACACGGACATCCCATCACAATTGAGTTGGACTGTTCTCAATGACATAGACCAAATTTCTAACCATATCTATTCTTCTGTTTAAACATGTGTTTTCTTAATTCTTTCTTTATATTTGACCATTATTCCTCTGTTCCTCCTTTAGGTGGCACCACCCACTCCCCTTGTTAATGCCGGGACCCTGGACGTCCAGATCCGTTGTATCTTCCCAGCAAAGGTGAGGGAGTGGACTTTTAATTTTGTCCCTCCCTCTACCCTCCCCCTACAGACGTCCAGGCTGGTCCTGGGCGTCTCCGGGGGTTGGTCCTCTGCTGGCGGCGTCCTCCGACATTTCCGGACGTCGCGCGCACGCGCGGGGCCCCGTACTGTACCTGGAGGCCCCGATGGGACACCGTTCGATCGCGGTGGTCTTCCGGGGGGGGGGGTGGAGGGGAGGGGGCGGGACCCGTCCGACCACCCACTTTTATCCTGAACCAATCAGGATTGGGAACACATACTTATAAGCCAGGCATGCTTTGGTACGGCACCTCATTCCTGCAGGAGGCCCAGCACACTCCAGATGCACTTGAGCCCTTAGTAAGTATTATCTTACCCCTTAGGGGAACTCTTACTTGTCTCTTTTATACAACCTTAAAAAGGACCCCCAATGAAATCCTCTCCCTCCTCCACTCCCCCCCTCTCATTTTCATTTGTAGATTCCATCAGAGACCTCTCTGCCTGATCTCCTCAAAATTGGTGCACCTTTGTGGAGAATCAGGTGCATTGCTAGTCTGTGGCCTAGGCGATTCAACACCACATTGAAGGTAATGACAACCACCCACACAGAGCTATGTCTTCTCTTTCTTTCCCCTGTCTTTTCTTAAACCTCTTTCCTTCCCCCCCCTTTCCCCCCCTTCCTCCCGTTATCCGCCCTTCCCTACCCTCATTTAATTATTTGTCACCCCACTTTCTCCCCTAAGCCAACACGATTCTAGCACACATACCCCACCCCCCACTTGCACAGTCACAACCCACTACACATGCACTTCATTCACTAGTTTCCTTTGCTCCCATTTGGTCCACCTCTCCCTTCACTTTACCTTTACCTTTCCCCTCGCTTTTGGTTTTCTTTTTTTTTTCTCCTTCCCTACCACTACCCTATACACCTATGCCCGTCCCCCTCCCCACAGCCCCTTTCCCTCCTGTATCCTGTTCCCCCCCCCCCCCCCCCCCCCCCCCCCCTCCCCCCCCTCGTTCCCATCCCCCTATCCATTTGCCCCCCTTTTCCCTCTTCCCCCTTCCCTTCCTCATCATATGCCCACCTGCCCCGACTGGCCCACTGATTTCCTTATCCTACACCCATCCCCCACTCCCGCACAAGGACTCACATTTCTGACCTGATTTCTGGTCAGCCCACCACCTCACTTCCCATCCCCCCCCCCCACCCCTCTTTCCCCCCCCCCCCCCTGCCTCCTTCCCCAGTCCCCCCCTTCTCTTACCTTGCTGTGTGCATGAAGCGCGCCATACACATATGCCTTCTTATATCCTCCCCTTTCCCTTTTCTTCCTCCCCTTCCCCATCTCCCCCTTTCTCTTCTCCTCCTTTCCTCCCCTTTTTCTTTTCCCCTCCCACCCACTTTTCCCCACTTTCCCCTTTCCCCCCCCAACTTCTCCTTCTATCCCTCCACTACCCGACATATCCCTACGTCATTACCTTTCCGCCTCTGATGATACTCCAAACATCTACAAACATCTATCCTTTTACTAAATAAGACACACTCGAACTGTGATCTTGAGGAGGTTGAGGCCAACCACCTGGGCCATACCCTCCAAAACATGGAAAGGTGCCGTTCCCACCCATGCCTGAGGGATTCTCTCTTATAATGAGTACTTTTTGTCTCCCCTCTGCCCCTACTGTATATAGATGTGCGCCCTAATGACTTTTTGGTATATTCCAGGAGTCTGCCATTCGTGGGTGCCCGACTGTCCGGTCTCTCTCCCCCCGCCTCACCTTGGCCCCCCCCTGACCCCCCGTGTTCCCGCGGGCCCATCCAGGGGTCTCCTCCATTAGGCCAGTCAAAATGTGTGACTCCTCGTAAGATACATACGGCTTGGACGATCCTACGCACCCTGATTTATCAATACGAAGTGGGAACTGGTAGCCACCAGGAACAACGACGGGACTCTCTTATAAATACCCATGCAGAAGACTATCTCACACACTACACCCATACCGGTAACTATATCGATAATAATATATAAAAATATATATGGACATGAGTATAAATATACAGAAACATATAACTGAGAAGTTGTTGTTACAATGTCTTTCTATTTCCAGCTGACAAAAATGCTCTGAGGAAGACCAATACAGACAACAGGTCGAAACGCGTCAGTTTTTTTTTGTCACACCCTGCAATCACTGCTTCTGACCCCATTGGTAGTGGTGTTAGGGGATTCTTTGCTGGTTTTATTCTGTGTATTGTGTTTGTATTTTTTATTCTGTATGGGCTTGTGTTTTTACACTCCTTTTTATGTGTCATTTCATTTTTAAAAAAAGTTTTTTGAATAAACATTGCAAATCGATTTGGATGGATTCTGGTCTATCATTTCATATAGCCGTCTGACTACATCTACCAGACGGCTATTTCGCTGCCTAAAAACCCCACCACCCAGGGAGAACCTTTTCCTTTCTTTTTCATTCAACCTGGGGTGAGCAGCCACCTATAGCTCTATATTGTGTCATCCCTCCTTTTTTCAATGTGAAAGCACTTGGGCTTTTACACTGGGACTGCAGAAGACGCAGTTTATAGGTGCTTTTCAGACTCCATTTTTAGCGCAAAAATGCCTGTAAAACACCCCAGTGTAAAAAGTAGACTTAAAGTTTTGTGTTTTTATCTTTCCAATATGTGTTTGTAGTTTACATTAAATTAAATAATGTTATGAGCGTGGCTACCCAGATATTCCCTTATATGAACATTAGTAATAAGCTCTGCATGGTTTGAGATTAACAGGTCCAGCAGAGCATCATTTTTTGTTGGGGTCTCTATGAACTTTACCATAAAATTGTCTTGTAATAGGTTTATCAATTTCTGCCCTTTTACTGTTCCAGCAATGCCATTACTCCAGTCAATTTCAGGTCTCCTAGAACTTGCAGGCCATTCTATCTGTACAAGGAGCTACATCTCCATCTCCTCATTAACACTGGGTGGCCTGTAACAAACTCCAATAATTAACTTTGAAGAATGCACCCATATGCAGTTTCGATCCATAATGCTTCAGCACCATCACACTCTCCATCCACATGGTTTGTTTGAGATCACTTCTCACATAGGGACAGACACCACCACCAACTTTATGTTTTACCCTGTCTTTTCAAAAGAGAGCATATCCAGGAATATTAATAGCCCAATTGTGTGAAGAATGCCAAGATTCAACAATGCCCATTAAATCATAGTTCTCTTCATGCACCATAGCTTCCAACTCACCTATTTGGCTTGGCAGACTTCTGGCATTGGTGAACAAAGACTTTAATTCATTGTCACATTTTGTACTTGTGTTTTTCCATATTTTATTTTGTTGTTTGCAACATGGGAACGTTCTTATCCTCTGCCATAGCCCCCCTCCATTCCACCCACCAAAGTGTTCTCCCCCTTTCTTATCTTTCAGGTGTTCCTGGAATAAAGTCTTCACTTAAAGAGGGAGTCCACCTGCACAAAAAATATTAAAAGTCAGCAGCTACAAATACTGCAGCTGCTGACTTTTAATAAATAGACACTTACCTATTCCAGGTTCCAGCGATTTTGGCAGAAGGTGACAAGCGATCGCTCGTCTCTCGGCTCCCCCCGCCGCCATCCTCTGTCAGGGAATCAGGAAGTGAAGCGTTGCGGCTTCACTGCCCATTTCATACAGCTCATGCGCGAGTTGCACTGCGCTTCTTTATTGGTCCCCGTTGTGTCCTGGGAACTGTGTGTTTCCCAAGACACAATAGGGGGGGGGGGGGGGCGGGCAGCTGCAGATAGGGGCGGGAAAGCTGCGGCTAGCTAGTCCCGGAAGTGGGTGCAGATACCTGTATTATACAGGTATCTGCACCTCCCTGAAAGGTGCCAATTGTGGCACCGGAGGGGGGGGGGGAATCCGATAAGCGGAAGTTCCACTTTATTGTGGAGCTCCGCTTTAATGTTTGGACTTGATTTTTCATTATTTTAATATTTGAAATCCTAGATTTTAAAGGGAAGTATCATGTTACACATGCATTGCTGTTTGTTTGCTTTTAAATAATGTTGTCCCTACCTCACTCTGTAGCTAGGGGATGCTCTATGTAGTTATTCCCACCCTTCTTCATGTTTTAGCCTACAGTCTTTATATGTACTGCATTCTGCTGGAGCTAGACACACTATGCGTTTCTGACTATTCTGATTGTGTTTTTGACATGTTATAATCTACACAAGTTTTTAGATAAAAAATTTCTATGATCTGCAAGATGTCATTTGGATTGAGCCACTGTCTGCCACACTTTTGAGACTATAAGTTAAATCTATCATGCCACAACTGGATCAGTTATATAAATAACACTTTCAGTGCTCAAATGTGTAGGCAGAGCATACTGTGTGAATTAAAAATCTAAGAACTAGCCAGAATGCCTTAAAATCTCTGTTTTAATGCAAAGTTGTTAAGAAATTATGGCTATTTCTTGCATACATTTGCAAATCTGTGTGGTAGGCACACTGTCTGATCAAGGAACCTCTGTAAAGTGTGGCCATTAATACAAATTTAACAAAGCTTTCTTGCTGGGACATTAACAGTAATACATAGACTAAGAAGAGCAGGTAGTCAAGGATGTAAATAATTTCCTTATAAAGGTGCAGAGACACACTAGAAGCCCTGCAATGCAATACAATCTAACAGTTGTGGCTTGGCTTCACATGCAGTGATTACCTGTGGTCAGGGCCACCAATAAGACAGTAAAGAGGGCCCTCCTGTACAGGGCCCAAGCACCTGATGAGCAAGAGGGCCTGCCTTATCACTGAAACCCCTGTGGCTTCCCATGTAGCACAGCTGGCTTCTCCTTCTCTTCCTCCCACTGGCTTTAAGCTGCTTTGGGGGGGGGGGGGCAACAGGGGGATCGGTTCCAGTAACTGTGCCCCTCTGCAGTTCAAATTACCATTTATTGCTGCTCCAGTTCCCTGAGTGCCCCCTACAGCATTACCAGCTATTCTCCTCTTCCCACAGCTGGCAGCAGCTGTTACAGAGTACAGGAGGATCAGATTCAGGATGGAGAGCGGCGGAGGGGGGGTCATAATTACTGTCCCTTTCTTTTTGAATGAACACAGTGAGAGATTGATCAAATTTAAATGCATTGCCGCATACACACGAGCGGACTTTTCGACGGACTAGGACAAGTAATGAGGGGTTTGCTCACTCTGAAGAGCAATCAGCATTCAGATCAAACTTCAGAATCTTACCACAGAAATCCACTGTATGCTCCTAACTGCACATGTGAATGGGGCTTTACACTTCCTTTGTAAATCAGCAATCAATAACTAGCTTTTAAAGCAACGTGCACATTTCCAGCACATGTACCAGCCAGTCAACAAACAAATGTAATACTTTGTATGGATGCTTAAGAAGAAGTTCATCTATTGTTGTGTTGGTCTCAGAATGGAAGCTTTGTTAGATTAAGGCTGGGTTCACACGGGAACACGTAGCGGCTCACAGCAGGAGTCCGGTGCATCTCCATTCATTGTTTCAGGTCCGGTTTCAGCTCACATTTCGGGCTAAATTCGGACTTGAAACAGACCAAAAGACGCACAGGGCTCCTGTGCAATTCACACTGGAGCTGCTGCAGAGATGTGTGAACCGTCTCCATAGAGAGCCGATCACAATCTCCTGCTATGCAAATTGGAATGCAAGGAAACCCACATCCAATTTGCATAGGTGTGAACCCAGCCTAAAGAAGTCCCCTTCACACCTGAACATTTTGTCATGCTTTTCCCTATGCACCACAACACTCAACAGCCACAATTTAATTGTTTTAAATTGTGCCTATTTATGCCTGAGCACTTAGTCAATTGTAGTGTGATGACTGTTATGCAAAGAGGTACATTAGCACTTTTTTGAGCATAATCAGGCATTTTTGGCCCCATAGACTTCAATCGGAGTGACTGTAAACATACAGCACACACGTTTTGACCTCTTAAACAACTGCTCTCCCCCCTAGCAAGTCAAGCCAAGGAAACAAATATGGATGATTCAAAATTGGCATTCCTGGATGTTGAAAGATTCATCCATGTTCTGCAACACAGAAAACCAGCCAAGGTGAACCTCTATACATATGCCTGTAGGACACAGAATGCTTTGCAATGCATACTGAAATATGTTTATTTTCATTATGCATAGTAAGCTAGAACTGTTTATGTTTGCAGATGCATGCTTTGCAGACATGTGAGCCATGCCTAGACTTTGTTTTGAGTAGGGATGAGCCGAACACCCCGGGTTCGGTTCGAACCAGAACCTTCGAACGGACCGAAAGTTTGCGCGAATTTTCGAACCCTATACGTTATAATGGACGCGAACGTTCGAAATCAAAAGTGCTAATTACAACGGCCAATATGCATGTTAATGTCATAAAACAGGTTTGGGGACCCGGGTCCTGCCCCAGGGGACATATATCAATGCAAAAAGAACTTTTAAAAACTAACGTTTTTTCGGGAGCAGTCATTGTAATGATGCATAAAGTGAAAAAAAAAAAAAGTGACATTTTCCTTTAAATATGGTACCTGGGGGGTGTCCAAAGTATGCCTGTGAAGTGGCATGTGTTTCCCGTGTTTAGAACTGTCCTTGCACAAAATGACATTTGTAAAGGAAAAAAAGAAGCCATTTAAAACCACTTGCGGCTTTAGGTTTGATCTTAAGTAGAATCTGAACAGGTACATTATGAAGTGTAGCTCCATCCCAAAAAAATCTATTTTTAAGCTTTTTGGAGAACATAGGGAGGGGTTATCACCCCTGTAACATTTGCTGTCTTTGCACATCTGTTCAGAACATGTCACCTCACTTTCCGTCCCAATGACAAATGTTTTTGGAAAAGTGGGGTTTTAATTGAAACAAGGATTGGTGATAAAGTATCAGTAGAGAGGAGATACCTTTTTCCCAAATTAAATCTAACAGGATAGAATTTCCCTTCCTAGGGGTAGATTTCCTCTCACTTCCTGTTTTCTCTTTCCATTTGCAAGTAGGAGTCGTTTGTAAGTTGGATGTTTGAAAGTAGGGGCCTGGCGTATATACTCTGCAGAAATTTGCCCTATTAGATGTTGGTGTAGCCACAAGACTGGTGGGCACAGGAATGGGCCCTGCTGTGAGTTAATAGATCAAGATTTGTAATTGCATGCACCTGTTGAACAGGGCAGAAAAATTGGGGGTGGTGGACGGTTTTGCCACAAGACTGTAAGCTCTCACAGTTACTCTTGGTGGGCGCAGGAATGGGCCCTGCTGTGAGTTATTAGATCAAGATTTGTAATTGCAAGCACCTGATGAACAGGGCAGAAAAATTGGGCCTTTGGCGGTGGTGGTGGACGGTGTTGCCACAAGACTGTAGGCCCTCATAGTTACTCTTGGTGGGCGCAGGAATGGGCCCTGCTGTGAGTTATTAGATCAAGATTTGTAATTGCAAGCACCTGATGAACAGGGCAGAAAAATTGGGCCTTTGGCGGTGGTGGTGGACGGTGTTGCCACAAGACTGCAGGCCCTCATAGTTACTCTTGGTGGGCGCAGGAATGGGCCCTGCTGTGAACTATTAGATCAAGATTTGTAATTACCCGCCCCTGTTAAACAGGGGCTGAAAAATTGTGCCTTAGGCACTGGTGCTGGTGCCACAACACTGCAACCCCTCACAGAGACTGTACTTGGAGCACAGCAGTCACACGTGTTGCGAAGCATTTTTTTAAAAAATTGTAAGTACACGCCCCTGTTAAACAGGGGCTGAAAAATTGTGCCTTAGGCACTGGTGCCACAACACTGCAACACGGCCCTCACAGAGACTGTACTTGGAGCACAGCAGTCACACGTGTTGCGAAGCATTTTTTTTAAAAATTGTAAGTACACGCCCCTGTTAAACAGGGGCTGAAAAATTGTGCCTTAGGCACTGGTGCTGGTGCCACAACACTGCAACCCGGCCCTCACAGATACTGTACTTGGAGCACAGCAGTCACACGTGTTGCGAAGCATTTTTTTAAAAAATTGTAAGTACACGCCCCTGTTAAACAGGGGCTGAAAAATTGTGCCTTAGGCACTGGTGCCACAACACTGCAACACGGCCCTCACAGAGACTGTACTTGGAGCACAGCAGTCACACGTGTTGCGAAGCATTTTTTTTAAAAATTGTAAGTACACGCCCCTGTTAAACAGGGGCTGAAAAATTGTGCCTTAGGCACTGGTGCTGGTGCCACAACACTGCAACACGGCCCTCACAGAGACTGTACTTGGAGCACAGCAGTCACACGTGTTGCGAAGCATTTTTTTTAAAAATTGTAAGTACACGCCCCTGTTAAACAGGGGCTGAAAAATTGTGCCTTAGGCACTGGTGTGGTGGCATGGATCATTGAGGAGGAGGAAGAGGATAGTCAGTGAACATAAGAGGACAGTCACTCAGCATCAGCATAGGCAGTCTTGAAGGAATGTGACATTAAAAATTATTCGGTTATATCCGCCTCAGGTGCCTGGTAGCTGGTGGTGATCCAAGACTGATTCATTTTGATGAATGTCAGTCGATCAACCGAGGCGGTGGACAGGCGCACCCTATGATCAGTCACAAATCCTCCAGCAGCACTGAATGTGCGTTCGGAAAGAACGCTGGAGGCAGGACAGGCCAGTAGCTCAATTGCATACTGTGCAAGCTCTGGCCAGTGATCCATCCTCAGGACCCAGTAAGCCAGAGGATTTTCGGTGGGAAAGGTGTCCAAGTCTGACCTTGCCCCAAGGTATTCCTGCACCATGTATATCAGACGCTGGCGATGGTTGCTGGAACCGATCATACCTTGGGGCTGCGGACTAAAAAATTGTCTGAACGCATCGGTCAGACGTCCACCTTCCCCACCGCTCCTTCTGCCACTGACCGAAGCCTCAGCAACTCGTCGCCCAGGACCAGGAGTTTGTAGCCTCCCAGTTTCTGGGAACGCGTTGCACAGACCTTTCTGCAAGGCCTCCCTGAGATGTCTCATCCTCTGCTCCCTCTGCGACGGCAAGATAAGGTCCGCAACCTTACCCTTGTACCGCGGATCAAGGAGAGTGGCCAGCCAGTAATGGTCCCTCTCCTTGATCCGAAGAACACGAGGATCCTTCCGCAGGCTTTGCAGGATCAGGGAGGCCATGCAGCGTAGGTTAGCTGAGGCATTCGGTCCGGAGTCTTCTGGGTCACTGAGGATGACATGATCGCCAGCCACCTCCTCCCAGCCACGTACAAGTCCACTGGCTTGTTGGGACTGTACATCATCCCTAAAAGACTGCTGCTGCTGATGCTGAGTGCCAGGCTCCACCTCCATGCTCACACAATCCTCCTCCTCCTCCTCCTCCTCCTCCTCCTCATCCTCTTCCTGTGTGATGGGTGGGACAGAAGGAACACTGTCCGGATAAAGGGGGCCTTGAGAGGCAAGGAAGTCCTCCTCTTCCTGCCTCTGTTCTGCCTCAAGTGCCCTGTTCATTATCCCACGCAGCGTATGCTCCAACAGGTGGACAAGAGGGACAGTGTCACTGATGCATGCACTGTCACTGCTCACCATCCTCGTGGCCTCCTCAAATGGTGAGAGGACAGTGCATGCATCCCTGATCATGCTCCACTGACGTGGGGAAAAAAAACCAAGCTCCCCTGACCCTGTCCTGGTGCCGTAGTCGCAAAGGTACTCATTGATGGCCCTCTGCTGCGTGTGCAGTCGCTGCAGCATGGCCAACGTTGAGTTCCACCTGGTGGGCATGTCAGATATTAGGCGGTTCTTGGGCAGGTTCAGCTCCTTTTTCTCCTGTGTGATGCCACTAACACACTAGAAGTCCTATGGGTGCTTCTGCAAAGAAAATAGAGGAGCTCTGTGTGATGCCACTAACACACTAGAAGTCCTGTGGGTGCTTCTGCAAAGAAAAATAGAGGAGCTCTGTGTGATGCCACTAACACACTAGAAGTCCTGTGGGTGCTTATGCAAAGAAAATAGAGGAGCTCTGTGTGATGCCACTAACACACTAGAAGTCCTGTGGGTGCTTATGCAAAGAAAATAGAGGAGCTCTGTGTGATGCCACTAACACACTAGAAGTCCTGTGGGTGCTGCTGAGAAGAATATATAGGAGCTCTGTGTGATGCCACTAACACACTAGAAGTCCTGTGGGTGCTTATGCAAAGAAAATAGAGGAGCTCTGTGTGATGCCACTAACACACTAGAAGTCCTGTGGGTGCTGCTGAGAAGAATATATAGGAGCTCTGTGTGATGCCACTAACACACTAGAAGTCCTGTGGGTGCTGCTGAGAAGAATATATAGGAGCTCTGTGTGATGCCACTAACACACTAGAAGTCCTATGGGTGCTTCTGCAAAGAAAATAGAGGAGCTCTGTGTGATGCCACTAACACACTAGAAGTCCTGTGGGTGCTTCTGCAAAGAAAATAGAGGAGCTCTGTGTGATGCCACTAACACACTAGAAGTCCTGTGGGTGCTTATGCAAAGAAAATAGAGGAGCTCTGTGTGATGCCACTAACACACTAGAAGTCCTGTGGGTGCTTATGCAAAGAAAATAGAGGAGCTCTGTGTGATGCCACTAACACACTAGAAGTCCTGTGGGTGCTGCTGAGAAGAATATATAGGAGCTCTGTGTGATGCCACTAACACACTAGAAGTCCTATGGGTGCTTCTGCAAAGAAAATAGAGGAGCTCTGTGTGATGCCACTAACACACTAGAAGTCCTGTGGGTGCTTATGCAAAGAAAATAGAGGAGCTCTGTGTGATGCCACTAACACACTAGAAGTCCTGTGGGTGCTGCTGAGAAGAATATATAGGAGCTCTGTGTGATGCCACTAACACACTAGAAGTCCTGTGGGTGCTGCTGAGAAGAATATATAGGAGCTCTGTGTGATGCCACTAACACACTAGAAGTCCTATGGGTGCTTCTGCAAAGAAAATAGAGGAGCTCTGTGTGATGCCACTAACACACTAGAAGTCCTGTGGGTGCTTATGCAAAGAAAATAGAGGAGCTCTGTGTGATGCCACTAACACACTAGAAGTCCTGTGGGTGCTGCTGAGAAGAATATATTGGAGCTCTGTGTGTGTAATGGGACTAACACACTTCAAGTCCTATAGGTGCTTCTGGGAACAAAATATAGCTCTGTGTGTGTGATGGGACTAACACACTTCAAGTCCTATAGGTGCTTCTGGGAACAAAATATAGCTCTGTGTGTGTGATGGGACTAACACACTTCAAGTCCTATAGGTGCTTCTGGGAAGAAAATATAGCTCTGTGTGTGTAATGGGACTAACACACTTCAAGTCCTATAGGTGCTTCTGGGAACAAAATATAGCTCTGTGTGTGTGATGGGACTAACACACTTCAAGTCCTATAGGTGCTTCTGGAACAAAATATAGCTCTGTGTGTGTAATGGGACTAACACACTTCAAGTCCTATAGGTGCTTCTGGGAACAAAATATAGCTCTGTGTGTGTGATGGGACTAACACACTTCAAGTCCTATAGGTGCTTCTGGGAACAAAATATAGCTCTGTGTGTGTGATGGGACTAACACACTTCAAGTCCTATAGGTGCTTCTGGGAACAAAATATAGCTCTGTGTGTGTAATGGGACTAACACACTTCAAGTCCTATAGGTGCTTCTGGGAAGAAAATATAGCTCTGTGTGTGTGATGGGACTAACACACTTCAAGTCCTATAGGTGCTTCTGGGAAGAAAATATAGCTCTGTGTGTGTGATGGGACTAACACACTTCAAGTCCTATAGGTGCTTCTGGGAACAAAATATAGCTCTGTGTGTGTGATGGGACTAACACACTTCAAGTCCTATAGGTGCTTCTGGGAAGAGAATATAGCTCTGTGTGTGTAATGGGACTAACACACTTCAAGTCCTATAGGTGCTTCTGGGAACAAAATATAGCTCTGTGTGTGTGATGGGACTAACACACTTCAAGTCCTATAGGTGCTTCTGGAACAAAATATAGCTCTGTGTGTGTGATGGGACTAACACACTTCAAGTCCTATAGGTGCTTCTGGGAACAAAATATAGCTCTGTGTGTGTGATGGGACTAACACACTTCAAGTCCTATAGGTGCTTCTGGGAACAAAATATAGCTCTGTGTGTGTAATGGGACTAACACACTTCAAGTCCTATAGGTGCTTCTGGGAACAAAATATAGCTCTGTGTGTGTGATGGGACTAACACACTTCAAGTCCTATAGGTGCTTCTGGGAACAAAATATAGCTCTGTGTGTGTGATGGGACTAACACACTTCAAGTCCTATAGGTGCTTCTGGGAACAAAATATAGCTCTGTGTGTGTAATGGGACTAACACACTTCAAGTCCTATAGGTGCTTCTGGGAACAAAATATAGCTCTGTGTGTGTGATGGGACTAACACACTTCAAGTCCTATAGGTGCTTCTGGGAACAAAATATAGCTCTGTGTGTGTGATGGGACTAACACACTTCAAGTCCTATAGGTGCTTCTGGGAACAAAATATAGCTCTGTGTGTGTAATGGGACTAACACACTTCAAGTCCTATAGGTGCTTCTGGGAAGAAAATATAGCTCTGTGTGTGTGATGGGACTAACACACTTCAAGTCCTATAGGTGCTTCTGGGAACAAAATATAGCTCTGTGTGTGTAATGGGACTAACACACTTCAAGTCCTATAGGTGCTTCTGGGAACAAAATATAGCTCTGTGTGTGTGATGGGACTAACACACTTCAAGTCCTATAGGTGCTTCTGGGAACAAAATATAGCTCTGTGTGTGTGATGGGACTAACACACTTCAAGTCCTATAGGTGCTTCTGGGAACAAAATATAGCTCTGTGTGTGTAATGGGACTAACACACTTCAAGTCCTATAGGTGCTTCTGGGAAGAAAATATAGCTCTGTGTGTGTGATGGGACTAACACACTTCAAGTCCTATAGGTGCTTCTGGGAACAAAATATAGCTCTGTGTGTGTGATGGGACTAACACACTTCAAGTCCTATAGGTGCTTCTGGGAACAAAATATAGCTCTGTGTGTGTGATGGGACTAACACACTTCAAGTCCTATAGGTGCTTCTGGGAAGAGAATATAGCTATGTGTGTGTAATGGGACTAACACACTTCAAGTCCTATAGGTGCTTCTGGGAACAAAATATAGCTCTGTGTGTGTGATGGGACTAACACACTTCAAGTCCTATAGGTGCTTCTGGGAACAAAATATAGCTCTGTGTGTGTGATGGGACTAACACACTTCAAGTCCTATAGGTGCTTCTGGGAACAAAATATAGCTCTGTGTGTGTGATGGGACTAACACACTTCAAGTCCTATAGGTGCTTCTGGGAAGAAAATATAGCTCTGTGTGTGTAATGGGACTAACACACTTCAAGTCCTATAGGTGCTTCTGGGAACAAAATATAGCTCTGTGTGTGTGATGGGACTAACACACTTCAAGTCCTATAGGTGCTTCTGGGAACAAAATATAGCTCTGTGTGTGTAATGGGACTAACACACTTCAAGTCCTATAGGTGCTTCTGGGAACAAAATATAGCTCTGTGTGTGTGATGGGACTAACACACTTCAAGTCCTATAGGTGCTTCTGGGAACAAAATATAGCTCTGTGTGTGTGATAGGACTAACACACTTCAAGTCCTATAGGTGCTTCTGGGAACAAAATATAGCTCTGTGTGTGTAATGGGACTAACACACTTCAAGTCCTATAGGTGCTTCTGGGAAGAAAATATAGCTCTGTGTGTGTGATGGGACTAACACACTTCAAGTCCTATAGGTGCTTCTGGGAAGAAAATATAGCTCTGTGTGTGTGATGGGACTAACACACTTCAAGTCCTATAGGTGCTTCTGGGAACAAAATATAGCTCTGTGTGTGTGATGGGACTAACACACTTCAAGTCCTATAGGTGCTTCTGGGAAGAGAATATAGCTCTGTGTGTGTAATGGGACTAACACACTTCAAGTCCTATAGGTGCTTCTGGGAACAAAATATAGCTCTGTGTGTGTGATGGGACTAACACACTTCAAGTCCTATAGGTGCTTCTGGGAACAAAATATAGCTCTGTGTGTGTGATGGGACTAACACACTTCAAGTCCTATAGGTGCTTCTGGGAACAAAATATAGCTCTGTGTGTGTGATGGGACTAACACACTTCAAGTCCTATAGGTGCTTCTGGGAACAAAATATAGCTCTGTGTGTGTAATGGGACTAACACACTTCAAGTCCTATAGGTGCTTCTGGGAACAAAATATAGCTCTGTGTGTGTGTGATGGGACTAACACACTTCAAGTCCTATAGGTGCTTCTGGGAACAAAATATAGCTCTGTGTGTGTAATGGGACTAACACACTTCAAGTCCTATAGGTGCTTCTGGGAAGAAAATATAGCTCTGTGTGTGTAATGGGACTAACACACTTCAAGTCCTATAGGTGCTTCTGGGAACAAAATATAGCTCTGTGTGTGTGATGGGACTAACACACTTCAAGTCCTATAGGTGCTTCTGGGAACAAAATATAGCTCTGTGTGTGTAATGGGACTAACACACTTCAAGTCCTATAGGTGCTTCTGGGAAGAAAATATAGCTCTGTGTGTGTAATGGGACTAACACACTTCAAGTCCTATAGGTGCTTCTGGGAAGAAAATATAGCTCTGTGTGTGTAATGGGACTAACACACTTCAAGTCCTATAGGTGCTTCTGGGAAGAAAATATAGCTCTGTGTGTGTAATGGGACTAACACACTTCAAGTCCTATAGGTGCCTCTGGGAACAAAATATAGGAGCTCTGCCTGCCTGCCACGAACACACTACAAGTCCTATAGGTGCTTCTGGTAACAAAATATAGGAGCTCTGCCTGCCTGCCACTAACACACTACAAGTCCTATAGGTGCTTCTGGTAACAAAATATAGGAGCTCTGCCTGCCTGCCACGAACACACTACAAGTCCTATAGGTGCTTCTGGTAACAAAATATAGGAGCTCTGCCTGCCTGCCACTAACACACTACAAGTCCTATAGGTGCTTCTGGTAACAAAATATAGGAGCTCTGCCTGCCTGCCACGAACACACTACAAGTCCTATAGGTGCTTCTGGTAACAAAATATAGGAGCTCTGCCTGCCTGCCACTAACACACTACAAGTCCTATAGGTGCTTCTGGTAACAAAATATAGGAGCTCTGCCTGCCTGCCACGAACACACTACAAGTCCTATAGGTGCTTCTGGTAACAAAATATAGGAGCTCTGCCTGCCTGCCACGAGCACACTACAAGCCCCTCTTTGTCAATCAACCTTTGTAACTGAATCTATCTAACTCAATCTCTGTAAGTGAATCTCTCTAACTATCTAAATGCAGCAGAGTGTCACAGAAACAGCCTGCTCAATCTGCGCCGGAACAGCATGTGACCGGCGCAGACGGCGTGGCGGCGTTTTATAGGGGGGGGGGCGTGTACTACAGCCCCTGAGCTGTAATTGGCTACAGGCGTCCTGCCTGTAGCCAATTATGGCTCTTCGAGTTTCCGGGGCTGTGATTGGCCAAGCATGCAGGGTCACAGTGCATGCTTGGCCAATCATCAGCCAGCAATGCACTGCGTCGGCCGCGCCGGCCGCAATGCATTGCGGGGCCGCTCGCATCACACGAACGTGATGCGAGCGGCCAAAATAGTTCTGGGCTCGCCGAGCGAGCGAACGCCCGGTGCTCGATGCGAACGTGGGTTCGCATCGAGCACCGGGCCCATCCTTAGTTTTGAGGTATTTATTGTAGCTATGAGACAACATTCCTACGTTTGCCCTATGCAAAGCTGCCTAGACCTGTGAATACCTGTGCTCATTTTAAAAATAATATTCCTGTTGATAAGTAATGATTTTTACAGAAAATTATGTAAATAAATAACAATTGTCATTGTTTAATATATTTTATTAAGCAAAAGAACAGTAGAGTAAAGCATTAAAGTGTACATTTTCTTATTTTTACAATTTGTATCAGCAGATTCTAGCTGCCAGGGAAGCAGTCCTGTAGAACACATGAACACAAAGTCAGTCTTGAAAAGGAAGCCATGATGTTGAGCTTGGGTGTACTTTGAACTCACTATTATCCAATCATCAAAGTTGCACTCTTTTTTTTGTTCAGTCACCTGTGGACTACCTCATTTACCACCCCAGAACACGCGTAAACAAAGGGCCAAGATTCTGTGATGTCAGTGCCCTTATAGAAACATGCCCATATTTTGTCAGTGACAACAGAGGTGAGTTTGTGGGATGCCCAAGCTCATCTCTAAAGGTGATGAACAAAGTTGGGTAGGGCATGTGCTGATTTAAAGCTGAAGTTTAGTCAAAAATGTGTTTTTCTCCTATAGCTGCAGTCACATAACTTATCTGTAATGAAATACACCCATGTTGTGCAAGCAGCTGGATCCTATATAGATCTTCTCTACAAGGATGCCCGATCCTCTTCCTGGTGCTGAACTTCCAGAGCAGAGGGAGTTATTAGCTACAAAGCTAACACAATCTCTGAATAGGGAAGGGTTGGATGAATGACAAGATTCTATTCCTCATTCAGAGACTATGCACCAGCTTTTCTCAAAAGGTGAGGGGAGAAGATGTCAGGTCCCCATCAGACCTTTTTCACTGCAGCTTACAGGAGACCAGAAGCTATTAACTCCCTCATTACAGGTAAGTGATGTGGCAACAGCTATAGGTTTTTTTAAAGTAAGCTCCAACTTAAGTGCAATGATAGCATTCTACATGTTTAAAGAGGAAGTAAACCCTAATGGTTTTACTTCCTCTTTATTCCCCTGCAAAGGAAAAGCATAATGGGCTAGTATGCATCGCATACTAGCCCATTATGTGGCACTTACCTGCTAGTGAAGCCTACGATGTCCCCTCTGGTGGAAGCATCCATCTTTGCCCCTCTTCCTTCTGGGGCCGCAGACTCCGGCTCTGTGACTGGCCGGAGCCGCGTGGCACCACTCCCACGCATGGGCACGGGAGCCGCTAGTCACGGCACACGCTGGGGAAGAAAAAAACGACACGGAAGCCCATTTCTTCACTGCGCATGCGCCAATAACATCATCAGTGCACTACAAGGTAAATATCTCCTAAACGCCCCAGGTTTAAGAGATATTTTCAGTAAATATAGGTGAGGCTTATTATAGGCTTACCTATATGTAAAATGTCTCAGGGGGTTTACAACCACTTTAAGTTGAGGGGAGTGTGAAAGAAACTCCACTTACTGGAAAGAATTGCAAAGCACACTCTACAATTCTTTGTGCTCTGATGAGGCAATAATAGAACATCCTCTTCTGTAAATTCAATAAATGATTTGAATAGTGCCATGGCAGGTACTCACCCAAGGCAAAGGCCTCTCCCCAACAAAGATATGAGGTAGAGCAGTACTTTTTGTTCCTTATAATGGACATTTCTCCAGCAAGTTAAATCCATCTTCCTGCAGCATGCAATATCTGTTACCATTTCTCCCTTGTGCAATTACAAGATTGGTGACAGAGAGCTGTTAGTTATCATGTTAGCCCTGAAAAAATGGAGACATCTCCTCAAAGGTACCACTGTGCCTGTTCTCATTCTTACTAACCATAAGAATCTCACATTCTTGTCTGAGGCTAAACGCCTCTCTCCCAGAAGCAATGAGCGCTTTTCTTGTCTAGTTTCAATTATGTTGTCTCATTCTTACCCGGTACTAAGAATGTAAGGGCTGGCGCTTTGTCACGACAGTTTTCCTCTACTTATAAGATGGAGTCGGTTTCCGGTTCTTGTGATTCCTCCTGATCGTATTCTGGCTACGGTTCGCACCAGTCTCACTTCTCCTTTGGGTGACAAAATTCTTGCCGCCCAGGTCCATGCTCCTCCTGGGATCCTTGTGACCGCTGCTTTGTCCCAGATAGTCTCCGTACTGCTGTGCTCCAGACTTACCATTCTCCCAAGGCTACTGGCCACCCTGGATAGAATCAACTCTTTTGGGCCATTTCCCAACAATTCTGGTGGCCTAGTCTACGTGCTGATGTAACCACCTTCATAGCTGCCTGTTTCATGTGTGCTCAGAGTAAGACTACCCGACACCTTCCAGTGGGCCTCCTACAACCCATACCCAATGGAGAGAGGCCCTGGACCCACCTGTCTATGGATTTCATTGTGGAGTTACCCAACTCCCAGGGCAACACAGTTATCCTTATGGTGGTTGACCAGTTCTCGAAAATATCCCATTGTATTCCACTTAAGAAGTTGCCCACTTCTATGGAACTGGCTTCCCTTTTTGCTCGGGAGATCTTTTGCTTATATGGGCTACCCAAGGTGATTGTCTCGGACAGGGGTAGTCAGATTGTGTCTGGGTTCTGGCGAGCCTTTTGTGCACAGTTGGGAATTCAGCTTGCTTTCTCCTCTGTATATCACCCGCAGTCTAATGGGGCCGCAGAATGAGCCAATCAGTCCTTGGAGCAATTCCTACGTTGCTACATTTCTGACCATCATAACAACTAGTCAGACCTCTTACTGTGGGCAGAGTTTGCTCACAATAGTGCCTTGAATTCTGCTTCCCAATTGTCCCCATTTATGGCGAACTATGGTTTCCAAACTTCCATGTTGCCTGACTTGTTTGTTTTGCAGAGTATTTCTGCATTAGAGGAACATCTCTGTGGTCTTCGTTCCACTTGGACACAAGTCCAAGAGGCTTTGCAACATGCTAATGATAGGTACAGACTCCATGCTGACCGCAGACACCTGCCTGAGCCTTCCTACCAGGTTGGGGACAGGGTCTGGCTGTCATCTCGCAACCTCTAACTTTGTGTTCCCTCTCTCAAGTTCACATCTCGGTTTATTGGGCTTTTCCGTATTCCTCGCAGTGTTAACCCAGTGGCTTACGTATTAGACCTTCCTTCTGATATGCGTATCTTGAATGTATTTCATGTCTCCTTATTAAAACCTTTGGTCTGCAACCACTACCACCTCGGTGCCTCGTCCTCTCTGCCTTCGCCTTGGTCACATCTGGCTATGTTTTGACTACGTTTACACTGTTTACCTTATTATTATTATTATTATTATTATTATATTATTATTAAACAAGTGTGATTTAACTGTTCCTCTGTCTCAGTCTGATTCATGGTTTCTGACAGGTCCACACCTACCTGTTCAGTTTGCACCATAGAAAAAGTTTGGACCCAAACCTCGAACCCTATTAAAGTCTATGGGACCCGAACTTGAAAAATCCCCATTTTGAAGGTTTATATGCAAGTTATTGGCCATAAAAAGGGTATGGGGGACATGTATCAATGCAATTTTTTTTTTTTAAAAGATTGCTTTTAAAGAAGCATTGATTTTAATAATACTTATATTGAAACAATAAAAATGTAAAGTGCCTGGAGGGTCCCCTAATGCCGCGTACACACGAAGGGACAATCCCGCAGGATTATCCTCTGGACTCAAGACCAGCGGACAATCCCCTTGTGTGTGGGCGTCGGCTGACTTTTTGGCGCCAAAGTCCGGCGGACCAAAGTTTTAAGTTTGGTTTTAAAATTATCCGCTGGACTTGGCAGTCCGGCGGACAATCCCGCCGTTAGTAGGCTAGTCCGCCGGACTTTTTAAATGAACGGACTTGCCGCTCATCGGCAAGTCCGTTCATTTAGCACGTGACTTCAGGTTACGTAGCTAGCGTAGGCAGTAAATGCCGCCGCGCTAGCTCCGTCACCTGGCATGGATTTAAAGGGAGTCCTCACGCCAAAAAACGGCGTGGGGGTTCCCCCAAATCCATCTCAGACCCTTATCCGAGCACGCAGCCCGGCCGGCCAGGAAAGGGGTGGGGACGAACGAGCGCCCCCCCCTCCTGAGCCGTACCAGGCCGCGTGCCCTCAACATGGGGGGTGCCCTGGGGAAAGGGGGGGGGACAAGGGCCTCTTCCCGACAACCCTGGCCGTTGGTTGTCGGGGTCTGCGGGCGGGGGCTTATCGGAATCTGGGAGCCCCCTTTTATAAGGGGGCCCTCAGATCCCGGCCCCCCACCCTATGTGAATGAGTATGGGGTACGATGTACCCCTACATATTCACCTAAGGTGTAAAATGTAAAGTAAAAAAAACACACACACTTTTGAAAAAATATTTTATTGCACTGCTCCGGGGGTATTCTTCCGTCTTGGGGGTCTTCTCGCCGGACTCCTCCGCCATTTACCAAGCTCTTTTACCGAGCGGAGAAGTCCAGCTACCTTCTTCGTCGTCGCCGCCGTCGTCTGGGGTTCTCGATCCGCCTTCGGGGGTCTTCCGGGGTCTCTTCTGTTCTTGCCGCTGTCGTCGCTTTCTGCGCCGCCGGTGCCGCCTTCTTTTTCTTCTTCTTGTTCTTCTTCCGATGTTGACACGTCGCTCCCTCTGGCCGGAATGCCAGAGCCGCGATGTGCTGGCACTTATATAGGGACAAGGGGACAGGGTCACATGCTCATGTCACATGGTGACCCCGCCCCCTTGTGATGTCACAGTCCCAGCATCCTCAAAGGCCTTGAGGGGAAAGGAAGTCCTCACTGCTCTGCCTCGAGTGCCCTGTCCATAATGCCATGCAGAGTATGCTCAAGCAGAAACACAAGAGAGATTGTGTCACTGATGCATGCATTGTCACGGCTCACCATCCTTGTCGCCTCTTCAAATGGTGACAGTACAATGCATGCATCCTTTTACGGCAACCATTGGCGTGGGAAAAAAAAAGCAGAGTTGCCCTAAGTCTGCCCTTGTGCCATGCTCACACAGGTACTTATTGACAGCCCTCTGCTGCATGTGCAGCCGCTGCAGCAATGCCAAAGTTGAGTTCCACCAAGTAGGCATGTCACAAATCAGGCGGTTTACCAGCAGGTAGAGTTCCCACTGAATTTCAGCCAACCAAATACTGGCTGTGTATGACCGCCTGAAATCGCTATAGACTCTTCTGGACTATCTTAGAAGATCTTGCAAACCTGGGTACCTGTTTAAGAAATGCTATACCACTAAATTGAGGACATGTACCAGGCATGGCACATGTGTCAACTTTCCCTGTCGAAGGGCTGACAGAGGGTTATTGCCACTATTGCACACCACCATTCCTGGCTCAAGCTTCTGGGGCATGAACCACCTCTGTGCCTGCCCCTGCAGTGCTGAAAGAATCTCTGCTCCGGTGTAACTCCTGTCCCCTAGACAGACCAGCTGAAGCACTGCATTACATCTTTTAGCCTGACTCATTGAATGGCCCCTTGAACACTTAGAGGGTACTGGTTGTTTATAAGACAATCCAGTAGAGGAGGGCATGGAAGAGGGGGTGAATCTGACAGATCTCACATCGTCAAGCATATGGTACCCAAATGGCTGGTGTTTTTGCCATGCTTGATCTGCTTGCTGCAGAGATTGCAAATTGCAACAGTGTGATCGGCTGCACATGTGCTAAAAAAGGCCCACACAGCTGAGCTGTGGGAAGTTATAACTTCCCGCAGATAACAGATTCACAATCTGATGGAATAGGGTGGCTGCTCTCTACTTCTTAATGTTGGCTGCCTCTGGAGGACATCCTGCCTAGTTGGTGTTGTGCCTCCCCCTCACTTCCCTCCTTTGCTCTATCCAGTACCCAAGTCACGTCAGTGACATCATCATCATCCCCTCCATCCTCATCATCACTGGAACCAACTTGGCAATACACTGCCCTGGGGGAACATGACTGCCAATTTGTTGTTTATCAGCGTTCTCCCCTCTGTGTAGGCTCATGTTACTCCTTTCCTCTACCTCAAAACTAACATCAGAATCAAGAATGTCTGTGCATCCTCAAGAAGCAAGTGGCTGATGCTGTGTTCAAATAATTCAGCTGGCTCCTCCATGCATGATGCTGGGGCTACGGTGGGAATAGCTGTGGACAAGTAGGCAGAATAAGCCACTCTGGCAGCTGCGGTGGACTGTGCACTAGTGTCAGCTTGGGTCATAGAGGATGAAGAGGATGAGGATGGTTTAGCAAGCCAGTTCACCGCTGCCTGAGGATGGACCGCATTCACCTTTGCCTGTGGATACAGATGCTGCTGGCCCCCCCATAGTAACATGGGAACGTCTGCCTCTCCTTGTGAGCCTCCCAGAGATGGGGGCTTGTTACCAAAATGTAATAGAAACTGGGAAATGTGTAGTTGGACGCACTTTTATGAATGAAAAGTATGGTTTGGTTTGCTTTAACCACTTGCCGCCCGCCATATAGCAGAATGACGGCAGCAAAGTGGATTCAATATCCTGACTGGGCGTCATATGACGTCCTCAGGATATTGAGCCGATGTGTGCCCGGGGGGGGGGGGCGCGTATCGCAGTGATATTTGTTGCGGTGTATCAGTCTGACACACCGCAACTACGGTCTCGGTAAAGAGTCTCCGAAGGAGACTCTTTACCACGTGATCAGCCGTGCCCAATCACGGCTGATCACAGTGTAAATAGGAAGAGCCGTTGATCGGCTTTTCCTCACTCGCGTCTGTCAGACGTGAGTAGATCGGCTGCTCCTCTGACAGGGGGATGTGCTGATCGATTATCAGCGCAGCCTCCCCAAGGATGCCCACACTGGACCACCAGGGATGCCAGCAGACCACCAGGGATGCCCAGCACCAGGTATGCCACCCTAGACCACCAGGGATGGCAGTCAGTGCCCACAATGGATGCCAATCAGTGCCCACAATGGATGTCAATCAGTGCCCACAATGGGCATCACTGATTGGCATGCATTATTGTTTGGCACTGATTGGCATCCATCAGTACAATCCATTACACTACAATGCCGCCTATCAGTGCCCATCCGTGCTGCCTATCAGTGCCCATCCATGCCACCTATCAGTGCCCATCCATGCTCATCCATGCCACCTATCCATGCCCATCCGTGCCGCCTATCCATGCCCATCCATGCCGCCTATCCATACCAATCCATGCCACCTATCAGTGCCAATTTGTGCCACCTATCAGTGCCCATTCGTGTCACCCATCTGTGCCACCTATCAGTACCCATCAGTGCCGCCTATCAGTGCCCATCAATGCCACCTCATCAGTGGCACTTCATTGGTGCCACCTCATTGGTTCCCATCAGTGCTGTCTTATCAGCGCCGTCAGTGCAGCCCCATCAGTGCCCATCAGTGAAGGAGAAAACATATTTTTTTTCTAAATTTTCGGTCTTTTTTTATTTGTTGCACAAACAATAAAAATCGCAGAGGTAATCAAATACCACCAAAATAAAAAATGTGTTTGGGTACAGTGTCCGCGTAATTGTCATTCAAAGTGTGACAGCGCTGAAAGCTGAAAATTGGCCTGGGCAGGAAGGTGTTTAAGTGCCCAGTATTGAAGTGGTTAAGGACTGACGCTGACAGAAATTTAAAATCTATAAAAAATTTAAAAAATTATAAAAAAGGGGGAACTCCAGCATCACAGTCAGAAAAACTGTTGCTGACAATTTAAAAAAAGGGGAGCAGGCAAGGGACAAAAAAAAAAAAAACGAAAAGGCAAAAGAACAAAAAAAAAACAAGAAAAACACCCAGCAACCAAAAAAAAGGGGGATACAGCACTGTATACAACACTAAATGTTATGTAATTCTGTGTTAAACAATACACTACACTAACACACTATGCTGACACTACACTATACTAACACACTATAACAACACTCTATACTCAGAGTCACTCCAAACCCAATGCAAAAGCTTCCTAATGGAAGTTACCTCCTATAGTGTGGGGTGGGACTATGAGCACTGAGCTGTGATAGGAGAAAGTCTTCATCCCTTTGTCCAATCAGGGCTCTGACAGTGCTCTGTGCCTTAATTGGCAAAACCTTGCACCTGATCAGCGGTCACACAATGGACGCTAAAAGCAAGGCTTGGATATATTCTCTGAATAAGGACAATAAAGATTCCCTTCTGGAATGGATGGAAAGAGGTATAATTAATCTTGTACAGGATAATGGTCAGAGGGAATATGGTGTCCCTCCGGCATGGTGGGTTGGAGAGGCTCCTTCACTTGGGACAGAAATATTTATCAACAATCTCCCTCAAGAAATCTATTCCACTGTATCAGACTGCTGGAATATTGTTTGTCTTCTGATGACTAGTCTGGTGAACAGATTACACAAGTTTATCTCTCTCCTATTGTATGCCTCCTGGTGTGCATTCCCATTGTTAATTAAGTTAATTGAGTCACCTAAGGTAGGGGTGGTGGTGTCTGTCTCTATGTGAGAAGTGATCTCAAAGTGAGTGTGAAAAAGGATCTAGTTAATGGAGAGTGTGATGAGTCTGAAGCATTATGGGTGGAACTGTAAATGGGTGTGCGTACTAGAAAGGTTATCATTGGAGTTTGTTATAGACCTCCCAGTGTTAGTGAAGAGGTGGAAACTCAGCTCCTTGCACAGATGGAAAGGGCTGCAAGGGATGGGACAGTGATAGTAATGGGGGATTTTAACTACCCGGAAATTGACTGGAGTAATGGCACTGCTGGGAAAGTTAAAGGGCAAACATTTTTTAAACCTATTAAAAGACAATTTTATGGTCCAGTTTATTGAGGCCCTGACTAGGAATGACACTCTGCTGGACCTGGTAATCTCAAACCATGTGGAGCTTATTACCAATATTCATATAAAAGAACATTTGGGCAATACGTTTAAAAGGCTAAAAATAAAACATATGTGGCTCACGGCCAAAGTTAAAATGGCTATAAATATTTTAAAAAAGCTTTAAAAAATGTAAAAATGAAGGAATGCTATCATTGTTTAATTGTTACAAAGAATATAACAGAATATGTAAAAAGGAAATCAAGGGCGCAAAAATTTTAAACGAACGATAGAATGTAAAAGATAGTAGGACAAACCCGCAAAAAATTCTTCAAATATATTATTAGTAAAAAGGTCAGGTCTTAGCATGTAGGCCCTTTACAAAATAATCTAGAGTGAGTGACTGGGGTCAAAGAGAAGGCAAATTTATTAAATAATTTCTTCAGCTCTGTGTATACAAAGGAGTATTGGGGAGCTCATGGTCATAATGGGGGTGGTAGTGACACAGCTCCAAATGATCCACAATGGCTCTAAAGTGATATGGTCCAGAAATATTTAGACAGAATAAAGGTGGATAAAGCACCTGGATCAGATGGCATCCACCCACGGATCCTAAAAGAATTGAGCTCTGTCATTTCAAGGCCATTGTTTCTAATATTTAAGGACTTGTTAATGACTGGAATGGTACCACTGGATTGGTGCACGGCCAATGTGGTGCCCATATTTAAAAAGGGATCAAAGTCTTTACCAAGTAACTATAGACCTGTTAGTTTAACTTCTATAGTCAGGAAGGTACTAGATAGTTTAACAAAAGACCACATAGATGGGTTCTTGCTGGGAAAAAAATATTTTAAGCAACAGTCAGCATGGATTCATGAAAGACAGAAGTTGTCAAACAACAAACCTTTCTCTTTATGACAAAGTAAGTAAAACCTTGGACAGAGGGTGGCTGTGTATGTGGTATACCCGGAAGCGCTCGGTCTAGTAAAACTAGCGTTCATAATGGAGATATCACATTCGTGATGCAGCAAATTATGAAATCTCTGAATGCAGCGCATTCTCTTCTTCTTTATAATGGTATAATAATGAAGTAGCTTTGTTGCTGATATTCACAGAGTTCTGACAAACTTATTTTATTATTTCTTATATTTAATATTTTTTTTTGTGTTTTTTGTTAGCGATCTCCAGAATAATATTTTTTTTCATTTTTTTGTCTACTGATCTCCATAATATTTTATTTTTGTGTTTTTTTTTTCTAGTGATCTCCAGAATAATTTTTTTTTTTCGTTTTGTGGGTCAAGTTACCACAACACCATTATTATCTTGTATTTTTTAACCTCAAAGATACAACTATGCTGGTGTCTCTTGTTAATTTGACATTGTATTTTTGAAATGTACCTGCCTACTCGCAAACAAACTGTTGCATTTGTCAAAACCAAAATTTATAATTTAATAGGGAGCACAAGGTTCTAACAAAATAAAGAGGAAGGCAACGATAAACAGTTGGAATTTGTAAAGCCTTTGTACCCCAGGACAGACATCAATTATTTGACTGTCAAAATTGGTAACCTGAGGAGTCCATCTAATAGGGAACACAATACGGTCCAGGACTCTAAAGCCCCATACACACGGTCGGATTTTCGCATGGATTCTGTCCGATCGGACAATGTTGTCGAAAAATCCGACCGTGTGTATGCACCATCGGACAGTGTACGTCGGATTGTCCGACGGACAAAGTCCTATCTCCTGCTGGATAGATTTTTTGACAACAAGGTCCGATCACACCAAATCCGATCGTGTGTATGGTAGTCCGAAGGACAAAGTGCTACGCATGCTCAGATCACATTACAAGACCAAAGCTATTGGCTACTAGCCTCTACGTAGTCCCGTCGTAGGCAACAAACGTCACCACGTTCAGAATGATCGGATTTTCCGACAACTTTGTCCGACCGTGTGTACGCAAAACCAACATCGGACAAAGTACGACGGACATGAACCGACGGACCTGGTCCTCAGATAATCCGCGCGTGTGTATGGGGCTTAAGAGATCGGGAGCAGCAGCAGATGACATATATGTCCCGAGGCTGTGGTCTTACAACAGAATACACCAAACCCAGGCCATCACTCTCAACACTTCCTTCCATGCTTCCTTCCATGCTGCTGTGGTGGGTGGGGTGGCTGTGGTGTTGGTGGTGTTGGTGGAGGTGGTGGAGGAGCATGGTCCAACTCACAGAGGTGTGTTTGAGGTGTGAGTTCACCCATTGTCCCCGTGTTTAGGGCCTGCAGAATTATCTCTTTGCAAATAGCGTGTTGGGCCTCCTCCATCTGTTCTAATTTACTGGCAGTGATGCATCCAAACACCTCGTGGCCACCAGGGGCCGTGCTAATTGTCACAGTAGCATGTTTTAGGAAAGCAGCCGCGGACTCCTCCAGGTTCCTTGCGGGGAGAAACCTGTAAATTCGGTCAGGCTGAGACTTTCCTGTGTATAAAAAAGGTACATAGATTTAGGTTTTTGGTAATCAATCACACACTATTTTGAGCTCATGACTGTTGCAAATTGAATGTTAACAAACAGAAGACTATCATTCTGACCCCAGCATTTTTCATTCTTGTCCCAATAATTTTTGGCCACTACTGTCTATTGATATGTAAACCACTTTGTTAAATCAGAAATTTGTGATCAATAGCATCTAGTTAACATCATTCAATTTTTGACAAGTAATATCTTCAACAATGCTATACCTGTGTCAAGCTGGGCTCCTCCACATCTTCTTCCTGGGTGGAAGGCTCAAGTTGGACCTCAGGAGCCTCAGCTGATGTGGAAGGAAGTGTTGATAGCGATGGCCTGGGTTCTGTTTGGTCGGACAAAAAACGCAGGCTGTGGCAGTACCACAGCGTGCGGACATATACGTCATCTGCTGCTGCTCTGGATCCCAGGGAATCCTGGACATTCTTGCGCTCCCTATTATATGTGCTCATCAGGCTACCAATTTTGGCCTTCAAATAGGTGATGTCTCCTGTGGGATACACAGGCTTCACTAATTTCAACAGTTTCTCCAGCGCTGCCTTCCTCTTTAGCTTGTGAGAATAGTCCCTGCATTGGACTTGCCAGAGACATGGCAGCTCCCTGTATTTGTCAATAAAGTTGGGCAGGAAATCAGGGGTTGGGAATTTATCAACCATTTTATCTGCAAGACACAACACAAGACAAACCCTAATGTCAGGCTAAACTCTCCTAATCTTGTCCCAATATAGGCCTCAATCTATAAGCAGTATAGGCCACTAACCACTGATGCCCCAAGTTACAATTGTACCTTTGTTTGAATAATCAGCGCTAATGATCCTCCGCCCTCCACTCACAGATCGCAGTACATCGCCCACGTGTTATGCTTTATATACACTGCACATGCATGAAACTCAGCCCCTGTCCTTCTTTCTATTGTATTCCCCTCCTCTTTTCTTTCGAGGCAGTGGGAAAGCACATGGCGGAGACACAGCAGGTGTGTGCGGACAGCAGCAATGAGGAAAGCCCAGAGCAAGGCAGTTCTAGATACAGGAGGAGATATAAGGCCTCAAATATGACCTTTGAAGAGATGGTGGAGATGGTGGACATCTTGAAGAGGACAGACTATGATGGGAAGCATGGACCATACAGAAACCCTAATGTGAGAAAGGCCAAGATCATGGCTAAAGTTGTCAGAAGTCTGCACAGGACTTTTGGGGTACGACAATACAAGGAGCAATTGTGTTCCTATTATTGGTATTACTTCCGTGCTTGTCCATGTGCTTTTCTTTACTGTTGTACAAGTTTGAGGTTCGTGGACACAGGAATCGTTCGTATTAAACATTGTTCGTTCGACCACTAATACAACATTTTTGGCAGTTGCAGGTTAACTACATTTGTTCATGCCTATTTTGATTAAAAAAGGTTTATTACATTGTTGTCTAGACGTGTTTGAAACTATAATGAAATGACAACTTGATTCAGTGTAAGGAGAGGACACTCAGTAGCTGTTTACACATCTGGACGCAGGACCACTAGTGTGGGACACCAAAACATCCTTGTTATGGTGTCCCATGCAGGTGCTCCAGTGGATACTAGGGGTCTCTCCATGTGTGAATCTTGCACAAAACAGGTAAGTTTTCCAGCTTTTGAAAGTGAAAAAATCATGTCTTTAGCTTGGAACTCTGCCAAAACAGACAATTGGATGACACTTCCAAGCAATGTTTCACATTACAATTTCTAGCCTAACATATCTGTCTGCTAAGTATACCTTTTTTGTATTCACATAGGGGAGTAGGGGAGAAAAGAATAGGAACATCTGAGGACACCAGTAACCCCACACCAAATGAAGAAAGGCAACTCACCACACAACATGAGGATGTGGATGCAGAGGTTCAGGAAGTGTTGGGTGAAGTGGTCAAAATGGTGTAGACAACAGGTCAGTGTCTGAGACCACAGCTTCAGGTAATAGATGGATACCTGCATATTTATAATACATGGTGTGTTTTTAAATTTTTAGGTGATGTGGATGTTGTGGAAAAAGAAACTCACTTCAGCAGTGCAAGTGCAAAATACTTATCAGTGAGATCATGGTGTGCAATTGTGATTTGGGAAACATGAAATAAAACATCCATGATGTTCAAAAAAGACTGAGCAATATCTTTGATATTTTAGGCAAAATTGAAATCAAAAAAACATTTTAACGTTGTTGTTATGTTGTACATGTTTTTACAGTTTTAAATTAATTGCAAAGCCAAATTTTGAAGATGCACACAGTGTGTCAACACGTGCTATCTGCCATCATGGGATATCAATGTACGTGTTTTGTGGGTGCAACCCCTTCCTCAAAACTAAAGTAAGTGAAGGAAGGGGTTGCACCCCGAAACACATCCATTGATCCCCCATGATGGGAGCTTATTTCACACTTATTTGACACACTTGGGCTTATTTCAAAAAGGCAAAACCACTTTGCACTACAAGTGCAATGCAAGTAGGGCACTTGTAGGGCAAAGTGGATTGTCCTTTCTGAAATAAACCCCAGTGTGTCAACATGTCTCCCATCATGGGGATCAATGGACGTGTTTCGGGGGTGCAACCCCTTCCTCTAACCTACTTTAGTTTGGAGGAAGGGGTTGCACCCACAAAACGCGTACATTGATATCCCATTGTGTGTTTTGTGGCTTTAGCAAAATAGATGTAGGGAAAATACACACATTTTGAGCATGGGATCATTAGGGAACATTGTGTGTGTGTAGCAGACCCACAGCACAACATAATAGTTAGCTGAAGAAGAGATTATCACCTCATGTATCAAATAAGTTATGTTTGCACTATTGAAGAAAATGGCCAAAAATAAAAGGCCATTTGAGAACCTAGGAGACTGATAAGAAACACAAACCGTAATTCAAATGAAATATGAGTTTAGTTTTTCAAAAATGTATTAGACAGCTTCAAAATTTGCTTGTAAATCAATTGCCCCCCTACCCACAAAGTACTCAACATAGTTTTGCCGGACTTCGCGGGTGCTCTGGGGGGGGGCAAGCCAGGACGGACACTTTTGAGCACTGTCAATGATGTTTGTTCAGCTGAAAAGTCGGCCTCAGTCGCAACTGAGACCAGATAGTTGGCTGCATTCTTGTGAAGGTAATTGTGCAGAATGCAGCAGCTCAATACAATGTGATTCAGTTTGTATTCGGCCATATTGATGGCCATAAGGAAAAGCCTGAACCGGCTGGCCATTATGCCAAAGGCATTCTCAACCACTCTTCTGGCAAGGGCCAGCTGGTAATTAAAAACCCTCTGCTCTAGGGTCAGGGTCCTCACGGGGAACGGCCTCATCAGATTTTTTCCCCCAGAGCAAAGGCCTCATCCACCACATGAGGCCCATTGCGGCCTCCTCTGGAGGTGGCAGTCCCAAGGTGTCATTTTGGAGATTCCGGTAAAACTCTGTCTGGGGGAATCACTCCTCCATCAGACATAGGGCCTTTCTTCCCTATGTCCAGGTTTAGGAATTCATAATTGGCTGTCACCACTGCCAACATCACGATACTACTGAACCCCTTATAGTTGCAATAGTATGACTCCGAGTTGGCTGGTGGGACAATCCTGACGTGCTTCCCATCGATCGCACCACCACAATTGGGAAAGTCCCACTGGTGGTGGAATTGGGAAGCCACGGTCTGCCATTACTGTGGGTTGGAAAGAAACTGTGGAGTCAAACGAAAAAAAAAGGGTACTTTTGCACATAACATTGCACATAACATACTTATCAAGATAATAGGAGAACAAAACTTTAAACAGTACCATTTAAAAGTATTCAGGCAGGCACTTGCACTACATGCTTTGGTGAATTCATCCATAAATATGAACACAAAAGAGGTAGGTATCGGTTGACTTAGCAGTTGGGGGGTTAAAAATGAGTTTGGGCCCCCCAAAAAAAATTTAAGGACAACAATAACATTTGGACACATTTCCGGGGGTGTTTAGGGTAAGCACTACAATGGAGCTGGCAAAAATACATTGTTAAGTGACTAGGCGAGGTGTGTATAGGCCCATGATAGCATGCTGGGGAGGTTAGTGAAGGAAAATATGCATGAAGGACAAAAAAGGAGCATTAAAAGCTTACAGCATGCACGAGGACAAAGAGGACATTCACAGCATATTGCAATCATGGTAATTATGGAATGATGAAATGAATACAATACATTAGCAAATATTAAATACATAGAATGTGATGTTAAAGGATAAAACTTACCCTAATATAGTCATTCTGCAGGACTTGAATTATGGCAGAACAGGTCTCTGGAATCATGATTCCCAGAGCCTGGGGGGAGTTCCCAGTCGTGAACTTGATGTCCTGAAGACTTCTCCCCGTCGGCAAGTACCGCAAGGTGGCGATGAGCCTTTGCTCGGGAGAGATGGCTTGCAGCATGCAGGTGTCCTGCTTCTTAAAATAAGGGGACAGCAAAGCCAATAGACAGTGAAAGATGGGGTCCGTCACCCGGAGATAATTCCTCAAATCATCAGGATTATTCCCCTGGAGCTCCTGCAACAAAGGCATATGAAAGAATTGGTCACGATTAAGCAACCAACTCTTGGTCCAAGAACTCCTCCTCCCCCTGTTCATGGACTGGACTTGGGTCAAAGCAATAACTCCAACACCAAGCCCAACAACAGCACAAACTCACCGATGAGTCTGTAACTGCAACATAAATGAACAGCTGCTCAGAACGCACTGAAAATCAGAAAGGACCTGAGAAGAACGAGCTGAAAATCAGAAACGACCGGACAAGCACACACTGAAAATCAGAAGTGAGCTATAAATAGAAAGCACTGAAAGACAGAAACGAACTGACAAGCACACACTGCCGAACAGATACGAACCGACAAACACAACCTGAAAATCATGAGGCTGAAAAGCACGAATCGTCAATCACCAAACTTCTACTAACACAAGAAAAACACGAGATTAGCTAAAGAAGCCCAAACGGTGGCGCACTGGCTATTGAACTTCCTTTTTATTGGCTCGTCATACTTCTTGTACGATACTACATTCATAGTTATTGGCCAACATTTGTGTGACCGTGTGTATGCAAGACAAGTTGGAGCCAACACCCTTCGAACAAAAATACACAGTTTTGTTGTCGGAAAGTCTGATCGTGTGTAAGGTTATCAGCGGTATACCCCAAGGTTCAGTGTTGTGACCCTTATTTTTTTATACCTTTATAAAATGATATAGGGTCTGAGATTAAAAGTAACCTTTCTTTCTTTGCAAATGACACTAAGCTATGCAGTGGAAGGAGATGTCTCCAATTTACAAGCTTGCCTCAATGCACTTTCTAATTGGGCAACTAAGTGGCAAATGAGGTTTCATGTTGATAAATGTAAAGTTATGCATTTGGGGGCTAAGAATATACAAGCATCATACCTACTAGGGGGGATCCATAGTGGAGAAGGATCTGGGTGTTTAGTAGACCACAAGCTCAATATGCCAAGCTGAGGCTTCCAAAGCAAGCAAAGTCCTTTCTTGTATTAGGAGAGGTATGGACTCCAGAGATGTGGAGAGAGATGTAATTTTGCTCCTGTACAAATCATTAGTAAGACCTCATCTGGAATATGCAGTTCAGTTTTGGGCACCAGTTCTCAAAAAGGATATCGGGGAACTGGAGAAAGTGAAGAGAAGGGCTAACTAAACTAATAAGAGGCATGAGGATAGATTAGAGGAACTGAATCTATTCCCTCTTGAGAAGAGGAGATTAAGGGGGATATGATCAATCAACATGGAAAAATACATAAGTGGACCATATAGTGAACTTGGTGTTGAGTTATTCACTTTAAGGTTATCACAGAGGACAAGGGGGCACTCTTTATGTCTAGAGGAAAAAAGATTTAATCTTGAAATACGGAAAGGTTTCTTCACAGTAAGAGCTGTGAAAATATGGAATAGACTCCCTCCAGAGGTGGTTCTGGCCAGCTCAGATTGCTTTAAAAAAGGCCTGGATTTGTTCCTAAATGTACATAATATAACTGGGTACTGACATTTATAGGTAAAGTTGATCCAGGGAAAATCGGATTGCCTCTCAGGGGATTAGGAAGGAATTTTTTCCCCTGCTGTAGCAAATTGGAGCATGCTTTGCTGGGGTTTTTGGCCTTCCTCTGGATCAACTGTGGGTGAAGCAACTTGAAGCTCTAATTTTTTCTGTCAATTTAAACACTATTTTATTTGTAAATATCAGTTTTGCTGTAGTAGGTTGTATACTTGGCACAGATGAGCCACTTCATAGGCAGGATCAGGGCACCCCCTAGGCATGTTATTTAATGGGGATATTTTAAATGGTATTTTTAATGTTTCACTTTAAGCATTACTAAAGCATTACTAAAATCTCTTCTTCCAGCCAAACAGAATTTTAATTGTTTTACATGTCCTCCAGGGAGGTGCCCAGCCCCCCATGCCAATTGTTGACTATTAGCTTAGGAAATGGCCTTAATGTTTTTTAACATTTGGTTTACATTAATTTTAACAGGGTTTGTATTTGGCACTTGAACATTATTAATGTTTGCTGAACCCACCCAAAACCAAACTCCGGTTATTTTTTGTCTCATCACTAATTGTGAGCTCCACTTTAAACTTTTGAAAATGACAATCTTAAGAGGCCTGCTATTAACATATAGCCCTTCTCACAAACAGATTGTAACATCTGGATATAAGATATTATTCAAATAGGGAAAAATAGAAATGATCATATTTTAACCTCATACACAAATACGGGTACTGTATAGATAACTGAGGAGATGCTCATTGTTTCTGCCTCTGAGCTTTTGTCAGCTTTTACAAGTAGCTAGGAAGAACAAAATATCTTAATGACTATCCCTTAGAAATACAATGCAATACTAGTGAGGAAAGGAGAAGCAGTGCAGATGATGTTCAATAACTTTTAGTCATACTATTTTCTATGTTCTGCTATTTTCTATGAAGAAAGAAGCGTGGAGGCAGTACTCTGGAGGATCACTTACCTCCATGTAGTAGCTGTGTAGCATATATTAGGCTATAAGAGAGGGGTTTGAGACTTTAAATGAGGGACACATGTAGACATGTGTGCCTCCATCCCTAATCATTGAAAAGGAAAAAGTTGGGACTTTGAGTGAGGCAAGCAATGACCAGTATAATAGTATAAAGTATTTATTAACACGAACGATGATTTAACGTTGTGTGAATATGGCCATATATATAGACAAAGTTACATGATTAAGTCAATTGTATGACGAAACATGTCGGATTTTGGCTACTAGGCGAATGAGAGGGGTACATACAGAACGCTGAACATCTTACATCGATCCCTGCAAAGCGGCGGTACAGTTAAGGAGCTGTGAGAGACCACCCATCATTCCTGCATATCCTGGGTCTGCCGTGACCACCTATGCTTCAGCATTAGCTATTCAAGAGTGCTGTGACTTTTTATATTTGGCGCTGTGGAGATGCGACCCCATCTCACAGGTGCATACAAGCAGCACATGCCTGATTTTGGCAGGGATGCTAATTGCACACCTGTGGGCTGGGTTCAAAAACATCCCAGGAAGAGAATTCTGGGCTCAGACTTGGAGACGGCTCCGCCCAGCAGACAGGAAGTCTGGCCAGGAGGTTGGGAGAGTTCCAGGAGATAGAGACAGGAGCCTAAGACTGGAGGTGGCAGTCTGAAGCAGGCAGGTGTAGCCTGCGACTAAAGCAGCACGAAGCTGACAGTGAGTAAGCCAGGAGGCTATCGTTTGGTTATGCAGTGATGGTGGAACCCCCTGTGAGGGAAGATTTCTGTTGATTTGAACTTTTTTTGTTTCCTTTAAATAAAAGTGGGCTGCCATGCCCTAAAACACAAGTCTGGAGTGGCACGTTTCTGAAAAAATCGCATGCACCACTTGAATCTAATCACCCCGGATCGTCACAGCGCGTTTATTCATCTTTTGATGTGAGTGTAATGTGAGAGTTTTCTTTATGTGTGATTAAAAAGTTTTATACTGTATCACGCTATGGAAGCAAATCTTTTTTTTTTTTAGCATGAGAGCATCTATAAGAACAGCCGTGGCACCAGGATATCCCATTTAAACCCTGCAAAAGGGAAAAGCGTGTCCAGCCAAACACGAAAGTGTGAGGCATATACAGCTGGTGAGTGTAATCACATAAGGGGAGAGGGGTCACAACTAGAGCGGTGTGGTGGAGGAGTATAGATGTAATCTGCTTTTTATTCAAGAGACACTGGTCAATGTTTTTTTTTTCACCGTTTTTTCATTGCTTCATTATTTGGATTATGATTTGAAGATTCAACGTATGGACTATGATTTCACTTTGTTACATTATATTACTTTCTCAGGAAGTTTCACAGTGGTGATTGTAACAATTTTTTTTAGGAAGTGGACACTGTTTGATAGAACTTGAAACGATTCACTTGATTCCCGTTTTTTGTTTATATATTTTTTTATTTTCAGTGTTGAAAAATGATTTTCAAAATGTTTCAAAAGGTTGTATGTATTTGCCATCACTATTCATCTGGTGATATGCACTATAATAACTTGTGCCAATTGATTTTGATACAAGTTATTATATATTTTTATTTTATTATTTTTGTATGCACAAGGCAGGGTTTGCACAGTGAAGTATTATTTAGTAATTCATGTTCACTGGAGTGGATCTATAGTATTTATCATTTCTTAATTCACTGGTGTGGATTTATATTATATTCAGCGCTGCTTATTCTATCTTTTAGATAAGGATTATTGTACACATATATATAGACATATATAGTCATCTCATAAATGCAAAAAACTTTGTAAATGATAATTGGCTGGGAATAACAGTACATACACATATCAACCGGCCGACTGGAGGGACATAACAAAACATGTTAAAATTGATGAGTAAAATGAGATAGTGGATCTTTTGCCACAATCAAAATATACCATATGATAGAGTAAAAGGTTGTACATAAGGTAGTTTAAACACTATATAAAAATAAAAAAACTGCATCTTCCAAAGCTCAACAAGTTTTGTGGATGTAGCCTATATTACAGCTAATGTGTAGTACATGGTACAATTGCCCTTCCTGACTGAGGCTTAAAGTTACTGTGTTCTGTATGACATGGGGTGCTGGGTGTGTGTTCAAGCACCAGGGGAGTAAAGAGTATTCAGTCCATCTAATTCTGGATAGTCAGGGAGTGGAACTAGTGGGCACCTCAACTCACATTAAACAATAAGTGGTGAAGCCAGTTTGGCAGGGTATTAGAAAGATGACAGTATTCAAAATAATCATTTTGAAGTGGACTTGGTATCGACCTCAGCGAGCATTGCATCTAAGACATGGCCTACGTGGCTTAGTGTTAAATCTAGCCCTGACTCCTGAGGCACTCTTTAAATGCCTGCATTTATTTTCCAAATTTAGCATGTAATTTAAAGGAACACATTTACATTTACACACACAGAAAGTAATGGTTATTCATTCATTAACCCTATTAACCCCTTGCCAATGAGTGTACACATATATGCATACATGTCGTTGTGCTGCGATTGGGTTAAACATCCCAGCACGGGGACCAGGCTCTCACCGAGCCCAGTTCCCGATTTCCTAATCACTGTGATAACCTCTGATTGGCAATAATCACAATAATCAATTACTGTGCGAATTACACACTCCTGTGTTTGCTTTCTCCTCTAATTGGGGAGGAAGATACATTGTTTCTTTCTCTACGTTCGGAAAGGAGAAAATGTAAACAAAGTGTTCGTAAAAATAAAAAAATAAAATGAAAAAAATAAAAAAATAACTAGATCAATATTTGATGTAAGTCAGTGTAAGGCCTCATTCACACAGGCACCACCAGTTTAGCCATGTTAAAAACGTATCAGTTCCTATCCGTTGCTCCATCCGTCTTCATCCATTTTCCGCTCCGTTAATCTCTGTTTTAATCTATCTTCCTTTCTGTTAACATCTGTTTACGTCCGTTAATTTTCCCGTTTACATCCGTTTTTGCATCCATTTCGATCTGTTTACAGCAGTTTCTGTGGCTTTGATAACATTAACCAGAAAGCATTGCTCCTCCCATGCTGCATTGCAGTTTTCAGTGAGTAACTTGTCCTTGCTGTGTCCTTGCTTTGTCCTTGTGCTATCTGTGTAGTGCAATGGATTCCAACAATTTTGCCACTTTATCACTGTGGTCCCAACATGTTGAGTCCCACAAGCCTGGCCTTTCATGTACCAGGTTAATTAGTTGCTTCTGGGCGACATATCTAGCCATGTTTCTCCATGGGGATGTACTGGGGATGTACTTCCAATGTACTTCCTATTGTCCAACTACTGCCTGGGTCATAGGTTGAGTTCACAAATAAACAAAACTGATCGAATGTTGACGGACATTGTCCGTTAACGTCAGTTAATATCCGTTTTCATGGATCTTTATGTAGCCTTGTACGTTAAAAAAAATGATAAAATCGGAAGGAGAGGGTTAATGGATGGTAACGGGTGGTCATCCGTTCATGGATGGAAGAAAAATGGATAGACGGCCCGTTCGTGTGAAAGGGGCCTAAGGGTTAAAGTTGGGGTTGAAGTCAGAGTCAAATGTCAAGGACAGAGTATTATTGTCAAAGTTTGGGGTCCAAGGTCAGCATATTTTAAGTAGGGTTTAAAAAAAACATTCTTTAAATTAGTATCAGTGTCAGTTATTCAAAATGCACACCATTGTTTCTGGCCCTTACTATGGGTACAAACAACAAATAACATACACATATGTGGTATCACTGCGATCACCATGAGCAGAATAATTTATTTTGGGTAATTGTTTGATGAAAAACTATGGTAGTAGCAGAATACAGCTCAATGTATTTTTATTTTTTTTTTACTATTCTGGGACAGTTTTTCTTTGATAATAAAAAAAAATTAGGAGATATCTGAAAGGATCATGTAAAAAGCCCCCTGTATTTTGTAATATAATATATATGAACTGCGCCTTTTTGTAATAATATGAATGAACCATCATGACTCCATTTTGTATATGTAATAATATGAATTAACCATCATGATTCATTTTTATTCCTCCACCATTTTGTATGAAGTGCCTTATTGTGTAAGTTCAAACTTGTGTAAGAGTGCTTGCACAGCATCCCCCCTCCTTTATGTGCTGACTGTGGTCAAGCCTGTTCTCGGAATGTATATCCTGTTTAGCCTTAGGCAATCAGCTAAGATATGTGACTAATGACCAGATGTCCTATCTAACTGTTGATAGATATGTATCAAGTTACAAACTGGTATAACCCTAGACACATATGCATTAAACTAACCACTCCCCCTCCTTTGTTCTATACTGAATATAAGCTACTTTCGTGCTCAATAAAGACAGACATATGAATGCACAACCTGCCTCTCGTTCATTTGTTATCTCCAGATATCTGAGGGCTCTGTTGATGTACCTACAAGAAGGGTGGTCACCCAGAATACCTAACATTTCCTTTCAATATCCATTACCATTTATCACCAAAGGAAAGCCCAATTGGTCCTGAAACAAAAATAAGGTATAAGTCACCTGGGTGCATGAAGTAGTTGTGATGATAGGTACAGTTTGTTTAGGTTAAAGTGTGTTGTATGATTCTAAACAACACACTCATATATGATGCTTGGCAGTTAGTAGTTTATATGGGCATACAAGCAGGAGAATTCAGTTAAAACTTGCATACTGGGGTTTAAGTTGGACTAAAAAAACTAAATTAGTCACCCCACTTCCTATTCCAATTATTGTGCCAAGATTTTTTTTTTTGTGCTGAGTACACACTTGGACAGTCATAAAAAAAAATACCTGAACATTGTATATCTTGAGTTGATTTACTAAAACTGGAGAGTGCAAAATCTGGTGCAGCTGTGCATGGTAGCCAATCAGCTTCAAACTTCAGCTTGTTCAATTAAGCTTTGACAAAAAAAAAAAAAAAAACTGGATAGATTTCTATGCAGAGCTGCACCAGATTTTGCGCTCTCCAGTTTTAGTAAATCAACTCCTCTGTGTGAGCATTTTATGGATTCACCTTGGGGTCCTACATTATTCTAAGCTAATCTCTACATCTCATTACAGAATTAAGACTAAATTGATTGCCATTAACAGTATTTATGTTATGTGTTTTTTTTTAAGCAGCCCTGCGTGGTACAGTAAGGAACGGGTTAGACTTTCATACGGATCTTTTGATTGCTTGCATTATTTCACGTCAGGAAAAAGTCATCCTTTCATATATTAAGCCAAGATTTCGATCTGAAGCATAAATAAGAAGATTCCCCTCATAACTTTGGGACATCTAATGCTATCATTTGTTATTATGTCTGGAAAATGTCTGTCTCAGTCTGACATAGACCACCTTCCTGATTTATACATTATTATCGGGCAAAGCATCACTGAATTAGAGCTGCTACAAAGTGAGAATGAGGAACTTCTTTGTAATCTCAAAACTAAGCTACATGACATGAATCTATCAGTTTACATTAGCACAATCAGTGTAGACTGATAATAATCCATCAAAAACATCTTACTGACATTCTGTGAAAGGAGCTGTATACATTAAAAGGATTAGTTTACTTCTTATTTAATTTGTGCAAAAATGCTTATGTAGGGCACATTGTTTAAATAAACCGACAAAAATGCATATAGCGAAAAATAATTGTTGTTGGGAGAAACACAGAATTGCTGTCTGTTGCCTCATTTAGTCAAAGGCACCCATATACTTTATAGACACGCATATCTTTAACCAAAAATATCCAGCATTAAAGGTTTATTTAGACCAGTGGTTCTCAACCTTGCCCTCAAACCCCCCCCCCCGCCCCCCGCCCCCACCCACACCTCGCCCCCCCCCGCTTCCCCCCAGCCCCCCGCCCACCCCCCCCACCCCCCCCCCCCCACCCCCCCCCCCCGCGTCCCCCCCCCCCCCCCCCCCCCCCCCCCCCCCCCCCCCCCCCCCCCCCCCCCCCCCCCCCCCCCCCCCCCCCCCCCCCCCACTTACCGCCCCCCCCCCCCCCCCCCCCCCCCCCCCCCCCCCCCCCCCCCCCCACCCCCCCCCCCCCCCCCCCCTTCCCCCCCCCGCCCCCCCCCGCCCCCCCCCCCCCCCCGCCCCCCCCCCCCCCCGCCCCACCCCCCCCGTCCCCCCCCCCCCCCCCCCACTCCCCCCCCGCCCCCCCCCCCCCGCCCCACCCCCCCCCCCCCCCCCCCCCCCCAGCACCCCCCACCCCCCCCCCCCCCCCACCCGCGCCCCCCGCCCCCCCCGCCTGGTTCCCCCCCCCCCCCCGTCCCCCCCCCTCCCAACCTATGCCCCCTCACTCAAACCCCCCCCCCCCCCACCCGCCATAAACCCCCCCCAACAGGCCATGATTGCAGGTTTTCTTTTATCTTGCACAGGTGCTTTAAATCAGAGTCACTGGCTTGGTATTTTGGACAGCTATTTTATCTAAGAGAAATTCCCAAAACATGGCCTTTTGGGGGTACTGGAGGACAGGGTTGAGAACCATTGATTTAGACTTCAAGGGGTAGAGCGCTACTATACATGAACACTCTAATTAGTGTGCCCAAATACCTGAACTATAAAGATAAACTAACAGGTTTGGGTCAATTTTTTTAAAGCTTATACATATATAATTGTTCATGCTATGTATATACAATCTATAGTTTACAAATTAAAAATGAATACACGGTGCATTCATACATTAGTGTTGCAAAACATTGTGGTTTCTTTTTAGATTGACTCCATACAGCCTGTATAAGCATAGCCAGTGGGAAAGTGACTCATTTAGTTCTGTTTGAAACTTAATCTTGATCTATTGACCTCAGAAAACAACAAATGAGTCTGGAAAGCATATGAAATGAAGCTTAGATCTCCACCTGCTGGCTGGAAATGTATATTTAAAATATTAATGTGCAATATATTCTATTTTTCTAAATAAAATAATTAAAACATATTTTTTTTAAAGTTCAAACGTTTAAAAAAAAAATATAAAAACATTTTGCTTTGCAAATATAAAACCACTTTGCAGCCACAGTTATCCAAATTGTGTGTTTCTAAATGTCATTATGTCACAGTATTCTTGTTTTATGTTATGCTGAAAACAGTTCTCCCACCTGTTATTACCAATCCATATATTGCTGATGGTATTCAAGACCAGGCCAGGAAAAGCTCAAAGCTGCAAAGGAAATTCATTCCAGAACCTTGTCTAGTATGTAGTTTGGATTCTCAGTGGCTGTACTTATAAAGACAGGTCTGGAACACCTCTGCTTTATAAACATGCAACAGTCAGCTAGTAAGCAGTCTGTTGCTGGGTATAAGGGTGTAATAAGATCTTAAAGTGTTACTAAACCCCGGACCCTGCATTCACTATATCTTATCTCCCACAGTAAACAGAACATGGAAATGCAATTATTTTAGTAAATATAAACTGCTAAAAAAACTTTTCTCATCAGTATCATCATAGTATATAGCAGTCTTGTGACTTCTATCAGTGTTGGGCCAAGCATTGGTTAAAACTTGTAGGAGGAGTTTTCATTCTCCTCTGACTGTCCTATGAGGCTGCATGAACCCTGACCCTCTGTTTGGACAGTGCTGATTGCCCCTGTGCCGATCACATGCACTTACCCAAAAGAAAAAGAAAAAAAACTCTCCAGGAAAACACACAAAACTGAGCATGTGTAGAGGGCCCCCAAGACTCTGTACTATCAGAGGATGGATGGGGACTGTGGAAGAAGGGGAGAATCAGAGAAGACAGGATCAAACAGCTTTTTTACACAATGCAGAGGATTACCCCTTAGGTTCCACAGTGAGTATAACAAGCACACCTTAACTGCATTCACAGACTGATTTTACTGTTGTGGGTTTATTAGCACTTTAAGGGGACCCTGAAAATGGTAAACACTCAGACAGCAGCAGTTAGGTGGCATGGCAAGTAAGTATGTATGAATGGGCTACAAAACCCCAAAATATTGCTTCCATATGGAGCAAGGTAATTAGACTAAAATGCAATGGTTTGTGAATTCATTATAAAGCTGGCTTCCTTAGGTGTTCCAAAAGGATGCAGGTATGCAAGATCCTATGATTAAAATAAGGGCAGTTTTACTGTGCTTCTCCACCTGTGAGTAATTAATCAGCACCCTACTACAATGTCATATATAAACCCTCCCCAACAACTACAGTCAATAAAATAGCCACAATTAAACTAGAAAATACATATAACTGTGTATATACACCAAAATTCCAATTCATACACTTGTAAAATATAAAGACAACTGCATACTGAAAAAAAATATAATTAAAAACTCCCAATTTATTGATTCATATTTTAAAGGAAGGACCTTTCAATTAATGACAATATAATAGTAAAACAGCTTACAATCAGGAGTACCCAAGGCCTTGGTTAAACTGTCAATAGCAGTCTTTTTTAACTGACAATAAGTACACACTTCCACCCTTGATTGGAAATTTACAGGACCTTGGTGTCTTCACCACTCCAGAACTACTGCAATTCACTGTTTACCAGATTATTAGACCTCATATATTTTGGAGGTCCACTCGCCCTTTTCACAGCTTAACTGCCCTGGAATCGGCCAGCATATCCTGGTATCACAGAAGTTGTGAAGGTATGAATTTCCGGTCCAAGGAGGGGTACAAAAAAAGAAGCATACTGGATTGTTCGTATCAGAACACATTTATTAAACAATAAAAATATAAAAAGTTAAAACAATAAAATCTATTCACAAAGCTGGCAGTAGCATATTGAAAGAAATGTTGCTCGTCCGAAACATCACCTAACATGCTGTGGCCAATAAGCCATCACCAGGGGCTTCTCCTTTGAGAAAGGGTGCTTTAAAAAAGTAAAAATTGGCCATATTGTGTAGTGTAAGAATGACAGCAATAATGTCATTATCCTTTTTTCTGGAAAAGAAGGCCAGGTGGATTAGATTCTATATAGATATGTTACCAGGTGGATTGGATTCTGTGTAGATATGTCATCTGGTGGAATGTCTGAGAGAGAAAGACCCAACAAATCACCTAATAATGGGGCCTTATCAGCAAAAATGAAATGTGAGAAGGTAAATTTAAAGAGATTGCAAAGGCAGAAGGTTTTTTTTTTTTTAATCTTAATGCATTCAATGCATTAAGATCAAAATCATTCTGTGTGCAGCAGCCCCCCTCAGCCCCTCTAATACTTACCTTAGTCTCATCTCTGTCCAGCGATGTTGTCATGGCTGCCTGGGACTTCTCTCCTCACTGGCTGAGACAGAGTGCGGCGCCATTGGCTCCCGCTGCTGTCAATCAAAGTTAGTCGACCAATGATGAGAGAAAGGTGGTTGGGCCAGAATGGGGGCTCCATGTCTGAATGGACACAGGGAGCTGTGGCTCGGCTCAGGTGCCCCCATAGAAAGATGCTAGCTGTGGGGGGCACTCAACAGGAGGGAGGGGACAGGAGCACCAAAGAGGGACCCGAGAAGAGGAGGATCCGGGCTGCTCTGTGCAAATCCACTTCACAGGGCAGGTAAGTATAACATGTTTGTTATTTTTACCTAAAAAACAAGACTTTAATATCACTTTAAGGATCAAAAGTGTGCTATTTATTTTACAGTCCATACAAGGTAGCTGTTGAAGAATATATATCAGATTAAAGTTATGAGAAACTCAGAATTCTGTCTAGGCTTAAAAGTAAATAATCCCTTCACATAACTATAGTATAAGGTACCTGTCAAGGTTAACGAATTGGTTTACTTAGCAAAAAAAAATCCATTTCACATTCTGCTAGATCCTGTGCTTTGAAAGTTGTCAACATTTCAAAATGTGATGTAACAGAGAAACTGTGTCAGCAGGGTTTAATTCCAAGATCGCTGGTTATCAGTGAAAATGCATACACTATGCAAACTTTGGCCAATCGGGCGGAACATTCTCAGCCAAACAGTGGCTGCATCCATTCCAATGCAATCATTGTTCAGGTATCCTGCCAGGCACCAGCCGTGTCCATCAGAGTACAATAGCCACAGTGGGAGATTACTTCATCTGCAGGGTATAGCATGTGTGTATCCCCAGCAATGATTCAGGACTAAGCCCAGGAGTTGATGGACTCAGAGTGCAACACAATTGGGGCGTTTACTAAAACTGGTGCACACAGCATCTGGTGCAGCTGTGCATGGTAACCAATTTGCTTAAGATGAAGCTGATTGTTTACTGATTGCTGTTTGTCTCCCCTAATGTTTTGCATTGTACTTATATTATATCAAAAAACCCTTAAGCAAAAATGTTTACAAGTCCATAGATGAGGTACCTTTGAAAACATTTGTTTTCATCTGGTAATCCTGCTATTTACACACTTCCTCCCCAATGGGGGCTATGCTCATTCCTCCACTGTATCTTTGGAGAGAAATGCCCCCCCCCCCGCTGTCTCCTGGGAAACACACAGGTCCCATGAGATAGCGGGGACCAATTAGGATGTTCAGCGTGACTCGTGCATGCACAGTAGGGAATCGGGAAGTGAAGCCGCAAAGCTTCACTTCCTGATTCCCTCACCGAGGATGGTGGTGGCAGCTACCGAGAGCCGAGAGATTGATTGGCTTTGGCTGCCGACATCGCTGAACCCTGGGACAGGTAGGTGTCCATTTATTAAAAGTCAGAAGCTGCAGTATTTGTAGCTGTTGGCTTTTAATATTTTTTTTTTTAGGTGGACCTCCTCTTTAAGTGAATCTTGGCCTTTAATCTGTCTGTGGTACTGTGGTTATTTTTATAAAAAATTGATAGTGTTCTGTGTACAGTTAGTTTATTTCCCTTTAAATGAGTGTTAGAATTTTGCTCAAACAATATAAAATGATTGTGTAACATACTGTTGTACTGTTTTCTTAATTTAGTACAATTAAGATGATGAGCTATTCATACACTTTTTTTATGTTTCTCTTAATGAAAACCATGCTGTATTAACTTTCTTAGTACAAAAATGGCTACATTAGTTGTAATTTGGTGTCAGTTCATTTACCATAACAATATACTATCAAATCTGAACTAATGAAATAACATGGTTTTTAACAATAGCATCACACTGAATTTCCCCAGCTCCTCGTTAGCCCATAAATGATGTCAATTTTCGAACATGTGTTACAACACCCAATCAGCAAAGCCAACAATGAGTCTGTAGTGATTTCCTGCTTCATAGCTGCCTTAGAAAAGTCAGGTGCATGTCTCATTCAGCGCATTATGACAAGACATGTTAAATCTTTATATTTGTTTTGTCCATATGTTCCAGTAATTAAGCAGCTGCAAAAAGAACCTAATTGCCAGTACTGCACAAAACATTTTGTTTTTGTTTTTTATACATTCAAATTTTAGGAAAAAAGACAGGAATTTGCAATGACCTTTTCATGGACTGTATCTAGGTTAGTAAAAAGTAAGAATGTTGTATTTTTATCGGGCATATTTATAAAAGGTGGGCTGGTACAACTACTTTGGTGCCCTCTTGTCACAAAAGGCATGCCAGTTCAAATGCAATGACCACCATAGCCTGGCAAATTTGATTTTAAGTGTATGTGGCAAACCTTATTTTAGGTGTCTGTGTAGTGAATGTGCTAATACCAGTTTTCATGCTTTTCAGTACTGGGAGTATGATTTTAGATAGGTGCACCAAAAACTGACTACCTCTCCCAAAGTGCCAGTGCTAATGCTGATGTAACTGGACTCTTCAGCACCTCCAACTCCCCAATTAAATAGTACCAGCAAGGAGGGCTTAAGGAGGGTGGTTGCAGGAAAGAAAACCGCACCATCTATGGATGGCTTTAGTGAACTGGTTTTAGAGGTTCTTAGGAACCTTAACGTGGTTGTAAGCCCTTACACACCACTTTTACCTACAGGCAAGCCTATAATAAGGCTTACCTTTAGGCAGGGCTAATTTTAAGCTGGAACTTGGTGGAACTCAGTTCCACCTCCTCTGGCTAAAGCCCTTTGCTCCCTGCTCAGCACTATCACTTGTAAACACAGAAGTCCGATTTCTGTGTTTACAAGTGACAGCTTGTCTCTCAGCAGCTATCACAAATCTGATCTCCTCAGTGGCTGAGTGCAGGATGGGAGCTAAGGGAAATGTGGGTGCCTGGGGTGCTGTGCGGATGCCGACACCCCCACTGGATTATCTCCCTGCAAGTTGGAAAGGTGGAGCCATTTACAGTGTGCAAGGAGGCCCTGGAGCCAGCTGGGAAGAGGGGTGAAAGTGAGATGTGGATGGGGGAAGCAGAGGTAAACAGCTGTGGAAGAAGGCTGAACACTGCACTCTGTATGCAGTGCATCCCCTGAACTCTGCACGTTGCACACCCATGAACTCTGCACTCTGTACATAATGCACTGCTGGTATTTAATGCCCCTTTACGACCCTCCCACTGTTAGTGAAATATGACCACACCCAGTATTTGATGCTGTTTGCAGGGTGTGTGTGGGTGTCAAGGGGGTTTTGGGGGGGTCATGGTTGAGTTTCTGCACCTATTTTCTGAGAAAAAAAAAGCCCTGCCTTTAGGTATTGTGAAGATCTCCTAAACTTGCACCGTTTAGGAGATATTCACTGTATCAGCATGTGCCAATGTCATCGGCACATATGCACTGAAGTAATGTCTCGCTCATGCAGTTTCTTCAGATGCTGTGCCGTTACTGGCTGTTCCCACGCACCTGCGTGGGAGTGACGACATTGCAGCTCCGGCCAATCACAGCACTGGAGCCCACGAAACTCGGAAATAACCCGGGGAGACATGCCACCAGCCCCAGCAGTGTGCCAAAACCGATGCAGGGGCTTCTATCTATGTTTTTTTTTTTTTTTTGTTTTGTGGGTTTACAACCACTTTAACCAGTTCAATATATTCATGTGTGTTTTGTACTTCTAACCAGTTCAGCATGTGTAACTGTAACTATTACATTATTGTTCATATTAGACTAATACCAAATATAGACTTACAGTCAGTGATGTCTATATATCTAGAACATATTACAGAGATCAGTAGCTCAAGCCAAAACTCTAATCTTCATTCTTCCCCTCCTGCTGATCACTTGTGTCTAAGTTTCCAATAGGAGTCACTGTGCCCTAGGGAATAGAGGTGATAACCCTGTGCCCTAAGGAATTGGCGATAGAATCCTGTCATTTATTAGACTTTCTGACAATCCAGATCATGTTACACACAGTGTAATCAATGCACAAGCTTTTCTCAATGAAGTAAGGAAGGGCAGAACCGGCATTGGATATTTTTCTCAGACTCAGAGCTATTAAATCCCTCAGTGCCAGAAGTTGTCTACATGTGATAGCTGTGTTCTCTATCAAGATCAATCACAGCAGTGGCATAACTGGCCATGATTAGGCCACGTTCAAACTAACTGCATCCTTTCCTTGCAAAACTGTCTTTCCCAATGCTCCTCTCACAAAATTAAAAAACCCAGTTTTCCTATCAAAAATGTATAAATCTCAAGTATAAAAATGTATATACTTATAACAAAAAAGAAAAAGAAATTGCATTAACGCAAAACCATTATAGTAGTTTCCATTCAAAAATTGATCATGCTTTGATCATGCTAGGGCATGAGAGTGGGCTTCCTGTTAGTGAAGCCTGCAGCCTTTCTGCCAATTTGTAAACTGGTAAGTGGACATTGGGTAAGTGGTACATAAGTACGTGGGTTCTTATTTATATGGAGAAAGTCTTGATGGCATCACTAGACATACAGTGAACAGCATGATATTGTACATTTCATTAGGATATAATCCATACTACAACTGACTGACTTGTGATTAATGGCAGATGTCATAACCAACTAAACTTTTCCCTATATGTTAATGCGGCTTTACCATAGGAGAAATTTTAGCACATTTTAGCAGGAAAAAAATAGGCCTCTTGCAAAAGGAGAAGGAACCGAATAACTGGAGAGACTATATGAATAGGGGAATTTTTATAGCAAAGAGGTTGAATAATGAAAAAGCACAAACACCATAACAGATTGGTGCTGCTCCAAGCCTGCATTGTCAGTCTCCCAGGTTTACACTCTGTATTTAGGTGCTGGCAGAAATAGAGCACATCTCACTTCAAAATGTAATATTGCATGCAGATACCGCCAATGTAAGGTGAATAAAAAAACTTTTTTCAGCTCAGAACCCATCAGTCACACCCCTCTGACATGTTTCACCCACATTGGAATAAGTGTTGGGCGAATGCTTTGGGCCTAGGATAAGTTCGGCCTGATCATTGGCTGTTTGTCCATTCGGCGAATACTGGCTTGACTTAGCCAAATCATGGCTCATTGCTCATAGACTCACACAAGATCTCCAAAATACGCCCCTTTTTAACCAATGACACAACAAAGCTCTTAATTCACTTCCTGGTCATCTTTTGCCTCGATTACTGCAACTCCTTCCTTATTGGCTCTACATACTCTATCCCCCCTTCAATCCATCATTAATGCTGCTGCCAGACTCATCCACCTTACCAATCGCTCTGTGTCTGCTACTTCTCTCTGTCAATCCCTCCACTGGCTTCACCCAACAAATTTAATTCAAAATACTAACAACTACCTACAAAGCCATCCACAACTCTGCCCCCAGCTTCAACGCTGACCTAGTCTCAAAATATCAACCTAATCATTCTCTTCAGTCCTCTTAAGACCTCCTTCTCTCTAGGTCTCTCATCACCTCCCCCCATGCTCGCCTCCAGGACTTTTCCAGAGCCTCTCCAAGCCTATGGAACTCCTTACCCCAATCTGTCCGTTTATCTCCTACTCTATTAGCTTTTAGACGATCCCTTAAAACTCTCCTCTTCACAGAAGCCTATGCTACCCACACCTAACAACTTTTTTTTTTTCTTTTTAAACAATAGTTTTTTGTTTAATAACTTTTTATTAATGAAAAGGAAGTAACAGTGTACAAAGGATACAGTAATATCACACATACACAGCTTGTAAAACATAAAACCTTGGTGTAACAGTGCTTAACATATCTGTTGAGCGGATCGCACTCTCTTAATGCAGAGGCGTGTTTCCGTGGGCGTCATAGAACTGGCGCAAAGTAGGTGTCAAACTGGTCACCTAAAACATTTTGGTAAACAAATTCCTTATAGGAATATACAATAAAAGTGCAACATCACTGCGTCCGCCAATAGGGCGGGAAGGGAAGTATAGAAAAAGAAAGAGAGAGAAGGGGAGGTGGGGGGGGGGGGGGGGGGGGGGTAGGAGGGGGGGGGGGTCTGCTCCGGTGTGCACCCTGCTGTCACTTAACCTTATGTTGGCATATAAACTTTCAAGGCACAAAAAAGGGAAAAAAAACAAAAAAAAAACAAAAAAAATGAAAAGGAAAAGAATCTAAGTGGCTGGCGGGGCCATCAATTCCGAGTAGGCACTGGTGTATTTAAAGGCAAACCAACAGGACCATATTTGTCTACCCAAGTCGGGTTTATTTTTGAGGGAGTAGGTAAGGTCTTCCATATAGTATGTGTTATCTACCTCCTGCAGCCATTGGCGTAGGGAGGGAACAGTAGGCTGTTTCCAGTACCTGGGGATTAGAGCTTTAGCGGTGTTGAGTAAGTGTGGCGTAATCGATTTTTTATATGGTCCTAATGGAGTGCTAGTGCAATGCAGTAATACCACCCATGGGTCATTGACAATCTCGTGACCTTGTATTTCTTTTGCCCAGTGTAGTATAGATGTCCAGTACGGTCTTATAAGTGGGCAAGACCACCAAATATGTGCATGAGAGGCCTGCTCTCCACAGCCCCTCCAGCAAAGAGGCGATGTCTCCGGGAAAGTTCTGTGTAGATTAAGTGGCGTATGGTGCCATCTTGTGAGAAGCTTATAATTGACGTCCGCTGTTCTGGATGCTGTGGAGGAGGAGCAAGTTAGTTGCAAGATGGTAGTTTTTTGCTCGTCACTTAGATCTTTATTGAGGTCTCGTTCCCATTTTGCTAAGAAAGTGGGGTGTTCTGTGGTAGATAAGCTCCGGAGAGCTTGATAGAAGTAGGAGATAGGTTTCTCCACTGGTTGGGGGTCGGCAAAGGCAGCTTCTATGAGAGATAAGTCAGAGAGTGAGCGTAGAGGTTTCGGTAGAGATCTAACAAAGGCTGATAGTTGCCGATATCTCCAGTGGTCCATGGGTGTCGGTATTTTCTGTAGGATTAGGGATGAGATAGGTATCAGGCCCTGCTGGTTCGTTACTTGGTGCAAAAGAGGTGCTGTGTCCAGGTTCCATTTGTGTATTGAGGGGTCTATATTGCCAGGAGGGAAAAAGTTGTGTCCCGTTAGGGGCATCAAGGGGGAGTTGTGTCGCCATTTATGTCTCTTACACAATTGGTCCCAGATCTTAAGGGATGCCAAGGTGAGAGGGGAGGTCTGAGAAGCCAGAGATCTAAAGCGGTTAGGAATCCATATTTGGGAGGAAAGGTCAGTGCCACTGAGGGATAGCTCTAGGTCAACCCAGAGCTTCTTGTATCTGTGATATTTCCAGTCCGACAACCTATTAAGCATCACTGCATTGAAATATTGTCTAATATCTGGGAGAGCTAAGCCCCCCTGGCGTTTAGGTCTTATAAGAAGACTTCTAGCCAGCCTAGGGCGCCTCCTGTTCCAAATATATTTCGTTAGTAATGTGTCAAGTAGGGTGAAGAAACTTGCTGGGATTCCAAAAGGAATCATCTGAAAGAGAAATAGTATTCTAGGTAGGATGTTCATCTTGACCACACTAATGCGTCCCAACCACGAGTGAGCGAGCTGTGTCCATTTCTGGAGATCAGATCTAATTGTGTTAAGGAGAGGCAGGTAGTTGCTACAGAATAGGGACTTCAGGTTAGGGGTGAGGTAGATTCCTAGGTATTTAATTTTATTCTTCTGCCAACTAAAAGGATAGGATTGTTGCAGTTGTGATGCCAACCGTTCTGGTACTGTAAGGTTCAATATTTCTGACTTGTGCATATTAATTTTAAAGTTGGAGATTAAACCGTACGTATTGAATGCTTGCATGAGATTGGGGAGGGAAATTAGTGGTTGTTGGACAAAAAACAAAATGTCGTCTGCATAGGCCGCATACTTGTGTTCGGTGCCGTGTACTTTTATACCGTGTATGTTGGGGTTATTTCTGATCAGGGCTAAGAAAGGTTCTAGGGATATGGCGAATAGGATAGGAGACAGGGGGCAGCCTTGTCGGGTACCATTGTAGAGTGTAAAGGGATTACTTAGGGTGCCATTTATCCGTATTTGGGCCGTGGGATGGTTATATAGCGCGGCTATGTGGGCTAGGAGGGATGGGCCCACTCCTAGGTATGAAAGTGTTGCAAGGAGGTATTCCCAGTCCACCCTATCAAACGCCTTCTCCGCGTCAGTGGAGAGGAGCAGGGTGGGCTGGGAAGACCCCCTCGCGTGCGAAATCAGGGACAGGGTGCGGAGGGAGTTATCACGTGCCTCTCTACCCGGAATGAAGCCTGTTTGGTCTGGGGATATCCATTGGGGTATGAGGGGTAACAATCTGTTTGCAATAACCTTGGCATAGAGTTTGGCGTCAATATTCAGGAGGGAAATGGGTCTGAAGCTCCCGCAATTGCTTGGGTCCTTGCCCGGTTTTGGTATGACAGTGATATGCGCGTGAAGGGTCTCAGGTCTGAGAGGTACTCCCCTGGAGTTAGCATTTGCATAGGAGGCGAGGCGGGGTAATAATATTTCGGTAAAGGATCTATAGTACAGTACCGTAAAGCCATCTGGCCCGGGTGCCTTTCCGTTAGCCATTGCCTTCAATGCGGTGCTAAGTTCAGTTGTGGTGAATTCGCCCTCCAATGTGGCTAAAATGTCTGGGGCTATCTTGGGAAGATTGGCATGTTCCAGATAGTCCTTAATAAGGCTTGCTCTAGTGGCTTGCTCCGGGACTGTATGTTGTACATGGTACAAGTGTTGGTAAAATTCCTGGAATTCCTTAGCTATCCCTGGTGTGTCATATACAAGTGTGTCCGTGGGGGTCTTAATTTTTTCTATGAATGAGGCTGCTTTTTTCTGCTGAAGGGAGCGCGCTAGTAGTCGGCCTGGTTTGTTTCCTCCCTCATAGTAGCGGTGGGCCACTATGCGGAGATGTTTTTTCTGTTCAGAGTGAAAGAGTGATTTTAACTCCTCCCGTTTCAGTGTCAGTGCGTGAAGTGCTGCTAGGGACTGCTTGGCTTTATGTTGTTGTTCTAAGGTGCCTATTTCCGCAATTAGCGCGTTCTGTTTGTGTATGCGTTCCCTCTTTTTTCTAGAGCCTAGTACAATCAGTTTACCTCGCATGTGCGCTTTGTGCGCCTCCCATAGTATGCTGGGTGATGTGTCCGGTAGGGTGTTATCTCTGAAATATAATCTTAGTTCCTTACTTAGCATCTCCCTGTCAATTTCATCAGTAAGAAGGTTATCATTCAATTTCCAGTTGGTGGTGCGTAATGGGGTGGAGGGTATTTTTATGCTTAATGTAATGGGGGCGTGGTCAGAGATGGTGACAGTTTCAATCGATGTTTTTGTAACCAGGGGGAGGTGGTGGTGGTCTATCATAAAAAGGTCAATCCGTGAGTAAGTAAGGTGTACTTGGGAATAATGTGTGTAGTCTTTTGCCTTTGGGTGCATGATTCTCCATGCGTCCATCAGCTGCGTCTCGTGTAGGCACTTGCGTACATGTAGCAAGCTTCTATAGGGTACACATGATTTGCCTTGGGAGGTGTCTAGGCTAGGTTCCAGTGGTAAATTGAAGTCACCCGCTAGAAGAATACATCCGTGAGCAAAATCTCTGAGTTTTTTGAGAGTGGAGCTTAGGAAGCTGGCCTGATCGCGGTTGGGAGCATAAAGTGTGGCCAAGGTGCATGGCATGCCATATAGTGTACCTTTTAGGAACAGGAAGCGCCCGGCAGGGTCACTCAATGTAGAGTCTAGGGTAAATGAAGAGCCCCTACGAAGCCCGATGGCTACCCCTTTGGCTTTGTGAACATCTGATAGACTGTAATACCAGGTGGGGTATTGGGGGGAGAAGAGGCGCACAGGTGTATTGTGCGTGAGGTGGGTCTCCTGCAGGTAGACTACATCCCCCTGCAGGCGAGCCAGTTCTCTGTAGAGAGAGTGTCTCTTACCTGGGGCATGGAGGCCCCTCACATTGAGGGAAATTAGATTTGTGGCAGCCATCGGATCTCCGCAAGGGTGTCCATTTCTTTGACATCACCAGGGTGCACTGTCCGGAGCAGCAGAGGACAGGGGTGGGAAGAGGGGGTGACAAGGGAGGGGGGGGAAAGAGTAGAAAGGAAAAGAGCAAATACATAGGTAAAACACTTGGAGCATGTAAACCGCAGACTCTAGTGGTATCAGGTCTGCAAATGTACGCATATACCTGCGTAGCAAAACGGGGGGCGTTCCCCCGAGCCACCACCGCACAGGCCGCCGCCCCTGGAGGGGCGGGGGCCTGCAGGCCGAGGCCCGGGAGGCACCCCCCATAGGGGGGGGACGACGTCTTGGCCATGGAGCGCGACCCACCTAATCGGTTTGGGTCCCAGTCCATCACCCCGGCGCCGACCCTTCGGTAGTTTAAAGTATCACATTCGTCATAAAAATATAGCAACTCAAACACATTCGTGGATGGGCATAGGGATTGTGCAAAAGTGGAAAATAAAATAAAATACAGTGCAATAAGAGGGGGGGGGATAAGCACATGTTCATATGAAAATAAAAATAAGAGAGATATGGCAAACTGAGCCAGGGTACGGGGCAGAACAGGCCTAAGCCTCACTATCAGTGTCAGGTTGGGCGGCAAGTTCACTGAGGCCGTCGAAAAATATCTAGGCCTAGGAGCCTCAGGACATTCCCGGTTTCCACGCATGGCGGGTGGATAAAAAAGGAAACACAAAAAAAAAAAAAAAAAAAGGAGAACTAGATATAGTAAAAAGTAGTAACTGAAAACTGAAAAACAAAAAGAGCGGGGCAACACCGGTAGGTTATACTTGCGTCCCAGAGAGATAGGCCCGGCCGGGCATTAAGATCCAGGGTGAAGTGCGGTTCTCAGGTTTGCCGAGGAGAGGTCTCCGCTTGTGGGGAATGCTGCTTTCGGTCTGTCTTCTGCCATCTTTGTTCCGCGTTGTTGGGGAGCGGGGGCATGACGTCTTGCCAGCCCGGTAGTTCCGGCGGGGAGATGTTGAGATCTTCGCAAAACTTGTCCAGCTCCTCCGGGAACCGGAGAATGGCAGTCTTCCCATCTCTGCGCGCTATGAGAGCCGCGGGGAAACCCCAGCGGTAGGTAATGGCAGTTGTGCGTAGGAGCTCTGTCAGCGGGCGTAGGGCCCTTCGGCGTTCCAATGTTTCCCGGGCTAGGTCGGGGAAAAAGGATAGCGTTGCGCCGTCGAAGTCTAGTGCTGGCATGGAGCGTACCTTCTGCATGATGCGTTCCTTTTCCTCGAAATAATGCACTCTGCATATCACGTCACGAGGGGTGTCTGTCGCAAGGTTACGCGGGCGGAGGGCCCTGTGCACCCGGTCAAGTTTCAGAGGAAAGTCCGGTGCTTGGCCTAGCAGGCCATTAAAGATGCCGCGCACGGACGGGAGTAAGTCTTCGTCCCCCGTGGCCTCCGGGAGGCCACGGATGCGGATGTTGTTTCTCCGGTTACGGTTCTCCTGGTCCTCGATCTTGTAGAGGGCCATCCTGTGTGCTATGGCCAACGATCTGGTGGTTGCCTGGAGGTTCCGGATGGCCGTTGCGTGTCTGTCTAGGCGGTTTTCAGTCTCCTCCACGCGGTCGAGGACCTGTGAGAGATCCGCTCTCACTGCCGAGACCTCCCTTTTGATGGAGCGTTCGAGTCCCAACAGCATTGAGGCCAGTTCCGACTTAGTGGGGAGCCCGCTAACCAGGGCTGCTACCTCCGATTGACGGGACACGCTCCCCTCGCCCTCTGAGCCGGCTGATGAGGCTGGTGAATGATGTCTGGTCCCCGTCCTGCGGCGGGGGGCGGAGTCCGCGCCCAAACTTCCACCGCGTGGAGAGCGGCCTAGGCCGTCCATGTCCTCTGTCTCCTCTGGGTCCATTAGGAACCTTTTTATGGAGCTTGTAGACGGGTTTTTCTTGGGTAGCGACTTGGCAGGTCTCTTACCCATCCTCCTGTGTGAGTTGTGGGTTCAGTGCGAATAAAAAGATGCTAAAATCAATGGGTCGGCGGCGGAGCTCAGGAGAGAAGCGTCCTCACCGCTGCATGTCCAGACCACGCCGTTTCTCTATGTTTTAAACAACAATTTTTTCATTTTATCCATCTGATCATCCCCCACAGCTACTACCCTTTGTTCCACTTGACCCTCCCTTCTAGATATAACAGGGCTCTGTTCATTGATACTAGCGAGTTAGTGTGCTATAATGTGCTATTGTAATTCTATTGTGAGTGTAGAGTGTCAGTGTGGTGTGCATATAGTGATAGTGCAGTGTCAGTGTAGTATGTCCATGCAGTTTTACTGCAGTATATTGAAGTGTGTCAGTGTAGTGTGTCAGGGCAGTTTTGCTTCAGTGTCAGTGTAGTGCGTCCAAGCAGTTTTACTGCAGAATATTGAAGTGTGTCAGTGTGGTGTGTCAGGGCAGTTTTACTGCAGTATATTGAAGTGTGTCAGTGCAGTTTTACTGCAGTATATTGAAGTGTGTCAGTGTAGTGTGTCAGGGCAGTTTTACTGTAGTTTCAGTGTAATGCGCCCGTGCAGTTTTACTGTAGTATATTGAAGTGTGTCAGTGTAGTGTGTCAGGGCAGTTTTACTGCAGTGTCAGTGTAGTGCATCCGTTCAGTTTTACTGCAGAATATTGAAGTGTGTCAGGGCAGTTTTACTGTTGTGTCAGTGTAATGCGTCCGTGTAGTTTTACTGCAGTATATTGAAGTGTGTCAGTATAGTGTGTCAGGGCAGTTTTACTGCAGTGTCAGTGTAGTGCATCTGTTCAGTTTTACTGCAGTATATTGAAGTGTGTCAGTGCAGTTTTATTGCATTATATTGATGTGCGTCAGTGGAGTCTGTCTGTGTAGTGCAGTGTTTTAAATCGCATTACATAACATTTAGTGCTGTATACAATGCTGTAAACCCCCCTTTTTTTTTGGTTGCTGCGTTATTTTTTATGTTTTTTGTCCCATGCCTGCCCCTTTTTTTAAATTGATTGTGAGACACAGTTTTCTGTCACCAGGCAAGAGTGGACATGTTCAGTCCACAGGCAGGGCACCATTTTCTCTGTTTAGTGATGTTGCCCATGCTATCCAGCCACAGCATGCAGAAGAGGTGTTGGACTGGCTTACTAAACCATTCTCCGCATCCTCTATAACACAAGCAGATACTAGTGCACAGTCCACTGCAGCTGCCAGAGTGGCTTATTACGTGGAAGGCAATGTTGTGGCATCAAATGTGTCAATAAATACAATCAGTGCAACCTCCACTTCTTGTGAATGTGATACAAAATAATATAAAAACTCTAAATACAACACAACACACTAAGTGGTATTTACTGAATCAAGTACACACTATATGAGGATAAGGATGGGCAGAACACCCCCCTGTTCAGTTCACAGCAGAACTCCTGAACAAGGGAAATGGGAAATGTTCTAATCCAAACCGCAAACCCCATTGAAGTCTATGGGAGCTGAACAGGAAAAATCTAAAGTGCCCATTTTGAAGGCTTATATGCAAGTAATTGGCCATAAAAGGGGTATGGGGGACATGTATCAATAAAAAAAAAAAAAAAAACAACCATTTTTGCAGGAGCAGTTTTTATCAGTTTAAATTTTAATTATGCTTAAATTACAATAAAATTGAAAAATTCCTTTAAATTTAGTGCCTGGTGGGTCCCCTTAATGTGCCTTTAACCACTTCAGCCCCGGACCATTTGGCAGCCAAAGGACCAGAGGTCTTTTTTCAATTTCGCACTGCACTACTTTAACTGGTAATTGCGCGGTCATGCAATTTTGTAACCAAACGAAATTTGCGTCCTTTTCTTCCCACAAATAGAGCTTTCTTTTGATGGTATTTGATTGCCTCTGTGATTTTTATTTTTTGCGATATAAACGGAAAAAGAGCGAAAATTTTGAAAAAAAAAGAGATTTTCTACTTTTTGTTATAAAAAAAATCTAATAAACTCAATTTTAGTCAAACATTTGGGCCAAAATGTATTCAGCCACATGTCTTTAGTAAAAAAAAAATGCCAATAAGCGTATATTTATTGGTTTGCGCAAAAGTTATAGCGTCTACAAACTAGAGTACATTTTCTGGAATTTACACCGCTTTTAATTTATGACTGCCTATTTCATTTCTTGAGGTGCTAAAATGGCAGAGAAGTACAAAACCCCCCCAAATGACCCCATTTTGGAAAGTAGACACCCCAAGCTATTTGCTGAGAGGCATGTTGAGCCCATTGAATATTTTTTTTTTTAGTCCCAAGTGATTGAATAAAGACAAAAATAAAAAAGATTTTTTTTTTTTTTCAAAAAGTTGTCACTAAATGATATATTGCTCACACATGCCATAGTTATATGTGGAATTGCACCCCAAAATACATTTTGCTGCTTCTCCTGAGTATGGGGATACCACATGTGTGGGACTTTTTGGGAGCCTAGCCGCGTACGGGGCCCCGAAACCCAAGCACCGCCTTCAGGATTTCTAAGGGTGCAAATTTTTGATTTCACTCCTCACTACCTATCACCGTTTCGAAGGCCATAAAATGCCAAAATAGCACAAAACCCCCCCAAATGACCCCATTTTGGAAAGTAGACACCCCAAGCTATTTGTTGAGAGGCATGGTGAGTATTTTACAGCTCTCATTTGTTTTTGAAAATGAAGAAAGTAAAGAAAAAAAAAAAATTTTTTTTTTCTTTTTTCAATTTTCAAAACTTTGTGACAAAAAGCGAGATCTGCAAAATACTCACAATACCTCTCAGCAAATAGCTTGGGGTGTCTACTTTCCAAAATGGGGTCATTTTGGGGGGTTTTATGCCATCTGGGCATTCCATGGCCTCCGAAACTGTGATTGGCAGTGAGAAGTGAAATAAAAAAATTACACCCTTAGAAAGCCTGAAGGCGGTGATTGGTTTTTGGGGTTCCGTACGCAGCTAGGCTCCCAAAAAGTCCCACACATGTGGTATCCCCGTACTCAGGAGAAGCAACAGAATGTATTTTGGGGTGTATTTCCACATATGCCCATGACATGTTTGAGCAATATATCATTTAGTGACAACTTTTTGTAAAAAAAATATATATTTTTTTTTTTTTCATTATTCAATCTCTTGGGACAAAAAAAAAAAATATTTAATGGGCTCAACATTGCTCTCAGCAAATAGCTTGGGGTGTCTACTTTCCAAAATGGGGTCATTTGGGGGGGGTTTGAACTGTCCTGGCATTTTATGCACAACATTTAGAAGCCTATGTCACACGTCACCCACTCTTCTAACCACTTGTAGACAAAGCCCTTTCTGACACTTTTTGTTTACATGAAAACATATTTTTTTTTTGCAAGAAAATTACGTTGAACCCCCAAACACTATATATATTGTTAAAGCAAAGGCCCTACAGATTAAAATGGTGGGTGTTGCATTTTTTTTTTCCACACAGTATTTGCGCAGCGATTTTTCAAACGCATTTTTTGTGGAAAAAATACACTTTTTTTTATTTTAATGCACTAAAACACACTATATTGCTCAAATTTTTGATGAAATAAAAAATATGATCTTAGGCCGAGTACATGGATACCAAACACGACATGCTTTAAAATTGCGCACAAACACGCAGTGGCGACAAACTACATACATTTTTAAAAGCCTTTAAAAGCCTTTACATGATACCACATTAGATTCACGGAGGAGGTCTACTGCTAAAATTACTGCCCTCGATCTGACCTTCGCGGTGATACCTCACATGCATGGTGCAATTGCTGTTTACATATGACGCCAGACCAACGCTTGTGTACGCCTTTGCGCAAGAGAAGGGGGGGCAGGGGTGCTTTTTTTTTTTTTTTTTGTTTTTTTTTTTATTTATTTAGCTTTTTTATTTTATTTTTAAACTGTTCCTTCCATTTTTTTTCTTTGTTATGATTTTTATTGTTATCTCAGGGAATGTAAATATCCCCTATGATAGCAATAGGCAGTGACAGGTACTCTTTTTTTGAAAAAATTGGGGTCTATTAGACCCTAGATCTTTCCTCTGCCCTCAAAGCATCTGACCACACCAAGATTGGTGTGATAAAATGCTTTCCCAATTTCCCAATGGCGCGGTTTATATCCGGGAGGGGGGACATTCCCTCCCACTGCTTGTAAAAGCAGTCTAGAGGCTAATTACCGCTAGAATTGCTTTTACATGAAAGCCGATCACTGGCTGAAAAGAATGATACCAAGATGATACCTAAACCTGCAGGCATCATTCTGGTATAACCATTCAAAGTCCAGCAACATACTGGACATATATTGTAATCTTTTTTTTTTCATGCAGCCTCTTGGCTGAACGAAAAAAAGAGATTGATTGGTGGGTATGCCCACCATTAGAATACCTCCCTTCATCCACCCACTTCTAATGATGGGCATACATGCACCATTTATATATGCCGATGCATGGGGGCATCCTCCCGCAAAAGTTATGCCGTGTACACACGGTCGGAATTTCGACCGTATGTACGTGGCATTAGGAGCCAATCGCTCCCCCCCCCTGCTGCCCCCATGCTTCGGCATATATGCTCTTTTTTTTAACTGTGGTGGTGAAATCACCTCCTACAGCGTTGGAGTCGCGGCTTTATGTATCGTGGGAGCAAACGCTGTTGCTGTCAAGATAAATAAATCCGCGTTGCAACTGAATGGCGCACCTGAAAACAAAAAAATGCTCAACACTAAAACACACAGTAAACAAAATTACATACCTGAAAAGCAAGCATGATAAAACATAATAAAACATAATAAAACATAATAAAACATTGCAGAATAGAATGGAGTAAAAAAAGAGCAACAATAGAGAGAGAATAGAGTGAGAGAGAGAACAATAAAACGACAACTATTTTATTTTTTTTTATTTTTTTGAGATTCACAGGTAAAAAAGCTCCTGACTGAAGCGACTGAATCAAAACGCTACCACAAAAAAAATGTTAGCGATCGCAGGGATCAGGCCTGACTCTGCGAACGCTGCAGTTATGTGTGCTTAGTGTTTTGTAAGTGACAGTGATCGATCGATACTGCACTTGGGTGGGCTGGGCTGGGCGGAGGGGGAAAACGCAGGTGCTAGCAGGTATCTGGGCTGATCCCGCTAACAATGCGTTTTTTTTTGGAACCCTAAACTGCTGGGACGCTAGTATAGATCTGATCAGATCAGATATTGATCTGTTCAGATACTGTGCCACTAAGGGAGGTGTATGCTTTGTGCGTGGGTGTTTGCGGTACTGGCACTAACCTGGGGCGACGCAGACCTTATTTGACCCTAAAACCTAATTGATATCACCCGCCGGGCGATCAGGGGGTTAAACCGTTATTGGGTAATAAATGGCGGGTGCCCTGACAGTATAAAAAACAAGCTAACTAACCAGCGTCACCCGTAACAGTAATACAAAAAAAAACTGGTTACCTAGCGACACTAATGCAGCGATCAGAAAAACGATCGCTTAGTGACACTGGCAAAAGGGGGTGAAAGGGTTAACTAGGGGCAATCAGGGGGTTAAACCTTTATTAGGTAATATATGGGGGTACCTGACGCTATATAAAAACCTGACGGGGAACCTAAATAACGAAATAACTAACTGGCTAACCAGCGTCACCAGTGACAGTTATACAGTGATCACTGGTGAAAGGGTTAACTCTAGGGGCAATCAGGGGGTTAAAACCTTTATTTAGGTTGTAATATGGGGGTACCTGACCTATAAACCTATTTATGAACCTATATAAACATGGCGGTTACCTAAAAAAAAAAAAAATGGTTACCTAGCGACACTAATGCAGCGATCAGAAAAACGATCGCTTAGTGACACTGGCAAAAGGGGGTGAAAGGGTTAACTAGGGGCAATCAGGGGGTTAAAACCTTTATTAGGTAATATATGGGGGTACCTGACGCTATATAAAAACCTGACGGGGAACCTAAATAACGAAATAACTAACTGGCTAACCAGCGTCACCAGTGACAGTTATACTGTGATCACTGGTGAAAGGGTTAACTCTAGGGGCAATCAGGGGGTTAAAACCTTTATTTAGGTTGTAATATGGGGGTACCTGACCTATAAACCTATTTATGAACCTATATAAACATGGCGGTTACCTAAAAAAAAAAAATGGTTACCTAGCGACAGCAGTGACACTAATACAGCGATCAGAAAAACGATCGCTTAGTGACACTGGCAAAAGGGGGTGAAAGGGTTACCTGGGGGGCAATCAAGGGGTTAAACCTTTATTAGGGGGGGGTGGGGGGCTACCTTGGACCTAAAACTAACTGCCCTGACAGTTATTACAGTCACACTGACACTAAATGCAGTGATCAGTAAAAAAATGATCACTGCAATTAGTGACACTGTGACTGGGGGGGGAGGGGGTGATCTGGGGGGTGATCAGGGGGTGACAGGGGGGTGTTTTGTGTGCCTATGTGTACTGGTGTCAGTGTACTGTTTGTGCACTAACCTTTAGATGTTCACAGCTCGGCGTTCCGGTCACATAGACCGGCGCACCGAGCGTGACATCACTTCCTCTGCCTGTGTTTTGATTGACACAGACAGAGGAAGCATCTGATTCGCCAGGAGCGATCGCGAGGGGGTGGCCAGAAACCACTGGCCGTCCCCTCATCCCGGATCGCTCCTGAAGCGATCCCGACCGTCCCCGCCGGCCGGGGGGGGTCCGATCGGACCCCCCACCCGCCGGAAGAATGGCACGTACAGGTACGTGGTTCTGCCTGTACGTGCCATTCTGCCGACGTATATATACAGGGGGCGGTCGGCAAGTGGTTAAAGTAGCACAACCATAGCATGCATAAAATGCGCTGCAGCAAAAATTACAGTCTCTCGATGTAAATCCATCATCAATCATGATATACTTTGTTCATTTTTAATTTCAGGGCTTTACAATCACTTTAAAGTAGAATTGGGGAGGGTTCAAGCAGTGTGATAGTGATAGCTTATTAGCTGATTATATCTTAACTAACTTAGTCAAGTGCAAATGAAAGGTATGTTATACTTCAATTGATACTTGCGTGGAAGAAAAAAAACATCTACTAGGGTTCAATTACATTAGCACGTGGCTTGTTTTAAATTATTTTGTGGGATCAAATGTCAAATTAATGAACTTCATTATTTATATCATTTTTTATTTTAACATTAAAAGAGGAACATTATAACAAGTCTTTTCTTTATCTACATTGTTTTACTTTGTATGCTTCACCTTCTTATTTGCATTAAAATATCCATATAATGCAGCTGCAGGTTTTTTTCTTTTTTAACAAATTATGAAGGTCACAAACAGCAATAATTTATTCCTTTTGTAGGGCTGCCAAATAAATAAAACATGTTGTTCATTTTCATTGTAGATGTCCGTGCATATCATTTCACTGTTCTATGCCTTGTCATGCAGTGATTTTACAGTGAAAAGTAACTGGCAATTTAATACATTTATTAAAGTTATAATGTTTTTTGTTTTAAACTTGAAAATTAATACCAACGCTGATATTATACTAAGGAATCCAAAATGCAAATTGTGGATATGTAAGGTCATGTTATTAAAAATAGCTTACAATTAGGGATGATCAAACCTAGTTGGGGTTAGTTTGAGCAGAGTTTGCTGAACCCAGCAGGAAATCCATGAATCCCTAACATAGCACTGAATCACATTAAAGTCCACAGAGGACTAAACTGGCTATTGTACTGGTCTTTACATCATAAATACCTGTTTTGCACAGAGCAGCCCAGACCCACCTGGTCTAGGGCCCCTCAATTTTGCTCCACCTCTTCTGCAAGTGCCCCCATAGGAAGCCCCTTCTTATGGGGGCACCCAATCCTTTTTCACCCTGCCTGCATCTGTAAACACAGTGTGTCTCACCCCCCCCCCCATCCCTTGTCCTTTTTATTGACAGCAGCAGGAGCCAATGGCCCCAATTGCTATCAATCTGCCCTGTGAGGAGGGAGAGAGCTGAGAAATCCAGCGGCTCCTGGGCACAACGCTGGACTGAGTTCAGGCTCAGGTAAGTATTTAGAGGGGGCTGTGGGGGAGTAACATTACATACGTTTTTTACCTTATTGCAGAGAATGCATTAGGTTAAAAAAAAAAAAAATAAGTCCTTACAACCACTTTAAGACCAATAGCCAAAATATTGTTAAAATAGGGCATGGGTTTCCCTTAAAATTCATAGAAGAACCTTTCCAAGCATGAAGCCTGGGTGGCCAGGAAAGGACAGTAATGCCCCATACACATGATCAGACATTGATCGGACATTCCGACAACAAAATTCATGGATTTTTTCCGACGGATGTTGGCTCAAACTTGTTTTGCATACACACGGTCACACAAAGTTGGTCGGAGACTGCGAACGCCAAGAACGCGGTGACGAGCCGAGAAAAATTAAGTTCAATAGCCAGTGTGGCTCTTCTGCTTGATTCCTGCTTGATTCTGCTTGTGGAACTGTGCGTCGGAATTGTGTACACACGATCGGAATTTTGTTGTTGGAAAATTTGAGATCCAGATCTCAAATTTTGTGTGACGGAGATTCCGATGGAAAATGTCTGATGGAGCCTACACATGGTCGGCAGTTCTAACAAAAAGCTCCCATCGAACATTTTCCATCAGAAAATCAGACCATGTGTACGGGGCATAAGTGTGTGCCTCCCTTGCAAGGAACCTAGTCCCAGTGTTGAAACAAACAAAGACACACACATCAAAATATCTTTCAGAAGGGTTTTAAACTCTGTCAGGTTTTTGTTGCTATCCACACTGGAGAGATTTCCCCTCACTTCCTGTGCTTGTGACATCCTGTGTATCAAGACTTTAGAGGGCGTCATAAGTACCTGAAATAAGGGAAAAGCTTAATAGGAAAAATTGCATTTCTTTATGTGTGCCTTAACGTGTGTGTAAAGCCAAACTGTTTTGTTTAAGATACAATAGGGACTACTAAACTACTACTGGAAATCCATCCTCTGTCTGATCAACAGGTTAAACTGTTTGCCCATGCTCTAGATCAGGGAACTACAAACTACGGCCCTCCGGCTGTTGCAGAACTACACGTCCCATGACATCCACAGACATGGCTAGGCATGATGGGAATTGTAGTTCCTGAACAACTGGAGGAACGTAGTTTGGAGACCCCTGCTCTAGATAAAGGTCTGTCTGACTTCTCTTTGACCCTTCAGGCTCAAAACTATTTATGGTAATTGTTTGGACTGTGTTTGTATTATTGTATTTCTGTCTGTCTGAGCTGCTTGTCTGTGCGTATTTTCACCTGCTTGAACTCTGGAGTCTGTTTTGTAATCTGTTTGTGCTTATTCGGCCTGGTGACTTTGCCAGTTTCCTGTTCTCTCCATCTCCTATCACTTCCGGTGGGATCGTGGGTATTTAAGACGCTTACATTGGCGGCAATCCGTCACATGTGTCTTGCTGCCTGAGATGCGGTGTACCATCATCTCACATCACAACTGCCATTCCATCATCTAGCTATTCTGATTAATCTGCTTGTTTTGTTCTCAGGTAAGAGCCTCTATGGGTTAGTTGTTATCTAATCTAGGAATGTAACTAATAAGCAGCCATTTTATTGCCATTATGCCTTATGCTTTTGCATTGGCTATATAAATAGCTATCTATCATTAGATTATTGATCTGCTTAAAAATAGTACTATGTTATTATTTGTTTTATTTTATCCTATTGGCCCACATTCTATCTAAGTAGACTAACTCTGCCTATTTAATACAAAGACATTATCACTTTATATTATCAGATACTGTAAATTAATTGCCTATTTTTCAAGCTTAAGCTTCAATCACTATTGATATCAATATCATGTTAAACTTAGACTTCCAGGTATATTAAGCACTAGTGCTATATATATATATATATATATATATATATATATATATATATATATCTACGATATATTTTTATTACCTACATTTCTTGATATTTTTTATTATTATATCATTATTTTTATTTATTTTTATATACATTATATTTAATTATTAATTAATAATACTATCTACGTTTTCTTTATATTTTGGTCCATTAATTTGGACCACTAAAATAAAAATAAAAATAAAATATATCTAAATATAAAAATAAGTTTATGTAGAAAGCTAAAAAAATATAATTATAAACAGTACTAAAGTATAATTTATTATTTTTTAGATTACTGTTGCTGTTTACATTTTGACGGGCAGGCACGATCCAATCTCCCCTCTGGCAGCCCAGCTGGGATCTGACTCCTAGTGGGAACTGGGTGTGGTTATCTGCGTCACCTGTGATGTGGTGGAGCAATCAGAGGCGCATGTGGTTATTAATTATTTTAAGGACCAGGTAGGCACAATAACTAAATGTATAAGAACAACTGATCATGTTAATACCCAATGTGACCACAATAAAGTTTAATAATTTTCTTGATGATGTATCAATTAATGTATTTTATTATACTAATGATATGTTTATTCTATGTAATATAGATGAAATCTGTGATATATGCAAAACCTTGATGAAGCAATCATGCAAAACATGTTGGTTCTGCTTATCAACGCATCAGATTACGATTATCAAGTATTGTCTCATGGTCCAGGACTTAAAGTGGTTCTAAAGCCTTTTTTTACCTTAATGCATTCCTGAGCCCTCATTCGATCCAGTGCTGTGCAAATCTGCACCTCTTCTCTCCCCTCACTTAGGGGTCTCGCTGGCTTTACTGGGCCATTGGCTCCCAGTGCTGTCAATCAAAGCCAATATAGAGGGAGTGGGGGGTGGGGCTGAGTCCTGCTGTCTGTGTTAATGGACACAGGAGCTAGCACACACTGGACAGAGAGGTGGGGCAAGGAGTGCCGACAGGGGACCCGAAAAGAGGAGGCTCACGGCCGCTCTGTGCAATGTTTGTTATTTTATTCTATTTTTTTACCTTTACAATCACTTTAAGGTTCTCTGCTGCAGGCAGTTGTGGAGAATAGGCTCATTCAGGCTGGGATGCCTGCACAAGGTCACCACAATTTGGGCCATGAAAGAAAGAGACCATTACTGGTTGGCTACTCTTTAGAATCCTGGATATAAGAAAAAAAATGGCAGATGCCACGGTGACATCTAAGAGGGAGCAACACATGTGCCACTTAGAGGAGGTGCTTCAGAAGAACCTCTTGACCACATTTACAGAGATTATTCCTCTTGTGGCCAATGTGTCTCTAATCCACTGATTGCTGAAAGGAGGAGAAGTAGTGGCGGTGGCTGCCTCAAGTTAGTTTGCGGTTTTTGGACTTAAAGATGATTTTACTGAGCAGCTTGCAAATCAAACCCAGGGCAATTTGCTTCACTTCCCTACTTACAATGTGAAAAAAAAGAAGGTAAAGTTAGATAGAGAATTCAAATTCTTGAATAAAAATGCATGTAATTCATTTGGTGCAACGTATGCCAAGCTCTTAGCATGCAGCACAACAGTAACAGAGAACACCATTCAGTAAGCTCATAAAAGCAGGTGGTGAAAACACATTTGAAAATCCTTGCCCTGAATAAGTGGTTATTAGTTCAAGAAACACTACTAGTGAAATAGAAAAAGGCATTCCTCATTTTCACAACTAAGCATTTTCACAGTCACAGACTGCTGGCAATGTACATAATAATTAGACCTCATCACACACCCCCCTCTCTTGCTCTTTACTACAACTCTGCATAAAGATGTCTTTGATGAAGGGCATAACTGTTACTCATCTATGCCAGCATACAGCAGAAAGTTCACATACACTGCAACTACACAGGAGAAACTATAATTTCCAAACAAAATCAGTTCAAATGATATCATATGCTGGCATCACTCTACATAGAGAAAATAGTTGTGTGACATCAAAAGTATTTAAAGCAGACCTTGCCAGGGAATGCAATTTCCGCTTACCTCATAGGCCCCCACACAAATTGCTAAACTAAACCCCTCAAAAATATAACAAATATAAATATTATAAGAACAAAAAGGAAAAAAAATACATGCCCTACAGAGATGCAGTGGAATTGTCAGCCATGTGTATCAGACTGACAATTTCTTTCAGCCAATTAATTAGGGAGTGGGCCTGAAGAGAGAAACAAAAGGTGGAAAAGTACAATAGTGCAATAAAAATATAAACATTTTCAGGAATGTAAAAAATCATATGCCTTGGTAAGATTGCTACATGTTTACAGTTTATATTTATCATTACACAGATATCTAGATATCTAGATATTTAGGTATTTGTATTTATATTGGCACTACCTAGTTTGTAACCTCATGGTTCTGCTTGATATGCACACAATATTGTTGTTGTTGCCTGTAATAACCAGGAATGTTGGAGCATGTACCTGTCTTTGTTCAGCATGCCTACCTTTTCTGTATGTCTTTATCTTCCAATAAAACTTTTAATTGAAAAAAAAAATCATAACCTCACAAAACTTTGGGCGGTAAGAGAGGGACAAGCCCCAGAAAATAATCCAATGGCACCAGTTGATGGTCCAGAATTCAGTCTGTAGACACTCAGCCGTATGTAACCTGGTGATGATATACTTACCTAAAGCTTGTCCCTGGAGTTTGGGGACTGCATTATTTTTCTTTTTAGGGCTTTTTTCCTTCACTGTCACCTGGTGATCCAAAATCACTTTAAGTGTACATAAACCAGATGTGGCCAGCTTAAACTGAACCTTATCAGATATTTCACATGGTTTGTAGCAAACCCCCAAATGTTTTCAGATGTCTGCTTTGAGGGACTTGGCTTAATCCAGGCCAAAATCTGCTTATCCTTGTGTTCAACGTAATGCATGCAGTTATAATGAACCTGTCACAGTCAAAATAACTCCAACTTGGTCTTTCTAGATATGTTGCTTTTATTGCTTCCAGCAAAAAAAAAAAAAAATATTGTTTGTAAGACTAATTGATTATATTAATGTGATTGCTAATGAGGGTAGTTAGATGGCACCATGCAGGGACAGATACTTTAACGGCATTTATGCTTATTACTGTAACCATCATTTAGTTGAAGATACAAATCTATAAAACAGTTGCCCAAGGGAATATAGAATGCCATTTAAATCAACTTAATTTATATCTGCATGCTATATTATTGAAAAACAGCATGAGAGCAAATCAGCAATATAATGAAATTTATCGAGTGTGTAGCATAACAAATAGGCTGTTTTGTTTATTTTGTAGCAATCATTTATTAATTAACAGTTTTTACATTTTTCTTAAAGCCCAATAATATTAGTTTTGAAAGTAAAAGTTATGGACAAAGGTCAGAGGAAGGATAATTACCTTAGTCCAAGGGGTGAGAAGGAGGCAGTCAGATTCAGTGGCAGCTGGTGCTCCATTTTTTTGGGGGGGGACAAACAAACTACCCGCCACCTGCCCCCCGGTGGCTTCCCCTGCATCTCCTCCGCTATTGATTCGCTATTGTCACACAACTTGGTGGGCTCAGGGCTCAGTGCTTTGCACCCCGAGCCCACCATTTTTTTAAGCTTTAGGCTCTAATCATGTGCTTCTAAAAAAACACCCACCACCTCCCCCCCTCGGTGGCTTCCCCTGCATCTCCTCCCCCTCAGCGGCATTATGATCGCTTCTTCTGTCCGTCAATCAGGTCTTAAGACCAATTTCCTGATTGGCCGGGAGGAGAATCAGGAAGACAATAGCGAATATTGATTCGCTATTGTCACACAACTTGGTGGGCTCAGGGCTCAGTGCTTTGCGCCCCGAGCCCACCATTTTTTTAAGCTTTAGGCTTTAATCATGTGCTTCTAAAAAAAAAAACACAATTGGAACCCTTGCGTCTGGCAGACTGCATGTAGATTAGGGGCTGGGGCATGGAGGGGGCAACCCTAAAGAACAGGCTACCACTGGTAAGATTCAAGTAGGTCATGGTTTGGAACTTGGTCTAGAATATGGAATCCAATTAAATTATACATTGTTTATGAGCTTTATACGCCTTACTGGAAAATGAAATAAAGATAATAATTATATAATTATTTAATGACCACCACTGCCCTATCACACAAATGAATATCCAGTTTATGTAATTACATCTAAAAATTCTAGTATGACAAACAAAATTAGGTTGAATCTGTATTTGGACATCTGAGAAAGGTGGTTAAGGCAGGTTTTTTAATATTTAATTTGCCCATAGATTTAATTCTCAGCAGCTGATGATCTTACTTTTCAGCTGTTAAGTTAGGGATGTGACTACAAATCGTAGCAAAATTTTAATAGAGGCCCCTTCAGACCTTCAAACAACTCTGATAATATTGTTCTTGATCTTAACATAAAGTATGCCCAAATCAAGGGCAGGCAGCAGAAAAGCTGTTGGCATAGCCAGTTCACTCATAAGAACCAGTACAGTGGATTTAAATTGTTAGAGAAGAGCAGCACAGTTAAATAGTTAGTCAGGTTGAAAAAAAGACATGAGTCCGTCTAATTCAACGGACAGAAAAGAACAAATAAATAGAAAACCTACATATACACAATCTTATACTCACAGTATATCCTGATGAATGCAAAAAACCCAATAAAGCATGGCCATTTTTTTCCAAAGGGGGGGAAAAAGTGAATAACTCTACACCAAACTCACTATATGGACCACCTATGTATTTATACATGGTGATTCTATTGCCCTTACTGCCTCTCCTCAAGAGAGAATATATTCAGTTTAGTTATGCTTTTCTCAAAGCTGAGCTTTTCCAGGTCTATTTTTAGTTTGGTTGCCCTTCTCTGCACTTTTTCCAGTTTTCCAATATCCTTTCTGTGAACTGGTGCCCGAAACTGAACTGCGTATTCCAGATGAGGTCTTACTAATAATATGTATAGGTGCAAAATTATGTCTCTCTCTCTGAAGTCTTTTGCTCTTTTAAATCAGGAAAGTATTTGCTAACATTGAAAACTGCAGCTTGATCACTATGATTAGCGACCTACTCACAACACATAACTTTAAATCATTTAACCTTAAAGTAGTTGTAAAGCCTTAAGGTTTTTCACCTTAAAGCAGAGTTACACCCAAAAGTGTAACTTCCGCTTTAAGCATCCCTCACCCTCTTACATGTCACATTTGGCATGTCATTTTTGGGGGGCGGGGACTGGGTATCTAGTTTTGACAGCTCCCACTTCCACTCGGGCCGCCTAGGCGATTTAAGCGTAAGTTCTCCTATCCCCCCCTCCCTGCAATCTTCTGGGACATGTCACAGGTTCCAGAAGATTGCCCGGCCACTGAGGAGATGCAGCGCAACTCGAGCATGTGCAGTGCGCACTCGGCTATGAAGTCGCAAGCTGTTGCAGCCGGGTGCCCAACTTGTGATGCCGGCGCCGGGGAGAGGCAAGGAAAAGGAGTGAGGCTTTGGGCGACCGCATCGCAGGACAGGTGAGTGTCTGTTTATTAAAAGTCAGCAGCTACACTTTTTGTAGCTGCTGACTTTTAATAAGTTTAAAAATGACTGGAACTCCGCTTTAATGCAATCTATGCATTAAGGTGAAAAACCTTCTGTGCTGCAGCTCCCCCAGACCCCCTCATTTTTCTTACCTGATCCTGATCCGATCCAGCGATGTGCATGAGTGGAACAGCTCCAGCTGCTGTCACTCTCCTCATTAGACAGATTGACAGCAGCGAGGGCCATTGGCTCTCACTGCTGTCAATCAAAAGCTGTGCCATGGGAACGCGGGGTGGGGCTGAGTCCCACTGTCTGTATCAATGGATGCCGAAGCAGGACTTGGGAGAGAGCCCACATGGGTGCCCCCATGATAAGCAGCTTTTTATGAGGGCACCTGATTAAGAGGAGGGGCTTGGAACACTGGCGGCAGACCCCAGAAGAAGAGGATCAGGGCTGCTCTGTGCAAAACTATTGCACAGAGCAGTTAAGTATAGGCATGTTTGTGTATTAAAAAAAAAACAAAAAAAAAAACGTTTACAACCATTTTAATTTCAAATTATCTTATGGATAGCCTTAAGCTATATGTTAGTTAATGACTAATCATATGATCTATGTAGGAGGAAGTTTTTCACTGGATGATCTAAAGAACACTATATTTTTTGGGGACTTTGCTTTAATTGTCAATTATATATTTATTTCACATATATGCCTGTTTAGATTTGTTTATTAATTTTTCCATGTTATTTGTCCTTGACACAGATTTGGGGATACTTGTATGTGGTGAGCGGGGAGTTTGTTTGTTAAGATAGTCCCTCTGCTCAATTGCAACATTTGAAATGTATTATTTTTCTCATTATTTGTTTTACATGACTATGAAGTTACACATTATCACAGCAATAATTTTGGTATTTTGATGTTAGCAAGCTCTGTTTGCACATTGTTTTTGTGCACAATTTTATCAACAAAACTGTTAGTGCCTCTGCACACAATTACTTTATAACTCTAAAAAACTCAGTGTATTCAGACCTAAAACCTCATCAACCTTATCTGGTATTTGTTGCACAGGCACTCTGTTTTTTTTTTTGTTTTTTTACAGAAGACTAGTTTAAAGTGGCAGAAATGCGGTATATCTACAATGCTGAAACAGATATACAAATGCTCCCTACTGAACAGATAAAGAAAAGGGTATCTGGGGACAGTCCTAATGACTTCTAAGCATTTAATATCAGTTCTTCTAGACTGGAGACTTCACAGTGGGTCAGGGTCAGTTTCATCTATAACCTCTCTAACTCATAGATACAGTACTGGGACTGCATTATCTTTATATGCGCATAGCTTTTGTATTTTTATTTGCCTCAACAGCCTCCCTAATGGGGCCCCTCTCCTACCCCCAGGTCCCATAGCAGCCATGTAGGCTGATATGGGAAAAGTTAACCACATATGTTCACTAGATCAAACACCTTTTCCATAACCCTTCTGATGACCTGAAGATTTAACTGGCTGCTACATGATAGAATACAGGGTTGTATTTTAGGATATTATGACATATTGATTTATTTTATTTTATTTCTTGCAGTAAAGAAAATAATGATTAATGCCATACATGTTATCTGCAGGTAAGATAAAAACTTCTATAAATACTTAACATATTAAGCCCTCTACGCTTTGTAATGTTGGATGCGCAAAATAAAACCTACTAAAAAAACGCTGTAAATAAAAGCAGAAGCATTAATCATCTGTCTTAGTGAAACACTTTCTAAAAAAAAAACCTACCTATGGTAATTTTTTGTCAAAAGTAAAACCATGGCTTGCCTATATTTATCCATTGAAATATCTATTACATATCTATTACATAGTTAAATTGTCTGAAAAAAGACACAAGTCCATCTAGTTCAACCAATACATTGAGAGGGCTGGTAAACAGACTATTTATAGCCTCTCAACAAACAAATAAAAAGACAAACTACATCAATTCATAATTCCTTACCAAAACATCTACATAGATTATTATCTGATGGCGATGCCCTGGTTTCCTTGGAAATTGCTCCTTGCACAGAAGGTTTTCTCTTAGGGACTTGGGAAGAATGTGTAGTAATTTCCAACTAGACATTAACAGAATGTTTACCTAAAGACTTGTGTATTTAAGATTAACTCTAGTGATCCAGTACAAAGAAAAGACAATAAACAATGATAGGGTGTTGATAGCTATCAGCTTCACCAACCTGTCTATCCAAAAAATATGTGATCTTTTATCTCCCCAAAACCAAGGGCACACGCCATAACAATAGGAAAAGATATGATACATTATGATGTACAATGGAAAAAAAAATTGCAGCTGTGTAAATATTCAGAAGTCTTAACAGGCTGGTAATGGTTTGCAAATTCCAACATCCCAGTGCAGGTAAGGTGCACATTACTTAGAAAATATGCCCACACAACATAGGTGTACATGATGAGTTTGTTCTGACCTTTCTGAGTCGTTGTGTAATCCTTGTATTTGCGAACTCAGGTCTTCAGCTCTTATGTAGTTATTAAAAAGAATGGATGGTGTTGAGATATGACGATCTTGGTAAACTTTAGACAACAATTCTTCAATTCAGGTTAAAACTGTGAAAATCAAAATGGTAATCACAATAATAACAATAGAGTGAGGGCTAATCCAAACTAGTGCGTTGATCTGCTTATTAGTGCCGCTGTAAAATGCAGGTTAAAACAAGGACACCTAAAAAAAATCGTGCTTTACTTTGTGTTGTGTTAAAATGCAACATGTATGCATTTTAATGCAACACAACACAAGTCAATGTGTGCAAAAAGCAGGTCAACACGGCGCAATGTAACACAAGTAAAGTGAAAAAAGTTTGCTTTGTATCTTGGTCTTTTTTTATTTTGTTTATTTGTTTATTTATTTATTGTACTGCCTTTTACTTTCACATTCTAACAGCAATCGATGTACCCAATAGTGTCTCATAGTTTGAGGCAATTATTAGTTGATAGTAATAGGAGATAAAAGTTGTAGAGGGGATCCCTGCTCTTCTTCTTGCATTTTTAACTTTCAAAGTTTTTATTGATTTTGAACAGGAAAATAAACAGCAAGTACAATCATTTCAAAGTTGTAGTTACATTTCTTTATGGCAACAAACAAGCGGGGGTGTTATGGAACAAGATAGTCGACCAGGAGCTGGCACTGTCAATCTAAAGAACCTGACCCTCAACTCAGGCGCTTGTACTGGATCGTGGGGAAAAAGCCTCCGACACCCCTATTGGGAACTATCTGTGCCTGGAGGATTCCTCCCCCAATCCCAAAGATTAATGACCTCGTGGGCGGTAGTTAACTCTTCTTGCATTTTTAATGTACTTATTATTATAAAGTACCAGGAGGATTAGGAACACAGAGAAACATTATTATTGTATTAGAAGCAGTGAAACGCTATGTGTTCAGGAACAATTTAGGGAATCATGGCAAGAAGATATGGATCTTGCAGGAAATATAAGTAGTCAGGGGGTGATTCTGCTTATAATTGAAACATCAGTTTTACAACTGAAACGTCAAACGAAAACGATAATAGGGGACACTTTATTATTTAAAATGATATTAAACCTTTTTTTTTAAAAAATAAATAAAAATAACAAACATGTCATATGAACGTAATATTCCCGCGCTACAACGGAAAAGTGGGATGTAGTAAATGTGTGAGGTGCAGCGAACACCGAGAGGGTTAAAACAATACCCAATAGGGAGAAATGGAAAAAATCAATAGATGGTGTCGCGCTCCTAAACTGATGTCAGTATAAAAATCGCATACAGTCGCTGTTGTGTCAAATCAGCGAACAAGTGATGATATGCAAATTAAAGTGACTGTGTGCAACTCAGGCTAAACCATCAGTGAGACAATTAAATACATATAATAAAATAATGCAATAGGCTAAAATCAACTGTAGGGCAACAATCAATATAAAAAAATGAGCATAAAATATATACGTATATAACATAACAAACATGTCATACTTAACTGCTCTATACAATGGTTTTGAGAGCAACTCCAATCCTCCCCAGATAACAGGGACAACTTTCCACAAATTTGTGGAAGTATTGAATTGTAAGTCTGTTAACTTGCTGCACATTTTCACTGCCAAGTTGTAGACGTGCAGAGCACTTGAAGCACAAGTTTTAGTTGATACTTTTCCAATTCGTAGCAAATTTTCATAGCAAGTCTCTAGCAAGACCAAAGTTACAGTGGTGAGTCTACAGCAAGAGCCCTGCAAGTCTACAGCATGAAAATTCAGCCACAGTGACCCCTATGTGATGGGATGACTATTGCACAACATAACTGAACCAGAACTTGCAGCAGACTTGCAGGATGTTTGCAAAGAAAGATGATCTGGTGTCGTGCAATGTGGACTTACTGTAATTGTGCAACAAACTTGTGAAGTCTGGTAAGTCTAGCAATAGCTTAGCAAGTCATTTTTAAACTTGCAGCACGCTTGCTATCTGGGTCCTTTTCTGGGGTCCCCCACCAGTGCTCCTCCTCTTTGGCGAGTTCCCCCAGGGAAATCCACTTTCCCTGGGGGTACCAGTGCATGCTGGCTCCCGAGCCACCCAGTCTGCATCTATTGACACAGACTGGGCGAATCGGCCCTGCCCCCCCACCCCCTTCATCACAGTATTTGATTGACAGCAGTGGGAGCAAATGGCTGACGCTGCTATCAGTCTGCCCAATGCGGAGGGAGACTCGTGCACATTACTGGATCAGGTTGGGCTCAGGTAAGAACAATAAGGGGGAGGGGCTGGGGGGCTCCTGCAACACAGAAGGTTATTTACCTTATAGCATAGAAAAACCTTGAGGCTTTAGAACCACTTTAAGTAGATATTTTACTATCTTTACTAATTGTTTTTGTCCACTTTACAAATTAATATTTACTACAGCTTTGTACAAATGAAACTGGTTTCATTGAGCTTTATGTTTTTTTTTTTTCCCTCTAAACAGATAATGCAGAGAAGAGGATGTTACTCCTAAAGCTGGGTTCACACTAGAGCGGAGAGCTGTCGGAGTGCTTTACCTGTCTGTCAGCTGTCCACTCCTGACCACGTCAGGAGGCAGTGTGGTGTGCGATTCAGCACATCATATGGCTTCCTTTTTTTTGGACAAACTTTATCTGAAGTGTACAAAACCTACACTTTATTCATGATGCTGTACAGCAGTGTGATACGCTGGGCTATGCTACTGTACAGTGCCATGCGACTCTGTAGAGTGCATTGCAATAAAATGCTGCACGTCCTGTCATTCGTTGCAGTATGAATTAGATACAAAGGAAACAATGCAGTAAAATATCTGTCACCTCACAATGTGTGAATTAGGCCTTAGCCCCCGTTCACATTAGAGCAACTTGTGAACTTGATCTGTTAAACTTGTGATGTAACAGATCAAATGGCATGACAAGTCGCACCCTATTGCTGGCAATCACAGTGTTCAAATCAGTGCACAGTGTTCAAATCAGTGCAATGCAGACTTTACGCTGCTGCACTAATTTGAAAAAGTGGTTCCTGCACTACCAATTTCGAGTGCGACTTGCATAGACATCTGTGCATGAAGCCGCACAGATGTCTTCCAAGTAATACTAAAATCGCATTGACATGTGACTTTGACATCATGCGATTTCAGATGAAGTCGCACAATTTCAAAGCCAAAGTCAATGTGAACGGGGACTCAAGCTCATTCACTTGTGTTTGTAAATTTGAGTTACAACTACTGATCTCTGAAAACTGTTTGAGCAGAGCAGCTAAGAAAAGACATGTAAACATGTAAAAGAAGGGTAGATATCCACATTCTGTAATTTTTATGAGCTATTTCATGTATAAATGAATAAGTACTGAATAAGATGTTTTTTAGTTCTATTTTATTCTTGAATTTAATAAACAAAGAAAAAATCATTCTAATAAATATTCTTTACATTACCTTTACCTATGTTTCTAAAATAAATTTAAATAGCTCCGCATTCAAGATAATATATGCTATAGGAAGTTTAGTCTGTGCTTTAATAAAGAAATTGGTTATAACATTTTAAAACATTTCACCTTAGAATTTCTGCTCCATGACCAGATATAGAAGCGCTACAATACAAACTGGTGATAAAAATTGTAAGTAATTGCAGTAACATCATAGCACTGCCCAATAAGACTAATAGTAGAGTGACAAGTATGTGTCACTGTAAGGTCAGATACCTCATGGATGTTTACTTTTGGGACCATTGCAGCATTGAAACCATCCGCCTTAACCCAAAACATCGGCCTTAAGGGCTTGTGCACATGCTGTGGATGAAAATCTTTGATTCGCAGTACTGCCGCCGAACTCGACCCATTTAAGTGCAGGCTTACAAGCAGTGGCGCCCTCCTATCTATGCGTCCGCCCCCCTGATCTATATATCAGGGCGCTGGATTATGAATTCATGGGCGGGACTTTTCCTCTGTGCATTTGTGCCACGCACCAGCCCCATGCATCTGACGTCCTTGTGGCGTTTCTTGCTAGGGCGTGACTATCGACCTTGGCTGACCAATGGGGAGCAGTGTCCGGGTTTATATGAGCAGCAGCCGCCACTCTGACTCTGGCGCTTCCCCTCCATGGCATGCCAGTGTGACGCTGGTCGTGTCCTGTTTTTGCTATGCTGGGTACGACACTCCTCCTACATGTGTCACAGGTCACTCTATTACCAGCTCACTTTATACACTGAGCACTACCCTATCGATCACTGTTATCTTAGTCCTTCAGGTAATTATTTGTTTATTTTTTCCCCATTCCTTTCACCACCACCATATATTCACCCACACTTTCTGGTATGTGTGTATGTATTCATACATACATACATGCCATTTTTCACTCTCTTTATCACATTCACTTGGCTCAGGGGTCTCTTCTACCTCTACCCCACTTGGGTTATATACTATTATACATTATCATTTATTCCTAGATTGAAGCCCCTGCTGCACCCCAGGTTAAACATACATTGTCCTTGGGAATCACATTTATGTTCCCTGCTTTGCTACAGACTCCACCTCAGCTCCCGGTACAGACAATTATGCTGGCCCAATTGCTCCAGTACAGATATCTTCACAAGCTGCTAACATGTAAGTAGTAGAGGAGACTGACACCCCTTTTTACTTTCTCCACTTCATGTCATTGCTTCCCCTTTGAAGGTCGCATGATCAGAAATTGTATGTGATGTTTATATCTCTCTACAGATCTTATATTATTAAGCATTTGCCCCTGAAGAGTGGCTTCATTGCCATGAAACGCGTCGGGCTTACAATGATGCAAAAAATGTTTTTACTCATAGGCCACTACCTTGTGTTCTCAGGATTTTTTCATGGAGGATTATTCTTTCAACTACATCATGTACGATTTGACAATTATATGCTGATGGTTTATAATATGCTGGTCATGTGTTTACTATACTCTACGTATCCACTGCTGAATGTCATTGTTGTGTGTTTTAGACAATAAACACATTGCTTATCACCTTGTTTTGCTTGTTTTACAATACCTCATTCAAAGTCCTGAAACCCCCTCTATGTACCAGATTTAGGGATGGAGATGCATGGCAACATGCCACTCGTTTAAAGTCCATTTTTTCCTTGGATTCCAATGGCCTATTAGAGCCAGAGCCAGAGCCAGAGGCTCTAATAGGCTTCAAAAAAGGGTGGGCTCGGGGCCCCAGACCCACCCAGTTGTGTGACAATAGCGAATTCATTTTCGCTATTTTCACACTAAAGTTCCTCCCCGCCAATCAGGAGGCAGGTTGTGAGACCTGTTTCCTGATTGGCCAAAGTGCCAGGTGATCCTATTGGATGCCTAGCGCTTAGGCAGAAGAGAGGAGACATACTGCGGAGGAAGCTGCTGGAGGAAAGGACACTGGAGCTGCTGCCCGCATGGTGGGTGGACCGTGCAGGGGGACACCACAGCCCGCTACCTAGATTGGGTAAGTGCCAGACCGCTGGCCGCACAGGGTGTGGGAGTGGTAGTGCCACGCCGCCCAGGGGGGGTAGTGCCGCACCGCCGGTTGCCCAGGGGGTAGTAGTGCTGCAATGCTGGCCGCCCAGGAAGGGGGTTTGGGGGTGGTAGTGTCGCTCTGCCAACCGCCCGGGGGTTGCTTGTTTGCCGCCCCCAACAGAAAAACCCACCAGCCACCACTGCTTACAAGGATAAAAAAGGAAATGGGGAGCAATGTATTCCCTCCCAATTTTCTAGGAAATGCCCTCTGATTCAACATGGATCACTTTTCAGAGGGGTGACAAGGGTTGTCACAAGGGTAAATGAGCCCCTACAGTCACTTCAGTTTACGGATATGCACCTATCACCAATGCATATATTGTATTCTTTGATCCTTAAGTTCAGCTTTAAACACCCATCTCTTTTGAAGTAAAGCATACAATGAAATAAAAAGCAGAACACACAAACATAACTTACAGCATTGAAATGTGCGAGTAATTTTGCTGTGGGGTAATGAGACAATAAACGTATAGACATATCATAGCAATTTTAAGAAATGCACAATACAATATGGCCATTCAGTATATTCATAGAGCTTTTATAAAGAAATCTCTGCACGGTTCTTAGCTATGGGTCTGGTACTATAAATTGTAAAGGATCATTAAAACATATACAGTGTTCCATTTGTTTTGTATTAGGGAGCATTACATTTCTTTATTCATTCAGAACAAGAAGGGAAGTCACAAAACAGCTTGCAGGTGATTCCAATTTAGCAAGATAACATAATAGCTGTGTATCCACAGTTCTGTTTAACTCCTTAATGACTAATCCCTTGTTAAGATACAATATATAAATATGATTTGTGAAATGCTGCTTTCCAGTAATGAAGTAATCATTTGGAAGTGTAAGGTTATGCAGAAGGTTACCACCTGAATACAAGCTGTAAAAAATAAAAGACAATACTTTGGCAATGCTTCTGGAAAACAGACTGAATCATAAACATGCCACATAAACAGAATTCATAGGCCGTTAAAAATGGGAGTAAAGATACAACTTATTTCAACTAAGGGCTGACATATACAGTATATACATACTATATATATATATATATATATATATGTATATATATATATATATATATGTATATAAAATCATAACCTAAGTCAAGATCTGCCTATATATATATATATATATATATATATATATATGTGAAATATATTATATATATTATATATATATATATATATATTATCATAACCTAACTCAAGATCTACCTGAGTCAAGTTACAGCCAGGCTGAAACATGTATTTTTTATGGTATATAAAAATGTTATTGGGTTCCTTATACAGTCATGACCAACAATATTGGCACCCCTGCATTTCTATCAGATAATGCACCACTTCACCCAGAAAATTGTTACAACTACAAATGTTTAGGCATTCTCCTGTTTATTTCTTTTGTTTGCATTGGTATGACACAACAAAGTGGAGAAACAAAAAGCAAAATCTGACACATTTCATGCAAAACTCAAAAAATGGATTGGAGAAAATGATTGCCACCTTCTCAAAATTGTAAGAAATAATTGCATTCCAAGTTTGTGACAACGCTATGTGGGAAATACTCTTAAAAAATTTGATGAGTTAAAAAGGGAATTTAAAATACTCCAGAATACATACTATACATACCTCCAGATAATGCATGCATTGAGAGTCCAGTTTAGAACCCATCCCCTATATACGGGCAAATAACTAAAATGGCTAATGGGAAGGAGAAACTGGACTTAGTAAAAGCTAAATGGGAACAGGATATTGGGACGATATCTCAGGAGCAGTGGAAATATACGGGCAAATAAGTAAAATGGCTAATGGGAAGGAGAAACTGGACTTAGTAAAAGCTAAATGGGAACAGGATATAGGGACGATATCTCAGGAGCAGTGGAAAAGAATCCTAGAGTTGAGCCCATTGGTATCAGTTTCACCTTCGCAGAAAATATCACACTTAATGCTCTTAAATAGAGCATATTATACCCCAAAGTGTCTGTTTAATTTTGGTAAAAGAGTGGATGATAGATGTCCTAGGTGCCAGGGTTCAGGGGATCTCCTACACATGGTGTGGAGATGCCCTAAATTATTTCGTTATTGGGAGGGAGTGATAAGGATACTGAATAAAAGATTTACAACTGAGCTGAAAAAAGAGGTGGTAGTATGTATTCTGGGATATAGGCAGGAGCAAAGGGAAAAGAGAAGAACAACGGTGGCTATTTTGAGGGGTATGTTTCAAGCTAGGAAGCTCATTGCTCAGAAGTGGCAATCAAAATACCCCCCGACAGTAGAAAACTGGATAGATGCAGTAAATGAAACCCTTCCTAAAGAGAGGGTAGCTTATGTGAAGAGACGTAACCTTATAGAGTTTGACAGGATGTGGGATCCATGGACGAAGGGAAAATAGTATAAGTTGCTAGCTGTAGAAGATCGGCTAAATACTGGTGGAGGGTGGGGGGAGGGAGAGGAGTTAATGACAGTAACTAGGGGTAAGGTGGGGATAAGGGGAGTAGGCGGAAGCAGGGATCCGGTACTGAGATTCACTGTAACGTCTCTTCACTGAGCTACTTTAAACTCCCTTTAGACCACCGTGTACTCCTAAGATAGAGATAAGCTAAAAAGATGTATGTGATTGTATTAACTGAGGATATAGGAGGGTAAAAGATATGGGGTAAAGGAAGATGGGTATATAAAAATAATAGATAATGTACTGTAATAATGTTTGTAAGAAAAAATTTCTAATAAAGAATACATTTAAAAAAAAAAAAAGCTTGTGATTCTCCTGTAATTTGTAAATAAGCTCACCTGTGTCAATTAACAGGTGCTGACAATATAGAAATCACACCAGCAACCAGTTAAAATGGTAAAATATTTATTCAACCTTTCTGTTGTGTGTCTCTGTGTGCTCACAGAGCATAGAGAATAGAAACAGCAGCAAAGAATTGTCTGAAGATTTGAGAACACAAATTGTGGAAAAGCATGGACAATCTCAAGATTACTAGTCCATCTCCAGAGATCTTAATGTTCCTGTATTCACTGTGCACAACTTTGTCAAGAAGTTTATAGCCCATGGGACTGTAGCTAATCTCCCTAGACGTGGACGAAAGAGAAAAATTGACCAAAGATTGCAACAAAGGAATTTTTCAAATGGTGGATAAAGAACCTTGATCAACTTCCAGACAAATTAAAACTGACCTTCAGTCACAGGGTACAACGGTGTCAGCTCGCACTATACATTGCCATCTGAATGTAAAGGAACCCAGGAGGACCCCACTGCACAGAAACAAAAAAAAGCCAGACTGGATTTTGCCAAAACTTACCTGAGGAAGCCAAAATCCTTTTGGGAGAATGTGCTGTGGACAGACGAAACTAAATTACGGCTTTTTGGGAAAGCCAATCATTCTACTGTTTTCAGAAAAAGAAATTAGGCCTTTAAAGAAAAGAATACAGTCCCTACAGTAAAACATGGTGGAGGTTCACTGATGTTTTGGGGTTGCTTTGCTGCTTCAGGCACTGGATGTCTTAACCATTTTCATGGCATTATGAAATCTGAAGACTAGCAAAAAATTCTGGGGTGCAATGTAGGGCCCAGTTTCAGAAAGCTGGGACTAGGTCAGAGATCATGGGTCTTACAGCAGGACAATGACCCAAAGCACACGTCAAAAAGCACCCAGAAATGGTTTGAGACAAAGCGCAGGAGAGTACTGAACTGGCCAGCAAAGAGTCCAGATCTAAATCCCGCACAGCACCTGTGGAGATGTCTCAAAATAGCAGTTGGGAAAAGGAATCCTTCCAATCTGGGAGACCTGGAGCAGTTGGTGAAAGAACAGTGTCCTAGATTCCTGTAGAGAGGTGTAAGAAACAAATTTATGGTTACAGGAAGCGATTGATTTCAGTTTTTTTTCCAAGGAGTGTGCTACCAAATATTACATTAAGGGTGCCAATAATTTTGTCCAGTTCATTTTTGGAGTTTTGCGTGGAATGTGTCAAATTTGGCTTTTTGTTTCTCCACTTTTTTGTGTCATATTTTGGGTGACGTGGTGCATTATCTGACAGAAATGCAGGGGAGACAATATTTTTTGGGCCATGACTGTATAATTCCAACTATTCCAATTCTGTCCAGCCAGTGCTGATGTTTACATCAGCCCTGTCAGAGTGCAAAGTGAGGCTGGTGACCTGACTTTTGTAAGCTGCAATTAATCGATCCAATTGATCACCTCTCTGTTCCCAGGCTGTGATTTGACAAAAAGAGAGCAACAATAGACTGATCATCTTAGTTCTCTGGTTACTCTGCTTTATCCTCCTGTAAGCATGTTACCTTTTGCCATATATTCACTGCAGCTTACCTGACTGGCTGATAGTGCTCTCTTTCATTCTCCTAGTCTAAACTCTTTTTTACAGGGGATTGTAAGAGGCTGAAAGCAAATTCAAATGTAGGTACTTACAATTAGGGATGAGCCGAACACCCCCCCGTTCGGCTCGCACCAGAACCCGCGAACGGACCTAAAGTCCGTGCGAGCTTTAGAACCCTATTAGTTATAATGGATGCGAACGTTCGAAATTAAAAGTGCTCATTTTAAAGGCTAATATGCATGTTAATGTCATAAAAAGTGTTTGGGGACCTGGGTCCTGCCCCAGGGGACATGTATCAATGCAAAATTTTTTTTTAAAAACGGCCGTTTTTTCAGGAGCAGTGATTTTAAAAATGCTTAAATTGAAACAATAAAAGTGTAATATTCCTTTAAATTTCGTACCTGGGGGGTGCCTATAGTATGCCTGTAAAGGGGCGCATGTTTCCCGTGTTTAGAACTGTCTCTGCGCAAAGTGTCATTTTTGAAAGTAAAAAAGCTATTTAAAATCACTCGCGGCTAATGTTAATTCACGGCTCCCGTAAAAAACAGAGAACAGTGATTCATTGAAACTCATTCATAAAAAAAAGTCATTGATAAAAAATAAAAAAAATAAAAAAAATGAAAAAAAAAAAAGCGTAGGGGTCCCCCCAAATTCAATAACCAGGCCCTTCAGGTCTGGGATGGATATTAAGGGGAACCCCAGCCAAAAAAAAAAAAAAAAAAAATGGCGTAGGGTCCCCCTCAAAATCCATACCAGACCCTTGAGGTCTGGTATGGATTTTAAGGGGAACCCTAGCCAAAAAAAATGGCGTGGGGTCCCCCTCAAAATCCATACCAGACCCTTATCCGAGCACGCAACCTGGCAGGCCGCAGGAAAAGAGGGGGGGACGAGAGCGGCCCCCCCTCTCGCCTGAACCGTACCAGGCCACATGCCCTCAACATTGGGAGGATGCTTTGGGGGTCTAAGACCCCTAAAGCACCTTGTCCCCATGTTGATGAGGACAAGGGCCTCTTCCCCACAACCCTGGCCGGTGGTTGTGGGGGTCTGCGGGCGGGGGGCTTATCGGAATCTGGAAGCCCCCTTTAACAAGGGGACCCCCAGATCCCGCCCCCCCCCTGTGTGAAATGGTAAGGGGTACAAAAGTACCCCTACCATTTCACCAAAAAAGTGGCAAAAATGGTAAAAATGACAGGAGACAGTCTTTGACAATTCCTTTATTAAAATCTTCTTTCTTCTTTCTTCATCCTTCGGATTCTTCATCTTCTCCTTCCTTCATCTTCTTCCATCTTCTTCTTCCATTTTCTTCTTCCTCCGATCCGCTTCTTCTTGCGCTGGTCTTCTCGTCCTTCTCGTCCGGCATCTTCTTCCGTCGGTGTCGGTGTCTTCTTGGGCCGCTCCGCGCAATGGGAGGCTCCCGCTGTGTGAGGCTCCGCTCCATCTGACAGGTCTTTTAAAACGGAGGGCACCTGGTGACCCCGCCCCCCTCTGACGTCATGGGGAAAGCCATCATGGAATTCCCCATGACATCCCTGTGCGTCAGAGGGGGCGGGGTCACCAGGTGCCCTCCATTATAAAAGACCTGTCAGACGGAGCGGAGCCTCACACAGCGGGAGCCTCCCATTGCGCGGAGCGGCCCAAGAAGAGACAGAGACACCGACGCCGACGGAAGAAGATGCCGGACGAGAAGGACGAGAAGACCAGCGCAAGAAGAAGCGGATCGGAGGAAGAAGAAAATGGAAGAAGATGAAGGAAGGAAGGAGAAGATGAAGAAACCGAAGGATGAAGAAAGAAGAAAGAAGATTTTAATAAAGGAATTGTCAAAGACTGTCTCCTGTCATTTTTACCATTTTTGCCACTTTTTTGGTGAAATGGTAGGGGTACTTTTGTACCCCCTTACCATTTCACACAGGGGGGGGCCGGGATCTGGGGGTCCCCTTGTTAAAGGGGGCTTCCAGATTCCGATAAGCCCCCCACCCGCAGACCCCCACAACCACCGGCCAGGGTTGTGGGGAAGAGGCCCTTGTCCTCATCAACATGGGGACAAGGTGCTTTAGGGGTCTTAGACCCCCAAAGCATCCTCCCAATGTTGAGGGCATGTGGCCTGGTACGGTTCAGGCGAGAGGGGGGGCCGCTCTCGTCCCCCCCTCTTTTCCTGCGGCCTGCCAGGTTGCGTGCTCGGATAAGGGTCTGGTATGGATTTTGAGGGGGACCCCACGCCATTTTTTTTTGGCTAGGGTTCCCCTTAAAATCCATACCAGACCTCAAGGGTCTGGTATGGATTTTGAGGGGGACCCTACGCCATTTTTTTTTTTTTTTTTTGGCTGGGGTTCCCCTTAATATCCATCCCAGACCTGAAGGGCCTGGTTATTGAATTTGGGGGGACCCCTACGCTTTTTTTTTTGTTTTTTATTAATGAATGACAGCTCTCTGTGTTACAGGAGCCATCAATTCATTAGCCGCGAGTGATTTAAATAGCTTTCTTCCTGCAAAAATGACACTTTTTTGCAGGGAAAGTTCTAAGCACATGAAACCTGCCCTCCTTCACAGGCCACCTATAGACACCCCCCAGATGTGATACTGCAATGCTGTTCTAACAGCATGCACACACATATCCCCAGAAATAAAGCACATATTGTTGTCAGCAGTCAGCAGCACGCTGACACTGTCTGAAACATAATATGCGAGGCCGCCGGCGCGGCGGCCTCTTATACCGTGGGGCGTGTACTAAAGCCCCTGAGCTATAATTGGCTACAGGCATCCTGCCTGTAGCCAATTATGGCTCTCCTCGCTGCCGGCGCTGTGATTGGCCAAGCATGCGGGGTCACAGTGCATGCTTGGCCAATCATCAGCCAGCATTGCACTGCGCGGGCCGCAATGCATTGCGGGGCCGCTCGCATCACACGAATTTGATGCGAGCGGCCCCAATAGTTCTGGGCTCGCCGAGCGAGCGAACACCCGGTGCTACTTACAATAAGTGCACTAATGAATGAATAGGGGCATGTATTTGAAGATTTTTAAATGTTTAAAATAAAAGTCTTCCACAATATCTTTAGTTTAGGCTGTGTTGATTCTTTGGAAATATTTTACATATTCTTGTACTGGCAGTAAAGGGAGCTGGTTCAGCAGGCCAAGTAGCACCCTGTCCCAGTGTTGAAGGACAAGAGCCTCTTCCCCACATTCTGTCCCCCAAAAAGAATGTGAAGGTTTCTGAGGAGGGGTGGCTTATGGGAATCTGGAAGCCCTCTTTAGAAAAAGGTGGCCCCCAAACATCTGCTCCCTCCCATGGGTATAAGGTGTTAATAATGCTTCAGATACTCTTTAGTATGTTGTACCAGGGGTTCCAGAAAAAAATCAATATACTCCACTAAACACAATGTGATAACATTTATTCCACTAAATATACTGTAGGTCCTCTTGGAAAGTTGCATCTTCTTTTATATATTTGGGAGATAATAGAAGTATCAGTATTTATTAGTCATGTGCATTTGTTTTCTTCCGAATGCATTTTCACCCGAATTTCGGGTATTTTCGATATCGTTTTAACAAACGATAACGAACGTGCAGAATCCGAAAACTGAAAGATCCGACATAAACAAATGCTTCTTTTTTATTTTCATTGCAACAGTTCGATATAAATAGGAGATTCGACATGATGCTGACAATAGCGATCTGTGTCCATCGAACCTGTGGTCGAATGTGCCTAACCTTAGCTCTATTAGTTCAAGATTATTCTACATAGAGAGAAAATATTCGACATAGAGAGAAAAGATTCGACATAGAAAGAAAATAGCAAAAAAGGTCGAATGTGCCTAACCTAACTCTATTAGTCCAATATTATTCGACATAGAGAGAAAAGATTTGACATGAAGATTCGACGAAGCAGTCGCCACGAGGGGACATTTATGGTCAAATGCTCCGCCCATAGGCTATAGAAGAATTCTAATGTTGGTTGACTAGTAATAATAATTAATAAATATAATTATTACTAGTGTCATACAACATTAGAATTCTACTATAGCTTGTACGCGGAACATTCGACCGGAAATGTGCGATTTCGGCGCCGTACAGTTTAGCTGCTCCGTCGAATCTTATTAGAACATTCAACAGACACCATAAGCCTTCAATGACAGATTCAACCTTAATTATTTCGGATTTTCAGACGAATGCATTTTTTAACGAAAAAAAATTAATAAAAACGAATTTCGGGAGTAACTAAATAAATACATTTTTCGGACGAAAATGAAATTCCGAAAACAAATATTTCAGTGTGCACATGTCTAGTATTTATCAATAAGGCCTCATGGCCATGGACGTTTTTACAGCCGCTTTTAGGAGCGTTTTTCACAGCTTAAAACCACCTCTCTATGTTAGCCTATGGCCTCATGCCCACCAAGGCATTTAGGAGCTGAAAGTGGCATAGGCATTTTTAAGCTCCAAAAAAAACCCAGGACCAGCGTGTTCTGAGGCTCTTTTTTTTTTTTTTTTTTTTTTTTTTTTTTTTTTTTTTTTTTTTTTTTTATAAATTATATATTGTTTTTTATATTTTTTTTTTTTTTTTTATTTTTTTTTTTTTATTTTTTTTTTTATTTTTTTTTTATTTTTTTTTTTTATTTTATTTTAATTAATTTTTTATTATTTATTTATATTTATTTTTTTTTTTTTTTTTTTTTGTTTTTTTTTTAATTTTTTTTTTTTTTTTTTTTTTTTTTTTTTTTTTTTTTTTTTTTTTAATATTTTTTTTTTTTTTTTTTTTTTTTTTTTTTTTTTTTTTTTTTTTTTTTTTTTTTTTTTTTTTTTTTTTTTTTTTTTTTTTTTTTTTTTTTTATTTTTTTTTTTTTTTTTTTATTTTTTTTTTTTTTTTTTTTTTTTTATTTTTTTTTTTTATTTTTTAATTAATTTTATTTTTTTTTTTTTTTTTTTTTTTTTTTTTTTTTTTTTTTTTTTTTTTTTTTTTTTTTTTTCAGCATTAGAGCTGTAAAAATGCCAGACGTCGATAAAAGGTGTTATACGCGATTTAACGAGGCTTAAGGTTGTATACACAGCATTAAGCATCGCCCGGCGTTTCTCTGTCTCTATTTACAATCAATGGCTCCCTATGGGAGCCCATTGATTTGAATAGAAGTCGCACCAGAAGTCTGATCAAGATGATCCGACTTGCGGTGCGACTTGTGTGCTAAGAATCTTGAAAGGAAAAAGGATTTTTTTTTTTTTCAAAACCCTTTGGTCTGGTATGGATCCATACCAGGCCACATGCCCTCAACATGGGGAGTGGGTGCTTCCCCACCCCAAGGCCCCTTGTCCTGATGTTAATGAGGACAAGGGCTTCATCCCAACATACCTTGCCCGGTGGTTGTCGGTGCCTGTGGGTGTCTGGAAGCCCCCTTTAACAAGGGGGCCTCCAGATCCTGGCCCCAACCCTGGGTGGTGAGGTCACAAGGGGTGTGGTCTCCAACTTATGTCATTGGGTGGCCTGCCCCATGCCAATATAAGTCATTGCACACGGCGGACCCATTATTACACAGGGAGATTGCATCGAGTCAACATCAGAAGATGAACAGAGAGAGAAGACCCAGCAAAAGAGCAAGAAGACCCTGCAAAAGAGCAAGAAGAAGGTCCCCCTTTGCCCCAAAGCACCAACCCCCCATGTTGAGCACATGTGGTCTGGTCCAGGAGGGGGGCGCTCGCTCGTCCCTCTCCTGACCTTCCGTGCTGCATGCTTGGATAAGGGTCTGGTATGGATCTTGGGGGGGACCCCACGCAAAAAAATGTTTTACATTTTGGTGGGGTCCCCCTTCAAGATTCTCAGTACACAAGTCGCACCGCAAGTCGTATCATTTTGATCCGACTTCTGGTGTGACTTCTATTCAAATCAATGGGCTCCCATTGGGAACCATTGATTTTGAATTCAGATAGAGAAATGCGGCTGAAAGCTAGTGCGGCTAAACATGCATTGACGCCAATGCAAAACGCGGATAAAATCGCGTTTTTAATGCCGCTTTTTATCCTGGTGTCGGTACTAGCTTTACAGCTCGTTTTTTTAAAATGTCCGTGGGCTTGAGGCCTAAAAATGGTGCTGCACGTAAGAGTTTAGAGTGTTCCTGCAACCTGGTGGAATCCTTGAGAGCCGCAGCTGCCAAGTGTATTTTTGGATTTCATGCACTTATGAACTGTGTATACCAGCTATTGGGGGGGGGATGTGAAGACCAGCGCACATATTAGTGTTGTTTATGTGTTGTTTGGTTGTTCGGATGTTCGGCGAACACCGAACAATATGTAGTGTTCGGGGCAAATTCGAAAGCCGCCGGAACACCGTTAAAGTCTATGAGACACTAACAGGAAAAGTGCTTTAGAACACTACCACAGCAAAATTTCATTTCTAAAGGAAAAATTGTCATTTAAAACTGATCACGGCTGTAATGAATTTTCAGGTCTCGGCAATATAGATAAAACTCATTGAAAAAAACGGCATGGGTTTCCCCCCCCCCAGTCCATTACCAGGTAGGGGTACAATGTACCATGTTACTAATTCACGTAGGGGGGGCCTGGATCTGGGGGTCCCTTGTTAAAGAGGGCTTCCAGATTCCGATAAGCCCCCCTGCCCGCAAACACCCTCGACCACCAGGCAAGGGTTGTGGGGATGAGGCACTTGTCCCCATCAACATGGGGACAAGGTGCTTTAGGATCAGACCCCAAAGCACCCTCCCCATGTTGAGGGCATGTGGTCTGCTACGGTTCAGGGGGGTTGCTCTCTCACCCCCCCTTTTTTCCTGGGGCCTGCCGGGTTGCATGCTTGGATAAGGGTCTGGTATGGATTTTAGGGGGGACCCCTACGCCATTTTTTTTAAAAATTTGGCGCAGGGTTCCCCTTAATACTCATACCAGACCCAAAGGGCCTGGTAATGGACTGGGGGGAGAACTCATGCGTTTTTTTTCAATGAGTTTTATCTATATTGCTGAGACCCGACAATTCATTACAGCCGCGTTCAGTTTTGAATGACTATTTTTCTTTAGAAATTTAATTTTGCTGTGGTATTATTTTAAACGCGAGAAAACTGAGTCACTTTACAGGCATACTATAGAAACCCCCCAGGCACAATATTTAAAACAATATTTCATTTTATTGTTTCACTTTAAGCATTATTAAACGAATCACTAAAAACTGCATTTTTTTTCAAACTTTTTTTTGGGGGGCAGGACCCGGGTCCCCAAACACTTTTTATGGCAATAACTTGCATATAAGCCTTTAAAATTAGCACTTTTGATTTTGTCCCATAGACTTTAAAGGTGTTTGTGTGTTCGTCCAAATTTTTTGCCTGTTTGGATGTTCTGGTGCAAACCGAACAGGGGGGGGGGGGGGTGTTCGGCTCATCCTTACTGCCTACATGCTTTATTGATCTGATCCAGTCATGATTTCACACTGAGCCTGTAGATTCCTTTTTAGATGTATGTATAACACCTACCTACACAAACTTCTACCCCTTTCCAAAAAACCTACTTGGGAGCTTTATGCTTCAATTTAAGGTAGTCTCAGTGCACACCTGACTGGCCCACTCTGGCTGAGGAACTGGTTCCCCTCTTTCTCCCTCCCCCCTACATGTCCATACTGGCTTGGGGAGTGGCAGTTGTTCTATGAGGAGGGTGGCAAATGTGTGGTTTCACGTGTTGTTTTTAATAAGATCGCTATTCATTCCCACTTGTTTAGAAACACTTTATCACACCATAATATTCGCATATTATAGAGTATAGAGTATAGAGTTGTCCCTGAAGAAGAAGCCAGTTGACATTGAAACGCATTGGACACAATATACAACCTCTGCATAAACATTAGTCTATATGTATCATATTATATGATCCTGTGTTTGCTTTACTATATGGAATTTTAAATATTGTTCTCTGTACCCAATTTTACTGTCTTCTACTATCTTTAACCACTAGCTGACCGCCCACTGTCAAATGACGGCGGGACAGTGCAGCTACTGTGGCGGGCCGCCGTCATATGACGGCGCTCGCTTTTTGGCCACTGGGGGGCGCTCGCGCACCGCGGGAGGCGCGCGCGTGCCCGCCGCGTAGCTGGGGCCCCGGTGCACGTGCCCGGTGGTCGCGATGACCGCCAGGCACCCGCGATTGCCCGGTAATCGAGCAGGACGTGGATCGGTGTGTGTAAACACACCCACCCACGTCCTGTCAGTGGAGAGGAGACCGATGGTGTGTCCCTTGTACATAGGGACACCGATCGGTCACCTCCCCCAGTCAGTTCCCTCCCCCCACAGTAAGAATCACCAAGATAGGGTACATATTAACCCCTGCAGCGCCCCCTAGTGTTAACCCCTTCCCTGACAGTCACATTTATACAGTAATCAATGAATTTTTATAGCACGGATCGCTGTATAAATGTGAATGGTCCCAAAAATGTGTCAAAAGTGTCCGAAGTGTCCGCCGCAATGTCGCAGTCACGATAAAAATCGCAGATCGCCGCCATTACTAGTAAAAAAAAAAAAAATAATAAAAATGCTATAAATCTATCCCCTATTTTGTAGACGCTATAACTTTTGCGCAAACCAATCAATATACGCTTATTGCGATTTTTTTTACCAAAAATATGTAGAAGAATACGTATCGGCCTAAACTGAGGAAAAAATTTGTTTAAAAAAAAAAGAAATTGGATATTTATTATAATAAAAAGTTAAAAATATTATGTTTTTTCAAACTTGTCGTTCTTCTTTTGTTTATAGCGCAAGAAATAAAAAACCGCAGAGGTGATCAAATACCACCAAAATAAAGCTCTATCTGTGGGGAAAAAATGATAAAAATTTTATTTGGGTACAGCGTTGCATGACCGCGCAATTGTCATTCAAAATGCGACAGCGCTGAAAGCTGAAAAATGGCTTGGTCAGGAAGGAGGTGTTTGTGCCTGGTAGGCAAGTAGTTAAATAAAATGTATACCGTTTTATAAGAAAAACAAATAACTTCTTGAGCCTTTAAAGTCCTTGTAGATATGGGCTGCATTTCTGCACATTAAGTTAGGGATTTGGTCTGTTCAATGCTAAAAACTATAGACTGTTCCTTACCGTATCCATCATGCAATAACATCAGGAAGGTATCAAATTGGTCTCAAATTCATTCTAAAGCAGTATAATAACCCCAAATATGATGCTGAAGTAAAAAACACCTATATTCAGTGATAAAAAGAACATGGAATCCTCGGAGAGGTGGTATGAGTCCCAGAGACACCTCTGGGACCTCTCTGCTCTTAACATCATTGAATATGTCTGGGGTTACATGAAGTAATTCAAATTAAATCTAAATCCACAGAAAAATTGTGGTTAGTTCTCTTTTGGAACAACCTACCAGTCAAGGTCCTTAAAACTGTATGCAAATATAGCTAGGGTAACTGATGCTGTTTGAAAGACAAAGGGTGGGCATACGAAACATTGATTTAATTTCGTTTTTTGTTTCTGTTATGCACTTTGTTGCTTTTTAATCAATGAATGCAAACAATGTTTTACATTATTTGTAAAAGCATCCTCACTTTACAGCTTTTTATTGTACCTAAACTTCTGCACAGTAATGTGTAAGTATTGAAAATGATAGTTGTCCTTTAAACTTGGATGTTGTGACTTTCTCTTAGCAGGCTTATTCATCTTTATACAACTGGATTTTCTATTATCCAGAGCGGCTATTGATCAGAAGTGAATATTGATCCAGAGAGCAGGTTGTTTCTTAAACATCTATTAGCTATTTATTATCAGATTAGGTCTAACCTGCCAAATAATTATCTCTTGTATGTATTTCTTAATTTGTATTGGCATTTGAGATTTGCTATGTAGTTAGTTTCCTTAAATAGATATGCCCTTTTGTGATCATTTGAACTAACATAATTTCTGAGTTGCTCTGATCATTTTATGCAGGGTATACAAAGCGTTTTCTATATGACCTAACACATAATAGTGAATTACCTAATCTTCAAAAGAATATGCAAGTGCATTACCAATTCTTGCTGAACAAGATATTTTACAACTATACTAAATTTTTGGATTTACCAGGAAACAAAATAGATGTGCAATAACTACATACAGGTGTCAAGGCAAACACCATGTACCACGATTTTACATTCTGTATAGCTGATATCCAGACATGCAATGTTTAAGCAAGAGAGTCATTAAATTCCATACACAGGTGGTTTGTCATTTTCGGTTTGAAGAGGGTGACAATATTTCCAAACACTAACTTATACATAGATAGCTTGAAGTCAATCTGTCACATGTGATGAAAAATCATAAGTTTGTAGAGCAGACATTCTAAAAAGTTCTTGCCCAGGCCAATTCTGACATTTCTCGCATACATGTTAAATTGTGCATCTTTTTGGGCTACAAAATTATTTAGAAACCTCAAAATTCAATATTGTGTGACAGCAGATGACCTGGAAAATAAAATGGTTGATTACATTTTTTAGGTCACACAATATTTGCACAGCCGCTTATCAAATGTTTTTTAGCATGCTGTTATTATTTTTAGTTTTTTTCAAATGGTTTCTTTTTTAATTCAACCATATGGATGAACAAAATCCCTTGTGATAGATAGGCAGGCACAGGTGCTCTTTATTAAGAGTAGAGTAATGCCCCGTACACACGAGCAGATTTTCCGTCGGAAAAAACTTGGATTGTGAATTCCGCTCGAGCTTGGCTTGCATACACACAGTCACACAAAAGTTCTCTGAATTTTCGAACATCAAGAACGCGGTGACGTACAACACTACGACGAGCTGAGAAAATGAAGTTCAATGCTTGCGAGCATGCGTAGGAATTTTGAGCGTTGGAATTTTTACAGACATTCGGAATTTCCGATCTGAACTTTTTCTGACTGAAAAATAGAGAACCTGCTCTCAGTCTTTTGCTGGTGAGAATTCCACCAGCAAAAGTCAGATGGAGCATACACACAGTCGGAATTTGCGACCAAAAGCTCACATCGGACTTTTGCTGGGGGAATTTCCGATTGTGTGTACGGGGCATTAGACCCCCCATTTCCTCCTCAACCCTCCAAAGCATCTGATCAAACTGGGATCAGTTTGATCAGATGCCTATCTGGCTGGTAGCAATAAAATCGAATGGGAAGTGACAAAACCCTTGCTTCTTCCGGGATCATTTGTCACAGAGGAAGAGGAGGAATGGATGTTTTTCCCTGTCCTTTTTATGCAGCTGGCCTAAATATGTGTGATGGTCCTGGTTTCCCTGGTGGAATAGGAGAGTCCAGGAATGGAAGTGGGGGGGGGGGGGGCTTCCACACCCTGTAAAAGTAATTGGGCAGCTATAGAGCCATTTTCAACAGTAAAGCCCATTGCCATTTACAAGTTTTAATATCAGGATCATAGTGGCAGTTGCAGTCATGATCCTGATATAACCAGGGTTGCCAACCTCCTGCAGCATTTTTTACTGACAAAACATGGAAAATTTACTGATGGAGCACATTTTTTACAGGCGACCAAAAAAATTACAGAACTCCTATTGAAAACTAACACAGTGAATATTTGAACAGTATAAACATGATATGAAAACACTGACAATACCTATAACAAAGTAATTTACTTGATTTACACTTAAAAGGTCAACACTGCATGAAATTATCAGCTCCTGATATTTACTGGCAATTGTAAAAAATCACAGATTTTTACAAACTGTCAGTAAATTTACTGGCGTTGGCAACCCTGGATATAACTGCTTTTGCAGATGTATAGGCATGTCCTAAAAGCTAGACGTGATTACAATTCATGCAGCCAAGTAATCAACACTGGCAAATCATTAGATTTAAAGATTTATTTAATTCAAATTTATATCCAACCAAAAATTTTTTTGCAGTTTTGAATAGAGTTGGGAAGGTCTAGAACCCTTGTCAGGTTTTACTGACATCTGGTACTTCATAAAAGAGATAGTAAATAAAGAGATTTCTGCTTACTTCCAATTCTTCTGACAAAAGTTTCATCAAAAAAGAAGTAAGGGTAAATCTTAAAAGGTGACACAGACAGAAGAAAATAAGCATTTTTAGTAGAAAAGGGGGATTCTAGAACTTCTGGTAGATTGTTTTTTTGCTGTCTATTTCCCTGTTGCACATTTTCCCTTGCTATCTCTCTGGTAAAATCCTTGTCAGTGAAACAGAAATTGAGGCGAAATTTCTCTAATGCATTTTCTCTTTAATAGCAATGAAACGCAACAGGGGTTAAACTCTTCCCCACTCTATAATGAAATCATTTTGACTAGTGTAGTGAAAACCCATCCTGTGGTATCACAAAGAATATTTCACATCACAAACTGATGTAAAAAAGAACTGACAATTCTCTTAGTTCACTATAGTTATTATTTTGTTTTATTATTATTACTATTATTTGATATATTAAACTACTCCAAGCAACCATCAGAATGGTCGCTATTGGGGGGTTCCTAACCATACCTCTTATTAGCCTGCTCACAGTATGTTCCCAACAGGCTTTACCTCATAAAGAGGGCATTTCAACATATATCCCTAGGAACTCTGGCGGAGAACAGCAATAGTCTATGTTTATTTTGTTTACTCTGTATATCCTGTACAATTAATGTCTACAACATACCTACCTATTCATTGTTTTTGCGCATCTTGAACTTCAATAAAAAACAATGGTTAAAAAAAAAAACTCTTCCCCACTCTACCCAAACTTACGAAAAAAGTTCTGCCCGGACATACACTTTAAAGCTCTGAAACATAAGAACGGCTTAGCAGCATCCATAATACTATTTTTACATTATTACAAAGATCCAAACCCTGACAGAATTTCTTTACAACACAACCACATTAAAAAAAAGTTAGGTGTACAGTTTTCGGTAGAGTTTTGTGTTGTGTGGTATTTCATATAATTTTCTTTTTCATCAGTGAAATTAATTATAAACTTCAACAATTGCCGTTTGCGTGCAAACTTTTCATTGCCTCTGGTTCTCCGAAGACAGATTCAAATTTTTGGACAACAGATTTTCATCATTTTAGAACATTTGCTTGCAATCACTCCTTACCCATACACACAATGGTTATTGTAACAAATACCTGAATCATGACCAACAAAAATCATTCCTTTTAAAGCTAGAATTTTAATAATAAATAACATTTAATTCTTAGAAATTAATCAGATATGACACTGAAAATTCACTAAAGACTGGAAAATGTAATTTGCTCCAGTTTTCATTTCAGTTTAGTTTGTTGAAAATAGTCATGTAGAATTAAAATGTGTAGCATAGCAGATTTTTTGTTTTTACTAAGCAATTTATGACAAGGTAAAAGTGTCATACGTTTTATACATCACCTCGTTCGGAACGATCTGATTTTCCGACAACTTTGTCCGACGGTGTGTGCGCAACACAAGTTTCGGACAAAATCCGTTGGAAAAAAATCCATCAGGCAAAGTTGTCGGAAAGCGGAGCTTCACCCAAAAGTAAAAGCTCCGCTTGTTTGCTCCCCCCCCCCCCCGTTGCCATATTTGGCACCTTTCATGGAGGGGGAGCGAATACCTGTTTTCGACTGTTCGGCCCCCTCCTCCTTCCCCCGCCACCAGGCCATTCACAAAGCACAGCGCGTTGCCCATGCACACCGCACTTTGCCCATGCACAGTAGGGAGCCGGCTGTGAAGCCGCAGGGCTTCACTGCCGGTTTCCCTTACAAGGAATGGTGGTGGCACCACCCGGGAGACGAATGAAAAATTGTCTGGGGCGCTGACATCGCAGGATCCCCAGACAGGTAAGTGTCCTAAAATTAAAAGTCAGCAGCTACAGTATTTGTAGCTGCTGACATTAAATTTTTTGGTGGGGAGGGGGGTGGAGCTCTGCTTCAACCCTCTGGTATTGTATTGATTGGTTTCTGTGTAGAGCTGCACCAGATTTTACATAGTTACATAGTTACATAGTTAGTTACATTGTTACATAGTTAGTTAGGTTGAAAAAAGTCCATCCAGTTCAACCACAAATAATAATAAAAAAAATTATCATACAATCCAATATACCCCATTCTATACCCACAGTTGATCCAGAGGAAGGCAAAAAAGCGGAATAGACTCCCTCCAGAGATGGTTCTGGCTAACTCAGTAGATTGCTTTTAAGAAAGGCCTGGATACTTTCCTAAATGTACATAATATAACTGGGTACTAACATTTATAGGTAAAGTTGATCCAGGGAAAATCCGATTGCCTCTAGGGGGGATCAGGAAGTGATTTATTTCCCCTGCTGTAGCAGATTGGAGCATGCTCTTTTGGGGGGGGGGGGGGTTGCCTTCCTCTGGATAAACTGTGGGTATAGAATGGGGTATATTGGATTGTACGATATTTTTTATTTTTATTTTTATTATTTCTTTTTTTTATGGTTGAACTGGATGGACTTGTGTCTTTTTTTGGCCTAGCTAACTATGTAACTTCTTTAGTAAATCTTTAAAGTGGTATTAAACCCAAAAGCAAACCTTTTTATTATATTGCAGCTTACCAATTCTTAGATGTGATTACTGTATTTGTTTCCTTTTTAAGGCATTATTTCTTCTTTTTTCATCTGTTGATCCATCCAGCAAGTCTGTTATTGTTGCACAGTCATGTTGGAACAGGAAGGGGCCATCCCCAAACTGTTTCCACAAAGTTGGGAGCATGAAATTGTCCAACATGTCTTGGTATGCTGATGCCTTAAGAGTTCCCTACACTGAAACTAAGGTGCCATGCTCAACCCCTGAAAAACAACTCCACACCATAATCCCCACTCTACCAAATGATTTGGACCAGTGCACAAAGCAAGGTCCATAAAGACATGGATGAGTGAGTTTAGAAAAGAGAAACTTGACTGGCCTGCACAGAGTCCTGACTTCAACCCAATATAAAACCTTTTGGATGAATTAGAGCGGAGACTGCGAGCCAGACCTTCTTGCCGTACATCAGTGCTTGACCTCACAAATGCACTTATGGAAGAATGGTCCAATATATTCCCATAGACACACTCTTAAACCTTGTAGACAGGGCTGTCTTTAAGGAGGGGCAAATGGTGCAGCTGCTCTGGGCCCTGTCAGTGTTGTGGGGCTCTACATCCTAACAATCGCTCCCTGGCACATGCAGCTGTAGCTGAAGGGAAAGGGAAGGATCGGAGGTGTCCATGCCTTACAGTGGAGCTGGCAGAGTGGAGAGATACACTGACACGCAGTGAATGGAGGAGTGAGGGAGGATCGAATTGAGGAGATAGTGACATTCCTAAGGCAGCAAAGATAAGGAAAGCCGGTGGTGCGAAAGTTACAATGTGAATTAGAACATGTGCTTGGCTGAGCTGACGTTTGCTTGCTATTAACATTACTAGGAATGCCTGTACATACACTGGTCAGCATGGACGAGCAGACAGCTGGTATGTTTTGTGATTAGCAAAACTAAATTTGCTAGTTTGCTCTGCTGAGTTGAACTTTCACTGCTTTAGTGGCTAAAGTCACTTATCTCTGCCTCTCTGCTTGATATGCTGGTTGACAGTAATGTTATGAATGTAATCCTGGTCTGCTCCAATAACCCCATCTTTTCTGCCACAAGTTAAATTCTGCTGCAATGCAAGACAACACTTCTACTCTGGCAAGGGGACTGCTGTGTGAGTTTGTAGCATAATCTATCTAGCAATCAATCAGTGAGCAGCAATTATGTGCAGTAACCTCTAGCAATTAATCAGTTAACAGTAATAATGTTCAGTTATCTCCAGCAACCAATCAGTGAGTGGTAATTTTGTGTAGTAACCTCTAGCAACCAGTCAGTGAGTGGTAATGATGAGCAGTAACCTCTAGCAACCAGTGAGCAGTATTATGGGCAATAACCTCTAGCAGCCAATCAGTGAGCGGTAATGATCTGCACTAACCTCTAGCAACCAATGGGTGAGAAGTAATTATGTGCAGTAGCCTCTAGTAACCAATCAGTGAGCGGTATTGATTTGTAGTAACCTCTAGCAACCAATCAGTGAGCAGGAGCATTAAGGATTTGTTGTAATCTCTAGCAACCAATGGGTGAGCAATAATGATGTGATGTTACCACTAGCAACCAATAAGTGCGTGTTAATAATGTGCAATAACCTCTAGCAACCAGCCAGTGAGTGGTAATGATGTGCAGTAACCTCTAGCAACCAATGGGTGAGCAGTAATGATGTGTATTAACCGCTTCCCAATCGGCGCTCAACGATGTACGTAAGGAGAATGGCACGGACAGGCATAAGGGCGTATGTCCCTTTGAATTTGCCGCCATGCCATCGCGTACGCGCTGGTTGGAACCTCCGTGAGTCCGGTCTTGACTCGATCGCCGCGGGGATACCCGCAATCATCTCACGGGGAGGACAAACGGGGAGATGCTGAAGTAAACAAGCATCTCCCCATTTAGCCTAGCAACAAGTGACACCGATCTCTGCTCCCTGTGATTGGAGCAGAGATCAGTAACTGTCACACACAGCCACGCCCCCCACAGTTAGCAACATGCCCCTAGGACACACTTAGCCCCTACACTTCCACCCCCTGGTTAACCCCATCATTGCCAGTGTCATTTACATAGGAATCAGTGTATTTGTATAGCACTGATTGCTGTATAAATGACAATGGTCCCAAAAATGTGTCAAAAATGTCTGATGTGTCCGCCATAATGTCGCAGTCACAATAAAAATCGCTAATCGCCGCCATTACTAGTAAAACATTTTTTTAAATAAAAATGCTATAAAACTATCCCCAATTTTGTAAACGCTATAACTTTTGCGCAAACCAATCCATAATCACTTATTGCGATTTTTTTACCAAAAATATGTAGAAGAATACGTATCAGCCTAAACTGTGGAAAAAAATTTTTTTTTATATATTTTTGGGGGATATTTATTATAGCAAAAAGTAAAAAATAATGTGTTTTTTTCAAAATTGTCGCTCTTTTTTTGTTTATAGCGCAAAAAATAAAAAACGCAGGGGTGATCAAATACCACCAAAAGAAAGTTCTATTTGTGAGAAAAAAGGACGTCAATTTTGTTTGGGAGCCACGTCGCACGACCGTGCAATTGTTAGTTAAAGCAACGCAGTGCCGAATCGCAAAAAGTGCTCTGGTCTTAAGCCAGCAAAATGGTCCGGTCTGAAAGTGGTTAACCTCTAGGAACCAATCTGTGAGTGGTAATGGTGTGCAGTAACCTCTATCAACCAATCAGTGAGTGGGAGCAGTAAGGATTTGCAGTAACCTCTAGCAACCAATGGGTGAGCAATAATGATGTGGAGTATCCTGTAGCAACCAATCAGTGAGCAGTAAGGATGTTCATAACCTCTAGAAACCAATGGGTGAGCATTAATGATGTGCAGTAACCTCTAGCAATTGATGGCTGAGTGGGAAGGATGTGCAGTAGCTTTTAGCAACCAGCCAGTGAGCAGAAATGTTGTGCTGTAACCTTTAGCAACTAATCGGTGAGCTGTAACTATTGCAGCTGCTTCCTGTTCTGCTGCAGTAAACTGATTTTGGGTCTAGCTTACATCTATTGTATGTCTCAGACCAGGTGGAGAGCAAAATTGCATTCTGGGGGCTCTGGGGGGGGGGGGGCAAAGAAAATGTTTTCCCTGGGTACAATCAATATTAACCACCTGATTACTTTGCACTTAAACCCCCCTCGTGACCAGACCAATTTTCAGCTTTTGGTGCTGACGCACTTTGAATGACAATTGCGCGGCCATACAACACTGTACCCAAATTAAATTGTTATCATTTTTTCCCACAAATAGAGCTTTCTTTTGGTGGTATTTAATCACAGCTGGGGTTTTTATTTTTTGCTAAACAAACAAAAAAAGATGGAAAATTAAATAAAAAAAAAATCATGTTTAATAGTTTGTTATAAAATTTTGCAAACAGGTAATTTTTCTGCTTCATTGATATGCGCTGATGAGGCGGCACAGGTGGGCACTGATAGGCTGCACTGGTTGGCACTGATAGGCTGCACTGGTGGGCACTAATAGACTCCACTGGTGGGCACTGATAGGCTGCACTGGTGGGGACAGATAAGTCGGTACTGATGGGGACAGCAAAAATGGCACTGATGGGCACGGATGGGTGGCACGGATGGGTGGCATGGATGGGTGGCACCGATGGGCACTGATGGATGACACTGATGGATGACACTGATGGGCACTGATAGATGGCACTGATGGGTGGCACTGATGGGCACTGATAGGTGGCACTGATGGGCACTGATGGGCAGTGGTAGGGGACACTGATGAGCACTGGTAGGTGACACTGATGAGCACTGGTAGGTGACACTGATGAGCACTGGTAGGTGACACTGATTTGCAGCACTGGCACTGTGGGCACTAACAAATGGAACTGTGGGCACTGACAGATGGCACTGTGGGCACTGACAGATGGCACTATGGGCACTGACAGATGGCACTGTGGGCACTGGTAGGCTGCACTTTATTAGGCAATTGTGGGCATTGGGTATTGGGCACATTGCTGGGCACGTTGCAGTGAGAGGGACTGATGTCCCTCTCACTGCCGCCGGTGATCGGCTTTTTTTTTTTTTACTCCTCGCGCTGTCAGCGCGAGGAGGAAAAAAGCCGATTACCGGCTCTGTTATTGTCACATGATCAGCTGTCATTGGCTGACAGCTGATCACGTGGTAAGGGGACGGGATCGACCCCTTACTCAGATCTGTGATCCAGCGAGTCTCACAGACTCGCTGATCACAGAGTGCGCCGTACGCGCCCTTCAGGGGGCGCGCAGGCAGCTCGTGGCCGGGACTACGACTACGTAGTCCCGGCACATTAGATCCGCGCTGTAGCTGTCATTCAGCTATAGCGCGGATCTCAGGTGGTTAAAGATGGCCCTGCTTGTGGACAGCCTTCCCAGAAGAGTTGAAGCTGTTATAGCTGCAAAGGGTGGGCCAACTCAATATTGAACCATATGGACTAAGACTGGGATGCCATTAAAGTTCATGTGCATGTAAAGGCGGGCATCCCTATACTTTTTAGAATATAGTGTGTGTCTGATCGCGATTTCATTGCGATTTTTAAAAGGAGTCCAGTGCGGTTTCTTTCATGGGTTCGGGTGCAATTCAGATGCAAACTCTACTTGAAATCACACCTGAACCTGATTGAAAAACATACAGGACTCTTTTTTAAAAGGGACTGTGGCCGGCCTGGACATATGTGAACTGGCTCCATAGAAAACTGGTTTGTTGCACGTCATGTGAATTAGATACGGCTCAATACGCATCCAATTCGCATATTAATGTCTTCTTCTGCAGGCAAGAGGAAGCATTTCCTCAGTCCACTCTCCTTCAGCGATCATACTGCAAAATTGTAACTTTTTAGCAAGTTTAGGGTCTGCCTGTTTTGGCATTGTAGTCCATACACCCAGCGTGAACAAATTTAATCTGATACTGTGTCCAGTTTAAGACATGCTTACTTAGATTTCAAGTTGTCTAAATAAGATACGTCTATTAATTTCAACCTAAAAACTTTGCATCCTTAGAAGTCTTAAACCCAAATGTTTATCAAGCAGAATGCACAGAATACCTATTAAATATGGTCCTGCCTGTTCTAACACGAATCCACACTTTTCTGTGTACTACAATGCGGCAATCTACCACTTAGCCAGCTGTCAAAATGAGGTCCTGGAAGGAGTGATGCAATGTGCTTTTCAGGGCATCACACTTTTTCCTTTTTTCATTTTTTTGTTTTAACTTTATTTGAAGTGTCACATTATGGCACTTTATTCATGTCTCCAAACAGCAGCATAGTGTGTTTCACTGCAGTGTTGTTGTATGATGCAGGCACATAGAAAACAATTGTTTTCTATATTACTTGCAGTGACTGGTGTTTATTCAGTGCAGAAAAACTCCAATCACCGCACATAGTGTGAATAAGCCCTAGCAGGGAAAAAAACCTTCCTGATCTCAAAAGTCACAGTGATAACTCACTGGATCATCATTGTACAATGTGCTTCTTATAAATATTAATAACAATATAGATGTTCTTTCTTTAGAAACACATCCACTGAATATGTTGAAATAAACTGCTGCAGAAAAGTATCCTATAATTTCACACCTCTTACAAGAAAGAACACATTCTATATGTAAGGTTACAATCCTTTTTTTTTTTTTCAGCAAAAAAAAATTGTCTTTTATGGTGACCTTGAAGTGCCCAGGTCACCATGACTGATCAGATAGTGGAAGGATGTTCTATGGTTGCATTTTTATGACAATTTCATTTATTGGCATGTATGAGTGCCTTTAACTTAGAACCCATTTGTTCTAATCATAGCACATGAACTTTAGTCATGTTTTTTTCTTCTCAGTATTGTTTACCCATAATTATTATTCATTTTTTGGTTATTAATAAGTTTGATTGGCTTATTACAGGATAGTAAGTATCACTTGGGTATAATTAATGCATTTACAGTTCCTTTCATATTTTAATGATGCGTTGCTAAGCTTTAAAAAAGCTGTTCATCATAGAAATACATTTTTCTTTTCTGTGTTGGGAAGAAAATAATTAGGTTATGGATTGACAGGTTAAAAAATAAATCTTAATTGGAAGTGCGAGCTGAGACGGGATCTTCCTCAAGTGGAATCAGTGACAAGCGTTATAAAGATACAATTTGTGTAAGATGAGAAGAATCCTTTGTTTATTTAACCCATCCTTTATAGGGAGGTGAATTGGTAACTTAAGCTTTATCCCTTTTTATAAACACATTTTCTTTGAAAAGAGAACTCCTTTATTTACGCTATGGATTGTTGCTCCAGGCATTTCAGCTTATTCTATTTGCTTGATTTAAATCCCATTTGGTGGAAGTGGTTTCTTAAGTGCTCCCAATCACACTCACATGCACAAGAGACACAACCCTCTTTCATGTGTAACACTCAAAAAAAAGCCTCCAGCCAACAGTAAATATTTCGAGGGTCTCAGTTATGCTGCATAGGGCAAAGAGGGGGGTTATTATGAGACAAACACAAATATACATGCTTAAAAGCCATTAACTAATACCAGTTTCAGCCACTGTGGACATCAGTCACGGCAGCATGTCCTCCTTCCTTTAATAATGGTATTGCACTCATTAAGATTATGATGTCTGCAGGTCCAGTGTAAATGTTTATTTTAAGAAGTGACAATTGTCCAATTCAACTTTTAACACCAGAAGAAGTTTTAGGTGTGTTTTATTTTTAATTTATGTCAAGACAAATTTTTAATAATGTAATACATCTTTACACTACATTCACATTTTTCTGTGTTTTATCCCTTTAAAGACCCTATAATAACAAAAAAACGCTTGCTGATCTTACAGAAGTTCACTCCGCACCTAATTTATTTTTATGGGCTTACAACACAGTCCCTAAAGTTTATAAAGGCTAGTTCAGACAGATTTAGTAAAAGTGCCTCATGTGCCTTCTAAAAATGGAGCAGCATGGGCCAAATGTATGTACCCCTCTACAACCTGTACTTGAATATGAAACATGCTGCGTCACGTTTAAAATACACGTGAGACACTTTTACAAAATCTGTCTGCATCAGGGTCTCTCACTGTACGACAAAAGAGAGTTGGTCCTAATTAGCTCATCATATGATACAATATATCAGTATTTTATTTTGAATTTGGCGCATTTTAGAGCAACATGAATTTGGCACAGGACTCACTGTCAGAACCAAAAGTGTCACAGATTCTTCACAAATTTGGGTCGAGACATTAACAAGAGAGATTAATATCAGAAAAGTGGCACAGAAGCTTTATTTCATTATCCTACAGTGTCTTTTCTGGACTGAAACCATAAGAAATGGTGTCAGCCCTGCCTAGTTGTATTTTGTTTAACAATTGAATCCCTCCCTGTCTCCACATCTCCACAATATGAGAACAGGAGAAATTTTTTTTTTTTTTATCCCAAGATAAGATGTAGGGGGACTAGATAGAGTCATTGAGATAAAACAGGAAATGTGCACAAGACAAAGAATAGCTACAGTGGTGTGAAAAAGTGTTTGCCCCCTTCCTCATTTCCTTTTCCTTTGCATGTTTGTCACACTTAAGTGTTTCGGAACATCAAACCAATTTAAACAATAGTCAAGGACAACACAAGTAAACACAAAATGCAATTTGTAAATGAAGGTGTTTATTATTAAAGGTGAAAAAAAATCCAAACCATCATGGCCCTGTGTGAAAAAGTGATTGCCCCCCTTGTTAAAACATACTATAACTGTGGTTGTCCACACCTGAGTTCAATTTCTCTAGCCACACCCAGGCCTGATTATTGCCACACCTGTTCACAATCAAGGCATCACTTAAATAGGAGCTGCTTGACACAGTAAGGTCCACCAGAAGATCCTTAAAAGCTACACATCATGCCGAGACCCAAAGAAATTCAGGAACAATTGAGAAAGAAAGTAATTGAGATCTATCAGACATGTTTGACTTGATCAAGTTGTATTTATTTGCTCTTACTGAAGGGATATAAAAAAAATTCGCAGAAAATTATAACAAAATCTAGGAGTAACAATAAAGCAGTTTAACCCTAGTTAGGAGGGTTTCATTCACCAGTGCATAGAACCTCCTATTTGCACTTGTTGTTTCCCGGACTAACCCTCATAACCCAACCAAATACATTTTGTGCTTAGTCGACAGCGTCCCCTCCCCCCTTTTTTGTCCTTCAAATACCCTCTTCATTACTTACTGATTTGGGCTTAACCCAGTTGTTTGAAGTTCATTATAAATTACTTGATACTTACATCCTTCCATGATTTAGGGCATTGATAGCTCCTAGACAGGCAAACTGTTGTACCTGTTACATTTATCCAACTTATTGTTGCAACACGTATATGCTTGACATATTTTTGTACCGTATTCTCAATAAATCTTGTTTGGAAAACAAAAAAATGTGAATTGAATGAAGAGGGTATGTGGCGCTAACCCTTATGTAAATCAATAAATAATCTAAAAATAATCTAAAATGACCAGTTTGCAAAGCTCATGAGTATCCGAAAGATGAGTGACCTTTCACATAAATAGATATATAAAAACATAAAATAATGAACTAAATAGATAAAATTCCTTAATAGCAATACACATAAAATATTGAATAAATATAAGACGTGTGTATAAAATGAAAAAATGTTCAATAAAAGTGATGGTGCTAAAATAACCGTGCTGAAAATAAATATATGTGCTGGGGTAAAAATGATGATGGAGTTGGGTTAAAAATAGTGAACACGAAATCTTCTAGCAATAAAAGGTGCACAGTGCAACGTGCAAAATATGTGAATAAAGAACCAATAGAGAACCGATAAATTGATTCTGAAAGTGCAAGGGAATTGCAAGGAAATTGCAAGGGAAATTAATGATTGAATGTGCAGAAATATCCAAAATAATGACAAAGTGACCATACAGATGAAAAGAGTGTGTCACTGTAGGTATGGTATAATCAGATGATACCAAAACAATAATATCGCTGAAAAAAATTATTAAAAAATAAAAATAAAATTTGGTGCACTACAAGTCCCAGCTTGTAAAGAAAAAAATGGCGGAAAATAAACGATAAAGTCCACAATCTGGAACAATGAAGAGCATAATGCTCTGGAATAAGTGAAGGTGAGTAGAAATATTCAGGAATCTTTGTGTTGATCACAGTGATGATCCGTGCAGGCAGTGCTCTGTGCTGACTTCAGGGGTGCACCCTACTAGTTCCCCCAGCCTCTCACCTCTATTTGCGGCCCCTACAGGCCTAGTGGAGCAGATAGCCTCTAAAGTGGCAAGCCTGGTCACTTTCCGGGTCCTCCTTCTTATGGGCTCCTATGGGCTCCTATAGGCTTCTATGGGCTCCTATGGACTCCTACTCCAATCCAAAAAGGCACTCCAGGGGTAAGGGGTCACTCACGGGTTAGATCAGCATGTAGGGGTTAAAGGTACAAAGAAGCGCTCCAATGTGTAGTAAAAAACAGGTTTATTGAAACAAAAATAATATCCACTCACATTTAAAGTTCTCTTGCATCAGCATAGATGAACTTCCGGTCGCGGCCGCAAACCAGAAGTAGAGCGATAGGCACCTGACTTCCTTCCTCCCTCACTAGTATCGTCACTAGCACACGTGACTTTGTCAAAGGGCCTTTGACAAAGTCACGTGTGCTAGTGACGATACTAGTGAGGGAGGAAGGAAGTCAGGTGCCTATCGCTCTACTTCTGGTTTGCGGCCGCGACCGGAAGTTCATCTATGCTGATGCAAGAGAACTTTAAATGTGAGTGGATATTATTTTTGTTTCAATAAACCTGTTTTTTACTACACATTGGAGCGCTTCTTTGTACCTTTAACCCCTACATGCTGATCTAACCCGTGAGTGACCCCTTACCCCTGGAGTGCCTTTTTGGATTGGAGTAGGAGTCCATAGGAGCCCATAGAAGCCTATAGGAGCCCATAGGAGCCCATAAGAAGGAGGACCCGGAAAGTGACCAGGCTTGCCACTTTAGAGGCTATCTGCTCCACTAGGCCTGTAGGGGCCGCAAATAGAGGTGAGAGGCTGGGGGAACTAGTAGGGTGCACCCCTGAAGTCAGCACAGAGCACTGCCTGCACGGATCATCACTGTGATCAACACAAAGATTCCTGAATATTTCTACTCACCTTCACTTATTCCAGAGCATTATGCTCTTCATTGTTCCAGATTGTGGACTTTATCGTTTATTTCCCGCCATTTTTTTCTTTACAAGCTGGGACTTGTAGTGCACCAAATTTTATTTTTATTTTTTAATAATTTTTTTCAGCGATATTATTGTTTTGGTATCATCTGATTATACCATACCTACAGTGACACACTCTTTTCATCTGTATGGTCACTTTGTCATTATTTTGGATATTTCTGCACATTCAATCATTAATTTCCCTTGCAATTTCCTTGCAATTCCCTTGCACTTTCAGAATCAATTTATCGGTTCTCTATTGGTTCTTTATTCACATATTTTGCACGTTGCACTGTGCACCTTTTATTGCTAGAAGATTTCGTGTTCACTATTTTTAACCCAACTCCATCATCATTTTTACCCCAGCACATATATTTATTTTCAGCACGGTTATTTTAGCACCATCACTTTTATTGAACATTTTTTCATTTTATACACACGTCTTATATTTATTCAATATTTTATGTGTATTGCTATTAAGGAATTTTATCTATTTAGTTCATTATTTTATGTTTTTATATATCTATTTATGTGAAAGGTCACTCATCTTTCGGATACTCTGAGCTTTGCAAACTGGTCATTTTAGATTATTTTTAGATTATTTATTGATTTACATAAGGGTTAGCGCCACATACCCTCTTCATTCAATTTTACCTTTACAAGTGTGAGATCACTTATATGTTGGCTGCTTTCCTTTTCCATTTTTCTCCTTATTTGATTTAATAGTTTTTGGTTGAGCGCACTGGTTACCCCTATTATCTAGCCCCAATGTGAATGCCATCAAAGTTTTTTGTTTGTTTTGCTGGATACCCTCGCACAATAAAATCTGCTATGAACACCTTATGAGTAAACAAAAGGGGACAGAAAAAAAATCTGAAACCAACACAAATGTGTCCACTGTCTTCAATGTATCTATCCATTTGCTGTGTACACTCACAATATCTTTTTGAGGGCTGACAAATTTGCTCATTATATGAGCATGCTCCTGTTTAGTAGCTACAAAGACTATTTAGTGACTGACTGTTAGTCTATAGATTATGATTTATTTGACTGCAAACATTGGACTATTGAATAAAACTGGTCATAGTCTTCAGAAGACTGTCAAATAATTAGACACAATCCAGTCAGAATATCGCTATAGTTTTGCAAAGCACACTATACATTTATAAGCTTGACTATGCATTTAAGTTTTGTTCAGTACAAAGAGAACGGATGGGAATTGGTGATGATATGGTTAATACCCCCTATAATGGATGGCCATAGGGCTTGGGTCACTCATAGCCATGATAAATTAGGTGGCTTTCATTTTATGTCTATGGGTTATCTCAACAGTCATTAAAGAGTTAGCTCCCCTTTACCAAAACTGCCTATGCAGGTAAAGGGTGTCTGCAGATAGAAACAAACTACACAGCTTTGACAAAAGTTAAATAATGCCATTGTTATAGACACTGTATATTATTATTATACAGGATTTATATAGCGCCAACAGTTTACACAGCGCTTTACTACTTGAGGGCAGACAGTACAGTTACAATACAATTCAATACAGGAGGAATCAGAGGGCCCTGCTCATTAGAGCTTACAATCTAGGAGATGCCATGTATGTACCTCCCAAAGTCTAGCCAAAAAACTTAGAGAGATGGCATCATCCCATCATGCCTTGTTGCTAGCACATTGCTAAGACAAGTCCAGCTGATTCGAAACCCCTCTCATGCACTCTCTCTCCCCTGTTACAGTAGCTCAGACCTCTGTGATGCTGCAACAGAGGAGACACCAGACCACACATATGCAGAGTTATGAGCGTTCTCTCCTGATGTGGAGGAGGTGAGCACAAATGGCTGGCAGTTTCTTAGCAATGTCCTAGCAACAAGGCAGGGCAAAATGATGCCATATCTGTGAGGTTTTTGAACAAGCTTCAGGAGGTATGTCAATGGCCTACACCTATAGCAAGGGCATTATCCAATGTTAGTCAAAGCTGCAAAGTTTGATTTTATCTGCAAGTTTTTTGGTAAAGGTGAACTTAACCTTTAAGGTGTCATTAAACCCAGACTATGAAAAACATTCTCTGGATAGCCGCACACCGAAATAGATTCTTGTGTTGTTTATTCCAAAATGAAGATCGCATCAAATAATCCACAACAAACGGGTGTTACAAAAATAGCTGACGCGTTTCACACTGACAAGTAATAATATCATTAATAATCCTTTTTATAATACTTTATTTTATCTTAGAATTGTTGTTATTTGTTTTTTTATATTTTACATTTTATTTTTTATCTTTTATTATTTATTTTTTATTTTTTATTATTTAATTATATATATATATTATCTTATGTCATTTATTGCCATCATATATTAAAGTGAATGCTGAAAAAATAATAAATAAATACACCAATCAATAATAAACCACAATAAGTGAATTTGCATGATTTGTAAAATCTCTAAATTATTATTTTAATCTTATTAGTGTGGGTAATGTGAACAAATTTAATATAGACAAATAAATGTTATGTGTTGTAGTGCTGTCGCAAGAAGGACAAATAAATATTATGTGCTGTAGTGCTATCACAAAAAGGAAGAAAGGAGAGAAAGGGTTAATATAGTATGGTGTGGATATATTAAGACAACCTCAGTGGAATGCCTGAATGTAGCAAGATCAAGAAGGAACGGAGGAATTGGAAACATTGTATAAAAACATGTAACCAGTTAAATCAGCTGCTTGATTGTGATAATATTATTATAGTGTCCGTGACACTGATCTCTCTCTTAGGATTATAGTGTTAGTCCAGATATTCCACCTGAAACTGAAGGCCATTAATACCCTTATCCCAGAGGTCTCTACCCTGCAACTCCAATCACCTGAGGCTCTCTGACAGGAAGACAAGCACTTGTCTTGGCGGGCCAACCTAGAGCGGTTCCTTCTCTCTATGAAAAACATTCATTACATGGTATATTACAGAGTGCTCATACTCACAAAGCTACTAAAGGTCTAACAAACAGGGCCCTCAGATTCCTTCTGTATTGAATTGTATTGCAACTGTACTGTCTGCCCTCATGTTGTAAAGCACTGCACAAAATGTTGGCACTATATAAAACCTGTATAATAATAATATAATAATAATAAAGCATTTGTTTTGTGTAGAGTGAAATATACCTGGTTGATCCTGCCTTCAGCTATCCCTCCTATCTTCTCTTTGTCCCCATTGTAGGCTGCTATTGTGTAGACCAGCTGGTGTCCTCTACGGAGCATGCTCCAATTTAAGTTCTCTTTTGAGCTATTCATTTCCTCCCTTTTCTTTTTTGTGCAGCCCACATGAGTACACATTAGTGAACACAGTATACACAGTGCTAAATGACACTCCCCTCCCTCCCTCGTCCTCCATTTTCTCCTATTGCTAAACACTATAGGGGCGGTATATAGTATGCTGATTGATTACATTCAATTAGAAACTCACTTAGTTTTAAAATAAATCAGTAATAAATATATTTAATGTAATTGCTAAAACCTGTAAACTAAAAAGGGGCTTTGGATACAGATGCTGTCTGAAAAAACTGAAAGCTAGCAATCTTTGTCAACTTTGACTCTGCCAACACCATATTAATGCACATAAAGTACATATTTGATGTTCAATAAAGATTTATTAGGAGCTGTAAAACAGTTGTTTGATATTTATAATCTAATTTGAATAGCTCTTCTTTTTTTAGTCATGTGACCGGCATAGTACCAACCAGGGCTGGCCAGACACAGACTCACACTGTAGTAAACATCAGCAGAGTAATAGAAGCCCCTCCCAAAGACATTTCTCTGCATATAAGAACAGGGAGAGATCATATGACCACACAACAGTGATGCTGTATATTTATTATGTAGAGTAACATTATTATTATTTTTTTAAATCGAACACTGATTAAAGAAGAAAAAGGTGCATTTTTTAGTTATGTACAATTTCTGTCTATGGATTAAATAAAAAATAACATTCTTTTTGCAAGACCATAGCACCAAAGGAAAGCATTGTTTTTCCTTAAAGAGTAACTGCACTTTAACAAACTTTGTTGTAGACCCCTACCTATTCCAGTCTGGAGGAATAACTATTGTAAGAAAATGTCCTGTGCACAGTGATTCTGAATGGGAGTGACAAATTCATGTTAACTACCTGATGCTCTGATTAGAAAAGTTTCTGTATCTGCAATTGGAAGTTATTAATCCTTACGGAGAACCTCACCAAAAATGACATTTTTGTTGCAGAGGATGCCTAAAACTTGACTTGTATCTTAGTGAAGAGTTCTTCACCCAAGGAAATTGCATTTTTTAAAATCATTTTGTATACCAACAGTGTACAGAAGGCAGCCAGGTTGCCATATTGCATAAAATGTTACAGAAAGTTGCAGTTTAAAAAGAAAAGGGAATTTTTAATAACATTATATAACATTATGGTTTGTGTAGCAATTGTATATGCTGCATACAATTTTTTATCTTCTATCTTTTTTTTCACAAAAGTGAAGTTACCCTTTACAAAAACAGTATGTGGGGAATTCATTAAAGCATCAACAGCAATTATTTGGTAGTAGCGCCCTTTCTAACTCTCTTTGTCAAATTTAGGCAAACATTTGTGCCAGCGTTGGTAAAATTATCGACATTGCGACAAATTCAGGTATTTGTTACATTACTTTAAAAACCTGTCAATATCACTGTAACAGATTGCTAAAAAAAATTACTTCCAGATCGCAGATTAGGAAATTAGGACCAGCTGTGAGCTGGCAAAGGGGGTACACCAGTTCTCAAACTGGGGCATGTTTGTGCTGGGGCACTGTCATGTATGTAACAGCTTCCTGCACAGGGCTCTATTCCCTGCCCCATTCAGTTGTTGGCCAGGGAATTCTCTGGTCAAAAGCTACATTTATACAAAAGAACAGGAGATAGTGGTAATGTCATTACTTAAACCTGCCAATGCTCCTACTTAAGAAAAACAAGTTCACAGGGGAGACAGACCAGATGGAAAACCAGTCCCCCCAGTCCTGAGAGACTATTTCCAAGTCAAGTCCACTTTGGATGGCAGTGGGTGGATTCAAAAGCTGCCATTGGACTGAATAGAAAGTATGGATCCGCCCACTACTGTGCACTGTCAATTTAAGTACGTTGAACCTGATGGGGAACTAGTTTTTCAGTTCCTCGTCAGGCTCTGCCCAACCAACTACAAAACTTCTTTGGCTTTACACCTGTATGAGTGATGGGCACAGTGGCCAGAGAGGGAGTACTACCCCTTGACAGATTCATATATCTGTTTCTGATATGTACATGAGAATGGCACAAGCACTTACACCTCCTATATGTATTATCCAATCATTTTAAGTAATGACAAAGTTATTGACAAATCATTAGGCCCATAACGGAAAATTGCTCTGGTCAATAGGCAGTGTACAGGTGTGATAGCTGAATAGGATGAGGTCAGCACAGGTTCACCTTATTCACTAAACTAAGTGAAAATGTGCTTTGCAAAGTGACTATGTTCCTCCTTTAGTAAATGAACCCCGGTATCTCTACACTGCTCCACTAAAGCATCTGAATATTGCTGAATTTCTCTCAACTGATGTTTCTTACTCCTGCCACATCTTATGTAATTGGCAATAAGGTGGGGAGATTTTAATGCCAGGGTCCTTAGACAATAAAAGAATATAATGAGTGATTCAAACCACCAGTATGCACAAAATATAAATTATCTGGACAGACCCATTGACAATCTGCTACCTACCAGTATGTGGACTTTTTTTTTTTTAAGTGTGGAAGCCTGGCATTAATTAAACAGTTAATGTGTTAATAAATTTATCTCTACTTTATAACATCCTACATCTGAGCTTGCTCATATTAATGTGTCTATGTGCGTATCTTAGCATGTGTTGTGTTCCTTGCTGATAGTTTGTCATGTTGCAATGTAACTGACTCAGCTATATAAGAATTCTATATTCGATTTAATCAATGTTTGCATTCCCCTAGGACCAATTAGCAGTAGTAAATGTATGCAGGGATGCTGTGAAAAATTATTAGCATGGACGGATTGCTAGAAAATCTAGCTCATATGTGAACCACATGTACCCAGATTAGTGTATGTCTCAAAACTCCCTACACATTATTTTACAATAACTTTTTAGTTTGGTCAAACACTTAAATACAATTGCAAGACACACACTGGATAATAAATATTAATATCATTTACATTTTACAGGTCAGTAGAATACTCATGAAAATAGACATGGTTACTTTTCATTTAACAGGGACTGACTGTTTTTATAGTCCCTAAACAGCTGGATCCACTGAATTATCATGCTCTTGTGTGTTGTTTGGAAACTTTCCAATTGCATTCTGAGTTTGTGGTCTTCAACTAGGAACATGTAAAGGTAATTATTCATATAAATATGTTTTACAGAATATTGCAAGAGGCAGAATGTGGCAAATGTAGAGGATCTATCTATAACAAAAAACATAAGGTTCAAAAAACACAGTAGGTCTTCCAAAGTGTGGAGTAACAGATGTCAGATAAAATGGCGGCGTGAAAGGTATATATGGTATCCAAAACAGGGGAGATGCTGCCTTCCTCAGATGGGGTAATCCGAAAGGAACTGTAAGAAAAACAGAAATGGAAGATGCGCACACCTAGTGCATTACCGAAGATAATTTAATAATAAGAAATGTTTATATAAAAGTGGGTACTAACCACCACTAGGCCATAAACACAGTGCATGGACATGCACAGAACACGGGGTACAGCTAACTAGGCTAGCTCTGAGGAAGGGGGTGCGCCCCGAAACGTGTTATGCCACATACACACGACCGACTCTCCAGCAAACTAGGTCCGACGGTCTTCCCGATGGATTTTCGGCGGAGTTGAACAGACTTGGCCACATACGAATGGACTAAGTCCGGTCGAAAGTCTGTTCGTTCGAACGTGGTGACGTAAACGGGACAAAAAAATAGCCAGTAGCCAAAAGCTGCCCTTCTGTTGTATTTGGTCTGTCGGACCAGCACACAGACAAACGTTTTTCCCGTTTTAAGTCCGTCGGAATTGAGTCCGTCAGATAGATTTGAAACATGTTCTATTTCTAGATCCACCAGAATTTTTCACGAAAAACGAACGGATTAGCCCACACGCAATCGGATTGTCCGACAGACTAATCCCGTCGGACCTAGCTAGCCGGAATGTCTGGTCGTGTGTACGCGGCATTAGATGTACCCCGTTTTCTGTGCATGCCCATGCACTGTGTTTATGGCCTTTTGTCAGTTGCATTTTGTGAGTACTCACTTTTATATAAAAATGTCTTATTATTAAATTATCTTTGGTAATGCACTAGGTGTGCGCGCCTTCCATTTCTGTTTTTCTTGTAGAAGACATAAGGTATTTATGCAGTAATAGGGTTAATGCAAAAAGAAAATGTATTCAGGCACATAATTACCTAGCACCAGTCTACCATAGCTACAGCAATGTTATAGCTGAGGTTGTCTAATGCTACTATTCAAACTGTCTACATCACGATCACGTGAATGACAATAGATGCTGCAATTGGTGTAATCACAAGCGGATCAGAGGCAGTGCTATCACATTGTCTTAGGGGTCCATTTGTAAAGCAGCAGTATGGTTTTACTGCAAAAAAAGATACTTGGGTAAATTGTTGTGCTTTACAAATGAACTTCCCACTACACCAAGCAAAGCTAAATTTATTTTAATGAACGGGTAAAGAAAATGGCAGAGAGGAAAAAGAAATGGATCACATGACTTTGACAGGTTAGGTGACCAAATTATACTCCTATCTTCTTACTTCTTGGCTGAATTATGCAAAGAACAGTTCAATGAACATTACAGGATCCACACCACTCATTTGATTGTATTATTGATTTGTAAAATGCAAGCACAGTGTGCAGAAAAAAACTGCATTGCCCTGAGGGGGAGCAATTAGAGGTATTTGCTCCCTGTTATAAAGAGCCCTCAAAGTCAATAATGATTATAGTATAGCCTGTATTAAACATAAAAAGGTACCATAGGGCATTGCTAAGATTGTGAAAGACCCAGGGCATCTTGAGGAAAGCAGTGATGTGGTTTGTGTACCATGCTACAGTAAATTGCATGTGTGGTCAAATTGCATTAGCAGTGGGGTATGGTTAAATAAAACCTGAAATCTCTCAATATATATTGTACATAGCCAGGAAATGCTTAGCAAGCAGAAACTGTTAAGACAATGAATACTTTAGTCAGGAGCAGGAAAATAAAATAAATAAAAAAGATTGCAAGGATTAGGAGTATATAATGTACTTAGTAGAAGGGTCAAGCATATGTATTAAAAACAACATTTATATAGTGATGGGGTCAGGGGTATATAATGTACAAAGTGCAGGGGTTAGGAGTACAAAACACATTATGTAGGGGTCAGGAGTACAGAATGTACAGAGTGCAGGGGTTATGTGCAAGTAATGTACAATGCACAATGGTCAATAGTATGTAAAGCACAGTCAGGCATGCATAACGCATAGAATGCGGGGGCCAGCAGTATGTAACACACAGAGCACAGGGCTCAAGAGTATGTACTTTACAGAGCATAGAGGTCATAAGTATGTAATGCACAGTCCAGCATACAGTGTGATGGAATTAGGCATATAGCATCAGTGATGTAATAACTCAGTTAAAATAAACAGAGTTACTTAACGCAGTTACTTTAGAGGGTAACGAGTAATCTAACTGATTACTCTTCCCCTCATGGTAACGCCATTCCCATTACTTGGGTGGCGTTACCGCAATTACAACTACCGCCCGGGAGGCCCACCGTGGCCACGCAGCCTGGCCGTTAGTTCCGCCGCGGGGAGGGGTGCTTTCGCCCGCTGAGCTGAGAAGAGGCTGAGACTCAGAGAGACTGTCTGGACCACCCCATTCCACCCCACCTATCCAGAGAGAGAGAATGTAGGGAGGCGGGGCGGACACTGAAAAATGAAGTCAGCTGACCAGCTGACACCAATCGAGTGAAGGGGTGGGTCTCGCTCTCTCCCCATGAGGAAAGGCATCCCTGGAGGCATTCAAGTAAGTGACTGTCAGTGTCTGATGATTCGAATTGCAGTGCAATCGATCCATCCCAAGTCCTCCACCCCCTCTGCTTCTTACTGATCCCATCCCTACCCACCCACCATCACATCTACAACAGAGGTGATGGGGGATAGGGCAGGGATGAGATCAGTGGTGGTGGGGGATGGGATCAGTAAGAGGCAGAGGTGGTGGTGGGAGAGGATGGCACCAGCACCGCTGCCACCCCCCCCCCCAAGTACCACCACTGCTGCCACCCCCCCCAAGTACTGTACACCACCACCACCACTGCCACCCCCCAAAGTACACCACCACCACTGCCACCCCCCCAAGTACCACCGATGTCACCCCTCAAGTACCACCGCTGCCACCCCTCAAGTACCACCGCTGCCACCCACTCAAGTACCACCACTGCCACCCCTGTCACAGTTACTTTGCTGAGTAACTAATTACTTTTCCAATGTAGTAACCAAGTTACTAACGCAATTACTTTTTGGGAGAAGTAATTTGTAACTTAACTAATTACTTTTTTAAAGTAAGATGACCAACACTGTATAGCATGCATATCCCTGTGTACAAAGTGCAGAAATTAGGGTATGTAATGTACAGAATGCAGCAGCCATAAGTATTTAACACAATTTATAGAGTACTATAGGGTTTGTAACATACAGCACAACATAAATAGTATGGTAATCAGGGGTATGTAACATACAGCACAGTATGCAAATTATGATGTCCCGTGCACACGATCGGATTTTCCGACAACAACATGTAACATTTATATGAAATAAGCGTTTTCATATGTAAGCTCCCCCAAAACTTGTGTTTCCATCATATGTGTGTGTGTGTAGAGTGGGGTTTAAAAAAAAAAAAAATACATTGGGGGGGTTTACAGTTTTCCATTAAATGTTATTTTTGTATATTATACTATTTTGATGTGACAGCTTCTCCTTAATGAGACTTTAGAGGTCTCTAATGACCTTTTGATGTCTCACTTGTCCTACACTAAAGCTAATAGAGCTGGTCTACCTCCCCTCTACCTGGTGGCAACCACCATGCCAGCCCCAGGTCTACAGATGGGACAGCAGAGGTTGGAAAACAGGGTGGGAAATAAAACATACTGAGGGCGTGTGTAAGTGATCGGAATGCCATGCAGGCATTCAATCACTTCCACGTGACAGTCAAAAGTTGACTTGTGAGATTTACACACGTTCCCTGCTTCTGTAGCAGTCGAGAGTGCAAACCCCCCTGCTCCTGCTATGGTATGCTGTACATATGTCGGTGGCAGTAAAAGAGTTAATGAAGGAATTTAGGAGTTAGCAGAGGACTGGGCTGGAGCAGGCAGGCGTTCAACCCCCCCCCCCCCCCCCCCCCATGCTAGTGCAAATAATATATGTTGTGCTGCTAGTCCTGGTTGGAGATACACCCCTATCCATACCTCAACCATTATATGACCTACAATGAGTGGCAACAGCTATGTATTAAACTTTGATTACTTTGAACTTTGAAAAAAATGGATTACAGTGCTTAAACTGAGAATCAATTCTTTAATTTGTGGCCCTGAGATGCAATGTGACAAAATGTAGAGAATTGCAAAAAGAAGTTGAGGCTGGAAGTTTTCTCTGTGAGATGCTGTGAATGCAAGTCTGGACAGAGAGCAAGTATATACCGTATATAATACTTCGAATCTGCCAGTGATTGTAAGTTGTGGTCTGATTGAGGTCCAAATGGGGACTGAACATGGGGCTGATCGGTGTCAGATATTTGTGAACAAAGTCAAAAGCTATATAGACATCAGTTTTTACATAACTGTATCATCTTTTTTTTGCACTCTTTTATTTAAGAGATTTGAAGTATTACAATGCAAAGACAGCATATGAAGCGCACTGGCTACAAACAACAGAAATATATAAATTAATATATAAATAATGGAAAGAAAATTGAAAATAATTAAAAAATATATTTATTTTCCTCTGCCCTGTCGTAGTATGGACAAAAAGATGAGAAAATGCAGTGTTATAATAAACATTACATGACAGGAGATCACACAAAGAATGGTGAAGTAATAGATTGTATAATCGAGGAGAAAAAGAAAATTAAGTAGGATAGAGATTAATATTAATCATATATGGTATATGGTATAAGACCAAAAAAAAGGGAAGGGTTAAGGAGGGGGGGGGGGGGGGATGTTATGGAGATTAGTACCCCTGATCCAATCAGGAAGAATGATTGGTATATATATATATATATATATATATATATATATATATATATATATATATATATATATATCTATATAGATATAGATATTATATAGGCGATGGAAGATGCAAACAAAATCTATAAGCCAGGATCTCAGTCAAGAAATTGACTGCTGACACTGCATAGTACCTGAATAAAGACAACTCTACACTTCTGGAAAATACAATTTAGGTTATTTTCAGTGTGAGTACTAATCTCTGAGAGATACTAAATGCCTGTAAGTGATATACTTACACATTGCTTAGCATATATGCACTCAACAATATTATTATTATTATTAAACACGATTTATATAGCGCCAACAGTTTACGCAGCGCTTTACAATGTAGAGGGGGGACAGCACAATTACAGTACAATACAGAAGGGACAGGAGGGCCCTGCTCATAGAGATTACATTCTAAAGGTAGGGGGTGGTGGTACAAAAGGTAATAGATGCAGGGAATTATTTGATGGGGGTGGCTCTGGGACAGTTGTTAGGTGGGTGTGGGATATGCTTCCCTGAATAAGTGAGTTTTAAGGGATCGCCTTAAGGTGGACAGGTTAGGGGCTGATTGGATATACTGGGGGGCAGGTAGTTCCAGAGGATGGGAGAGGCTCTGGAGAAGTCCTGTAGGTAAGCATGAGAGGAGGTAACAAGGGAGCTAGAGAGCAGGAGGTCCTGGGAGGAGCAGAGGGGATGATGCTAGGTGATGCTCGGTCCACTTTAAAGCCCAATTGAAGCTTTTTTTTTGTAATGCAGTCAGGCTGCCGTAGTCCTTTTTAATTTGAAACATTACTGTGCTGAAGCTAGGTTAAAATGCTCTGTGCTGGCAACAGGGGTGTTGTTAGCTTCTGGCACCCATGGAATGCTCCCCTCACCTCTTGCCGTGTCCCCTGACTGTGAAGGCCTCTCTACCTTATCTATTGGCTGCTGAACACCCTGATTTATAGGTACAGATTCTGGAACTGGGGGAGTGTGGCTGCACTGATGATGTCATGCTGCCCCCCTCCCCCAACATTGCTTCTTGCTAGTGTGTAAATTCCTGCTGGCAGTAACAGTGACACCAAGAAGCACATACTGTATGTTGCATGTTAATGTGGGCTTGGAGCTCTGCAGAGGATGTACTGTCCATGCCACTGCTCTAAACCTGCAAGTCAGGACAGAGACTGCAAACCAACAAGGAACATATGCATTACTTTTATGGCATTACAGGTGTGTGGGTGTGAATGTGGGGAGGGGGAACAAAATGTCATGGAGTTGCTGCTGACTGTGAATAGGGGAATGAAATTGGTCCATTATTTATGACCACTTTTCCATCCTTCAGTTATGCCCTCATTCAAAGACAGCTACACTTCCAGGACCACCTCGGCCCCCCTCCACTCAGTAACTGGCTATAATTTTTGCATCCATTTTTTCTGCTCTTTGTTCCTACATGGTCAGCTTGGCTCCCCTCTCAATCACAGCCAGCAGTACATTCCATGAGTCACTACAGTGTACACAGCATAGAGGTAAAGAGTCCCTTAGGGCCATGTCACATATTTCATCCCAATACTGGCGAAAACTTACAAGTGACAGAATCCCTAAAGACTGTTCGGCTCATCCCTAATACACACACTATATTATCAAAAGTATTGGGATGCCTGCCTTTACATGCACATGAACTTTAATGGCATCCCAGTCTTAGTCAGTAGGGTTCAATATTGAGTTGGCCCACCCTTTGCAGGTATAACAGCTTCCTCTCTTTGGGGAAGGCTCTCCACAAGGTTTAGGAGTGTGTCTATGGGAATGTTTGACCATTCTTCCAGAAGCGCATTTGTGAGGTCAGGCACTAATGTGGACAAGAAGGCCTGGCTAGCAGACTCTGATCTGATTCATCCCAAAGGTGTTCTGTTGGGATGAGGTGCAGGTCAGTCAATTTCCTCCATCCCAAACTGGCTCATCCATGTCTTTATTGACCTTGCTTTGTGCACTGGTCCAAATCATTTGGTGGAGGGGGATTATGGTGTGGGGTTGTTTCTCAGGGGTTGGGCTTGGCCCCTTAGTTCCAGAGAAGGGAATTCTTAAGGCATCAGCATACCAAGATATTTTGGACAATTTCATGCTCCCAACTTTGAGGGAACAGTTTGAAGATGGTCCCTTCCTGTTCCAACATGACTGCGTATGTCGTATGGTCCTGACAAAGCGGGGGGTTTTCCACACAATCCAGTGGCTGCAGCCACCGGGATTGTGTGTGAAATTGACAGGCAGACTCCTGCCTGTCAGGTGAAATCTTTTGAGTGGCTGGGCCTATCTGTAGGCCTGGGACCGACATTGCGGGTGCCGGCGTCTGAGGGGGAAGGAGTGGACACACGTCTGCTCTCCTCCCCTTCTTGGCGTGACCCAGAAAACGATGTCTTTAAGGTCACTTCCGGGTCAGCCTTTCGGTGTCCCCATCTAGCTTAGCTGGGAAGTAATGTTTTGCATTGCAAAACATTCAGTGAAGCCCAAAGGTCTAAAAGATCCTGCATGTCTCATTAAAGAGAACCTGTCACTTAAAAATGATCAAATAGAGGACTTTTTGTCCCCTATGTGATGCAAAAAAAAATGAAGGTACTCCCAAGCACATAAAATCCCCCCGAAAAATGTTGATGCCCCCACATATATGCACGTACAAATGTAAACACATGCGTTGGGGCACCTACGCGTGAAAAAAACGTCTACTGCATCAAACGTGTTACATATCACCGCGCACGCTGGAGTGAGAATTCTAGCACAAGATCTCCTCTTTAACACTAAAATGACACCTATAGGGGAATTTTGAAGCATTGCCTATAGGAAATATAGGGTACTGAGATTTTTCTCATTTCACAATGCACACAGATTTAAGGTTTGACATGTTGGGTGTCTATTTGCTTGGTGCAAGCTCATCTTTTATATTTGAACAAAAATGTGGGTAGTCTATTCCGTTTGTTTGCTCTAAAATTCACAAAAAATGGTGCATTTCCTACACCTTTGCGGTAATAATATGTGACATAAACAATTGAAACTACACTATTTTATTCTCTAGGGTGTCTGCTTTCAGAAAATATATAATGTTTGGAGGTTTTGTGTAATTTTTAGGCCTAAAAATAATTTTTAAACATGTGTGCAAAAAACTCTGGCAGCGAAAGGGAAGCCCACATTCTTTGCCTCTGCACATAGGCCTTGCATGAGCGGCAAGAGATTAAAGTGAACTCAGTGGTCATGTGTGTCCTAGTTTGAAACATGCACACATGAATTACGTCTCTAATGACAGCCATCATATTTTGTTCATGACAAGTGCTTTTGAAGCTCAAGAGACGTCAGGTGATTTCACTTCATCTGATTTTGCTGAAATTTCCCTCTATCAATCATATGTTTATGGGTTATGCTGTCAGCCATGTTATTCTGCTAGTTGTTTAGTATTCTTTCCCCTCCAGCAGGTTTTGTTTCAGTTTGTGATTAAAAATATAAACATGCATACTTTTTATGCAAATTCAGTGGCGGCTCTTGTTTTTTTGTTATTGGGGCGGCAAACAACCACCCCCAGCGGCACCTCAAAGCCTCCCCCCTCACTGCTGGCCGTTCCACTTACCCCACCTAGGCAGCAGCAGACATCAAGGAGTGGCTGACATTAAGGAGCGATGGGGTTCGGAGCATCGGCGGACATCAGGCTGTGGCGGGCATTGGGGCATCAGGTAGCAGCCCCTGTGTCTTCTCCTCATCCCTCCTCCCTCCTCCTTGCTTCCGCCGTGCATCTCCTCCCCTCCTCCTAGGCGTCCAATAGGATTGCCTGTCCTTTCAGCCATTCGGGTGACAGGTATCAGACCCACTTCCCGATTGGCTGGGAAGAGGATCAGTGCAAATATTAATTCGCTGTTGTAACACCTGGGTAGGCTCATAGCGCAATGCTCTGCACCATGAGCCCATCCTATTTTGAAGCCTATTAGAGCCTCCGGCTCTAATCAGCTGCTTCAAAAAACACCCCTGCCGCTGTAATTCATGCACCCAGCATCCTGAAAGGGGCCGGATGCATTAATAGGGGGTGGCAGCGGTTATGGATAGAGGGGGCAGATAGAGTGGATGGAGGGGGCGGCACTGTTTGTAAATAGTTGATGTTTTATTTAATGCTTATCAAACTTTTGAAACCGTGTCTCCTTCATCCAGCTCAGTTAAAGCGGAGGTTCACACAAAAATTGAACCTCTGCTTTTTGGAACCCTCCCCCCCATCCGGTGTCACATTTGGCACCTTTCAGGGGGTAGGGAGGTGCCGATACCTGTCTAAGACAGGTATTTGCACCCACTTCCGGGCATAGACTCCCACGGGAGTCTCTGACTCTTCCTGTCCCGCCGCTCTGTCTGCTGGGACAAACATGGGTCTCAGAGACAGCGCAGACAATTCTAATATGGGACGATGCTCTTGAAGCAGCTGTTGACAGAGAATTGTGTTTCTTGGTACTGCTGGACCTTAGTGCAGCGTTCGACACAGTTGACCACAATACTCTTTTCATCCGCCTCAAAGAAGTGGCAGGAGTTACAGATTTAGATCTTCCATGGTTTGCTTCCTTCTTAGGAAATCGGTCGCAGACAGTGAAACTAGGAGTCTTCACTTCTGAAACCCGGGCAATTTCTTATGGAGTCCCTCAAGGATCACTCTTGTCACCAGTACTCTTCAACATTTACATTCGTCCACTCTTCAAAATCATCAGCAAATTGGATCTATGCTTCCATTCATACACTGACGACACTCAAATTTACTTCCACATCACCGGACAAAAAGACCAATACCAGAAACTAGAAAAATATCTCACATTGATAGATGACTGGATGACCACTAGCTCCCTCAAACTCAATGGATCGAAAACAGAGCTTCTGCTCCTCAACGCAAACCGAAATAAAAAACTGAGACCCCATGGACACCACCCACCATCCTTGGACAGACCATCCTTCCAAGCACCAAAGCCAAAAGCCTTGGAGTCATCTTTGACTCAGAGATGACTATGGATGCACAAATAGGATCAGTAGTCAGTGGATCCCAACATCTTCTCCGCCTGCTACGCAGACTCATCCCCTTCATTCCAGAAAAGGAGAAAGCAGTAGTAGTTGGAACAATCATCAATTCGCGACTCGAATACGCAAATTACCTCTACATAGGACTACCTAATTACCATATTGCACGCCTACAAGTCGTCCAAAACACAGCAGCAAGACTAGTCACGGGAAAGAAACCTGAGGCAATTCAGTTCCCATTTGCAGCGCTATACAAATCATTCATTCATTCATTGCGCTGCGCGACTCGCGCATGCACATTAGGGAACCGGGAAGTGAAGCCGCAAAGCTTCACTTCCTGATTCCCTCACCGAGAATGGCGCCGGCAGCAGCTGAGAGCCGAGCGCTTGCTCGGCCTCGGCTGCCAACATCGCTGCAGTCCAGGAAAGTGTCCGTTTATTAAAAGTGAGCAGCTGCAGTATTTGTTGCTGCTGGCTTTTAATAATTTTTTTGCAGGTGGACTCCCTCTTTAAGGCTTATTTATAAAATATTTATTTATAACATTCACATAATAAAGTGAAGGCAAACTGAAGCCCAGTGAAGAAAAAAGGAACTTTGTGACATTGAGCTTTATTTACTTTTTTTATTTCCCTTGCATATGATTGAGTATTGTTTGCAAAGTGAAGCTTTACCTCATTTAATAAGCTCTGGAGCAAGTGGACTTAAATTGCACAGTATATTTGCCTTTAGTAAATCAACCCCATCTTTGCTAATTTTCAGAGTGGCAGATTTCAGAGTCACTAGCCTTTTAAAGGCATGGTACATGTTCAAATGTTTTAGTTGATTTAACTAGATATTAGTGTAATTATATTCCCTGTGTTTGCCTTACCTTCTCATGGCTGATTGATTTCTCCATCTATTTATTCACTTAGCTTGTCTCAGGGACAGGCAATGCCTTGTTCTGGTTTACACAGCATCAAATCCATGACTCACCATTTCATCTATGTTCCGTCACAAATGTGAGAGAACTAATGTGATGAAAACACATCTATTCCAGCATGGGTGGCCGAGAGGAGAAGCGATGCTATTGGCCGCCGATGAGGAGGAGGGAGGAGATGCAGGGGGAGCCCCATGAAGCACCAGAAGGAGGAGATGCCGCGCGGAGAAAGTGCTGCCTGTGACCTAGATGGGGTAAGTGTGGGGTTGGTGACCAACCGGGGGGGTGCCTATGACCCGACCAACTGATTGTAGGAGGGGGGTGGAGGCTTGTGGATTGTTTGCCACCCCCCCCCCCAAAAAAATACCACCAGCCGCCACTGTCTTTAACCACCTCAATACTGGACACTTTCACCCCCTTCCAGGCGATGTCCCAATTTGAATAACAGTTTAAATAACATTACTATACCCAAATGAAATTGTTATTTTTATTTAAGACAGATAGAGCTTTCTTTTGATGGTAGTAAATCATCACTGGGTTTTTTCATTTTTTGCTATATAAACAAACAAAATTCTAAAATATTGGAAAAAAATATATTTTTCTTAATTTCCATTTATAAAATCTTGCAAATAAATAATCTGCCTTCATAGATTTAGGCCAAAATGTATTCTGCTACATTTCTTCGGTAAAATAATCCAAATGGGTGTATATTATTTAGTCAGTGTGAAAGTTATAGAGTCTACAATCTATGGTATATACGGTATATATATATGATATATATATATAAATATGATATATATATATATTTATATACAGTATTTGAAACTTGATATGTCCTGATTTACTGAGTGCGTATTTATTTTTGTGAGGCTCCCTAAACGGTAAGTCTAACCGTACAATTATGACAGGCAGACTCCTGCCTGTCAGGTGAAATCTTTTGAGTGGCTGGGCCTATCTGTAGGCCTGGGACCGACATTGCGGGTGCCGGCGTCTGAGGGGGAAGGAGTGGACACACGTCTGCTCTCCTCCCCTTCTTGGCGTGACCCAGAAAACGATGTCTTTAAGGTCACTTCCGGGTCAGCCTTTCGGTGTCCCCATCTAGCTTAGCTGGGAAGTAATGTTTTGCATTGCAAAACATTCAGTGAAGCCCAAAGGTCTAAAAGATCCTGCATGTCTCATTAAAGAGAACCTGTCACTTAAAAATGATCAAATAGAGGACTTTTTGTCCCCTATGTGATGCAAAAAAAAATGAAGGTACTCCCAAGCACATAAAATCCCCCCCCTGAAAAATGTTGATGCCCCCACATATATGCACGTACAAATGTAAACACATGCGTTGGGGCACCTACGCGTGAAAAAAACGTCTACTGCTTTAAACATGTTACATATCACCGCGCACGCTGGAGTGAGAATTCTAGCACAAGATCTCCTCTTTAACACTAAAATGACACCTATAGGGGAATTTTGAAGCATTGCCTATAGGAAATATAGGGTACTGAGATTTTTCTCATTTCACAATGCACACAGATTTAAGGTTTGACATGTTGGGTGTCTATTTGCTTGGTGCAAGCTCATCTTTTATATTTGAACAAAAATGTGGGTAGTCTATTCCGTTTGTTTGCTCTAAAATTCACTTTAGTGTGTCTTGTACAAAAAATGGTGCATTTCCTACACCTTTGCGGTAATAACGTGTGACATAAACAATTGAAACTACACTATTTTATTCTCTAGGGTGTCTGCTTTCAGAAAATATATAATGTTTGGAGGTTTTGTGTAATTTTTAGGCCTAAAAAGAATTTTTAAACATGTGTGCAACAAACTCTGGCAGCGAAAGGGAAGCCCACATTCTTTGCCTCTGCACATAGGCCTTGCATGAGCGGCAAGAGATTAAAGTGAACTCAGTGGTCATGTGTGTCCTAGTTTGAAACATGCACACATGAATTACGTCTCTAATGACAGCCATCATATTTTGTTCATGACAAGTGCTTTTGAAGCTCAAGAGACGTCAGGTGATTTCACTTCATCTGATTTTGCTGAAATTTCCCTCTATCAATCATATGTTTATGGGTTATGCTGTCAGCCATGTTATTCTGCTGGTTGTTTAGTATTCTTTCCCCTCCAGCAGGTTTTCTTTCAGTTTGTGATTAAAAATATGAACATGCATACTTTTTATGCAAATTCAGTGGCGGCTCTTGTTTTTTTGTTATGGGGGCGGCAAACAACCACCCCCAGCGGCACCTCAAAGCCTCCCCCCTCACTGCTGGCCATTCCACTTACCCCACCTAGGCAGCAGCAGACATCAAGGAGTGGCTGACATCAAGGAGCGATGGGGTTCAGAGCATCGGCGGACATCAGGCTGTGGCGGGCATTGGGGCATCAGGCAGCAGCTCCTGTGTCTTCTCCTCCTCCCTCCTCCCTCCTCCTTGCTTCCGCCGTGCATCTCCTCCCCTCCTCCTAGGCATCCAATAGGATTGCCTGTCCTTTTAGCCATTCGGGTGACAGGTATCAGACCCACTTCCCGATTGGCTGGGAAGAGGATCAGTGCAAATATTAATTCGCTGTTGTAACACCTGGGTAGGCTCGTAGCGCAATGCTCTGCACCATGAGCCCATCCTATTTTGAAGCCTATTAGAGCCTCCGGCTCTAATCAGCTGCTTCAAAAAACACCCCTGCCGCTGTAATTCATGCACCCAGCATCCTGAAAGAGGCCGGATGCATTAATAGGGGGTGGCGGCGGTTATGGATAGAGGGGGCAGATAGAGTGGATGGAGGGGGCGGCACTGTTTGTAAATAGTTGATGTTTTATTTAATGCTTATCAAACTTTTGAAACCGTGTCTCCTTCATCCAGCTCAGTTAAAGCGGAGGTTCACACAAAAATTGAACCTCTGCTTTTTGGAACCCTCCCCCCCTCCGGTGTCACATTTGGCACCTTTCAGGGGGTAGGGAGGTGCCGATACCTGTCTAAGACGGGTATTTGCACCCACTTCCGGGCATAGACTCCCACGGGAGTCTCTGACTCTTCCTGTCCCGCCGCTCTGTCTGCTGGGACAAACATGGGTCTCAGAGACAGCGCAGACAATTCTAATATGGGACGACGCTCTTGAAGCAGCTGTTGACAGAGAATTGTGTTTCTTGGTACTGCTGGACCTTAGTGCAGCGTTCGACACAGTTGACCACAATACTCTTTTCATCCGCCTCAAAGAAGTGGCAGGAGTTACAGATTTAGATCTTCCATGGTTTGCTTCCTTCTTAGGAAATCGGTCGCAGACAGTGAAACTAGGAGTCTTCACTTCTGAAACCCAGGCAATTTCTTATGGAGTCCCTCAAGGATCACTCTTGTCACCAGTACTCTTCAACATTTACATTCGTCCACTCTTCAAAATCATCAGCAAATCGGATCTATGCTTCCATTCATACACTGACGACACTCAAATTTACTTCCACATCACCGGACAAAAAGACCAATACCAGAAACTAGAAAAATATCTCACATTGATAGATGACTGGATGACCACTAGCTCCCTCAAACTCAATGGATCGAAAACAGAGCTTCTGCTCCTCAACGCAAACCGAAATAAAAAACTGAGACCCCATGGACACCACCCACCATCCTTGGACAGACCATCCTTCCAAGCACCAAAGCCAAAAGCCTTGGAGTCATCTTTGACTCAGAGATGACTATGGATGCACAAATAGGATCAGTAGTCAGTGGATCCCAACATCTTCTCCGCCTGCTACGCAGACTCATCCCCTTCATTCCAGAAAAGGAGAAAGCAGTAGTAGTTGGAACAATCATCAATTCGCGACTCGAATACGACCTCTACATAGGACTACCTAATTACCAGATTGCACGCCTACAAGTCGTCCAAAACACAGCAGCAAGACTAGTCACGGGAAACCAAGTGCCTTGAGGCAATTCAGTTCCCATTTGCAGCGCTATACAAATCATTCATTCATTCATTGCGCTGCGCGACTCGCGCATGCACAGTAGGGAACCGGGAAGTGAAGCCGCAGAGCTTCACTTCCTGATTCCCTCACCGAGAATGGCGCCGGCAGCAGCTGAGAGCCGAGCGCTTGCTCGGCCTCGGCTGCCAACATCGCTGCAGTCCAGGAAAGTGTCCGTTTATTAAAAGTCAGCAGCTGCAGTATTTGTTGCTGCTGGCTTTTAATAATTTTTTTGCAGGTGGACTCCCTCTTTAAGGCTTATTTATAAAATATTTATTTATAACATTCACATAATAAAGTGAAGGCAAACTGAAGCCCAGTGAAGAAAAAAGGAACTTTGTGACATTGAGCTTTATTTACTTTTTTTATTTCCCTTGCATATGATTGAGTATTGTTTGCAAAGTGAAGCTTTACCTCATTTAATAAGCTCTGGAGCAAGTGGACTTAAATTGCACAGTATATTTGCCTTTAGTAAATCAACCCCATCTTTGCTAATTTTCAGAGTGGCAGATTTCAGAGTCACTAGCCTTTTAAAGGCATGGTACATGTTCAAATGTTTTAGTTGATTTAACTAGATATTAGTGTAATTATATTCCCTGTGTTTGCCTTACCTTCTCATGGCTGATTGATTTCTCTATCTATTTATTCACTTAGCTTGTCTCAGGGACAGGCAATGCCTTGTTCTGGTTTACACAGCATCAAATCCATGACTCACCATTTCATCTATGTTCCGTCACAAATGTGAGAGAACTAATGTGATGAAAACACATCTATTCCAGCATGGGTGGCCGAGAGGAGAAGCGATGCTATTGGCCACCGAGGAGGAGGAGGGAGGAGATGCAGGGGGAGCCCCATGAAGCACCAGAAGGAGGAGATGCCGCGCGGAGAAAGTGCTGCCTGTGACCTAGATGGGGTAAGTGTGGGGTTGGTGACCAACCGGGGGGGTGCCTATGACCCGACCAACTGATTGTAGGAGGGGGGTGGAGGCTTGTGGATTGTTTGCCACCCCCCCCAAAAAAATACCACCAGCCGCCACTGTCTTTAACCACCTCAATACTGGACACTTTCACCCCCTTCCAGGCGATGTCCCAATTTGAAAAACAGTTTAAATAACATTACTATACCCAAATTAAATTGTTATTTTATTTAAGACAGATAGAGCTTTCTTTTGATGGTAGTAAATCATCACTGGGTTTTTTCATTTTTTGCTATATAAACAAACAAAATTCTAAAATATTGGAAAAAAATATATTTTTCTTAATTTCCATTTATAAAATCTTGCAAATAAATAATCTGCCTTCATAGATTTAGGCCAAAATGTATTCTGCTACATTTCTTCGGTAAAATAATCCAAATGGGTGTATATTATTTAGTCAGTGTGAAAGTTATAGAGTCTACAATCTATGGTATATACGGTATATATATATATATATATATATATATATATATATATATATATATATATTTATATACAGTATTTGAAACTTGATATGTCCTGATTTACTGAGTGCGTATTTATTTTTGTGAGGCCCTAAAATTCCAGAACAGTTCAAATACCACCCCAAATTACCCCTTTTTGGAAAGTAGACAATTATATATAAAAGTGAAATATATACTAAAACAAAATGGTGAAATAAACAAGATGGCAATAAGGCCAATGAATAATGAAAAAAATTTAAATATCAAATAATAATGTCCACCAACAAAAATACATGATCAGTAGTGGAAAAAACGTGTTCTAATCAATAACACTCTGAGTTCATAAATGCATGATCCTTTGGGAAATAGTCTACCGTGGAAATTAAGTTCTTGAGTTAGAAGAAAGAACACCCGTGTGAAAGCACAGTACACTGTAAAAAATATTGTGCTGGGTCTACTCAAAAAAACTAAGGCAACTATTTGCATCAGCTTTTTAAGTACTGTCAACTAAACTTATTTATGTCTGACTCATTAGACTTTTCATGTTTTTAACTTAGTTTTAAGTAAAGTCAACTAATTTTATTTCAAATCATAGACCATAGTGTTTTAACTGCTTGCTGACCAGCGCACGATGATGTACGTCTGCGCAATGGCACAGCTGGGCAAAAGGGCATACCTGTAGGTCCCCTTTAAGGCTCAGTGGGCATGTGCGCGCCGCCGCGTGATCCATGAGCGTGCCCACGGGTCCTGTGGACTCGATGTCCGCCGGGGGCCCGCGATCGTGACAAGGCATTTTCCTGTTCTGCCTAGCAACATGACAGGGATCTACTGCTCCCTGTCATCGGGAGCAGTGATCTCTGTCATGTTGTAGTGAGCCCACCCACCCCCACAGTTAGAATCACTCCCTAGGACACACTTAACCCCTTGATCGCCCCCTAGTGTTTAACCCCTTCCCTCCCAGTGTCATTTACACAGTAATCAGTGCATTTTTATAGCACTGATCGCTGTATAAATGTCACTGGTCCCAAAATAGTGTAAAAAGTGTCTGATGTGTCTACCGCAATGTCGCAGTCATTATAAAAATCGCAGATTGCCGCCATTACTAATAAAAAAAAATAATAATAATAAAAATGCCATAAATCTATCCCCTATTTTGTAGACGCTATAACTTTTGCGCAAACCAATCAATATATACTTATTGAGATTTTTTTACCAAAAATATGTAGAAGAATACATATCGGCCTGAACTGAGAAAGAAATTAGTTTTTTTATATATATTTTTGGGGGATATTTATTATAGCAAAAAGTAAAAAATATTGCTTTTTTTTCAAAATTGTCGCTCTTTTTTTGTTTATAGAGCAGAAAATAAAAACCGCAGAGGTGATCAAATACCACCAAATGAAAGCTCTATTTGTGGAAAAAAAAGGACGTCAATTTTGTTTGGGTGCAACGTCGCAATTGTCAGTTAAAGCGACGCAGTGCCGTATCTAAAAAAGTGCTCTGGTCAGGAAGGGGGTAAAATCTTTGGGGGTTTAAGTGGTTAAGTTAGGAATACATACCCTAACTTGTCTGGAACTATATTTTTTAAGTAAAACCAACTCAATTCTTCCAGTTTATAGACCATAGGTTTAAGTAAAGCCAACTAAATTTTTCCAGTTTATAGAAAAGTTTAAGTTGGGAACACATACATTAAAGTGGTTGTTAAACAACTTGTACTAAACTAGTGTTATCCCCTCTGTATCATAATAACATTTGTCCCTGTGTCTGTGTAATGTAAACAAACTGCCGATCTGTACCTGTATAAGCTGCACTCCGAGCGCTCAGCTGATGTCAGCTCCCTTGTTTCTCCAGCTCAGAGCTGAAGTGGGCGGAGCTGAGCCATCCTGCTGACGTCAGCAGGTGGAGGAGGGGGAGAGAGGAGACGGAGAGAGACGACAATTGGCTGAGCAGCGGGAGCCGTTTATACAGGTACAGATCACCTGAGTTTTTACATTACACAGGCACAGGGACAGATGTTCTAATGCTACAGAGGACATAAGAAGATTTATGTATAGATACAAAAGAAGCAGGGGGGTAGGCACAGCTACGAGCAGGAAGACAGAGCTTCAGCTGACGGAATCACGCAAATAGACCACAAAGTCAGGGGCTCAGTATCCATGATTATCGTGGTCTGTTTGCAGGGGGAGGGTATAGCCAGGCAGGATCAGCCAGGTTTTTTAGGGTATACAGGGGGCCAAATGGCACAGTGCTTGTGCTGTATAACATTCTTTAAAGGAACTGGGTCAGTTTTTTTTTGGGTTAACCAACACTTTAACTTATTTATTTCAAGTACTTATATAGCACAGTCAATTTACAGAGCACTTTACATATACATTGTACATTCACATCAGTCCCTGCCCTTAAGGAGCTTACACTCTAAGATCACTAACTCACATTCATACATACACATATTAGGAACAATTTACACAGGAGACAATTACCCTACCAGCATGTCTTTGGAGTGTGGGAGGAAAACTATGCAGGCACAGGGTAGAACATGCAAACTGCAGGCAGGGAGTGCCGTGGTCAGGATTCAAACCAGCGACCCTTTTGCTGCTAGATGAAAGTGCTAACCACTACACCACTGTGCTGCCCTATTACTTAGTTACTTCGTTTTAAGTGATATTAACTTGTAACTTACAACATTTTTTTAAGTTGGTAAAACTTATTTTCCAAATGTATTTGATATATGCTTGAAGGTTTTCATATAAAAATAATACATTAATATGGTTTTTAAAAAAAGGAATAGTCTCATGAAACAGGCTTGCAAAACAAATTAACATTTATTATTTACAAAGTGTTCCAAATGTAGTATTATTAAAGCAGCATCAAATGTCAATGTAAACATTTAAAGATAAAATAAAAAAATGCCTCTTTCTCAGCTAACAAATCAAACTGAAACACATGTACAGTATATCTGTAAAGAACATTTAATACAGAATGTATTAACTTTTTTTAAGCCTTTAAGGAAAGTAATTTGCACTTTAACTACTTCACCCCCGGAAGGATTTGGCCTCTTAATGACCAGGCCATTTTTTGTGATACGGCACTGCATCGCTTTAACTGATAATTGTGCGTTTGTGCGATGCTGTACCAAACAAAATTGACCTTTTTTTCACACAAATAGAGCTTTCTTTTAATGGTATTTGATCACCTCTGCAGTTGTTATTTTTTGCGCTCTAAACAAAAATTGACTGACAATTTTGAAAAAAATATATATTTTTTACTTTCTGCTATAATACATATCCAAAAAATATATAAAAAAAAAAAATGTATTCATCAGTTTAGGCCGATATATATTCTTCTGCGTTTTCTTTTGTAAAAAAAAAATGCAATAGGCGTATACTGATTGGTTTGTGCAAAAGTTATCGTGTCTACAAACTATGGGATAGATTTAGGGACTTTTATTTATTTTTTTGTTTTTTACTGTTAATAGCGGCGATCTGCGATTTTTAATGGGACTGCAACATTGCGGCAGACAAATCTGACCCCCAAGTTACACTTTCTGGGGACCAGTGGCATTATTACATTGATCAGTGCTATAAAAATGCACTGATCAATGTATACATGACACTGACAGGTAAGGGGTTAACACTAGGGAGCGATCAAGGGTTTAAGTGTGTTCCCTGGGTGTGTTCTAACTGTAGGGGGGATTTCTGACATGTCATCTGGCAAAATTGTTTACATAGGCAGATCCCCGTTCTGCCTCTGTACACCGTGATCATGGGTCGCCGGCGGACATCGAGTCCATCGGACCCATGGGCATGCTCGCCTATTATCTCCTGTGCACAGACCAACGTACACCTACGGCGGTTTGCGCAGGAGAACCGACCAATATAATGACGGTGGCTGGTCGGCAAGCGGTTCAAGTGTGAACTTTTGAAGATAGATTCCCCACACCTAGCTCTAAAAATATCTTCTGAAAAACTTCAAAGGTATATTTTAGGTTTTCAAAGTAGCCCAGGCTAAAAGCATAACTGAGTCCCATAATCATTCATTCTGATACAAAATGAGAGTGCTATATGAAAAAAATACACTATACTAATGTAGCGGCCATAACCCACAGGGGCGGCCTTGACTTTTCTGGGCTTACCAATTACCTCCTCGTAGCTCGTCCTTCGATGTCTAGGGTTTGCAGGGTTAGTATCCAGTAACTTCAGAAGCTGACACACAAAGTCCTTTTGAGGATTTTTATTTTGCAGGGGTAACATCCAACAGTAACACAGTCTCAGGTAGGAATAGAGGGCACGGGTGATAAAACCCAGGCACTTTGATCTGCTGACATCCACTGAATGTCTCTAGTTAGCCCAGAGAGTAGCCACTCGCAACTGGGCGCTTCACTGCTGGATAAACCTCTAGCCAGAGATCTAGCAGCCAACATATGATCTGGAAAACTTAGCAAAGTCTCTGCCACAGACTAGATTGTAACGAAGATAAGTAGGAACCTTTCTCACAGTACCTGGATCTCTCAGCCTTCTTGGCGATACTGTGGGAAGTGTGGATTCTTTAGTGGTATACAACTCAGCTCCCAGGCTCTTACCGAGCAGCCAGCTTCTTGCAGGGTTGCCAACCGCCAGTAAATTTACTGACAGTTTGTAAAAATCTGTGATTTTTTTACAACTGCCAGTAAATATCTGGGGCTATTAATTTCAAGCTGTGTTGACTTTTTAAGTGTAAATCAAGCAAATTACTTTGTTCTAGGTATTGTCAGTGTTTCCATATCATGTTTATACTGTTCAAATATTCACTGTGTTAGTTTTCAATAGGAGTTCTGTAATTTCTCAGGTTGCCAGTAAGAAATGTTATCCGCCAGTAAATTTTCCATGTTTTGCCAGTAAAAAATGCCATAGGGAGTTGGCAACCCTGGCTTCTTGGCCCTCTTCCGAAGAGTCCTCCCCTGGTCACTTGTATGAGTTACCAATGAGTTACCAATACCGAGAGCACACCGGGATGCCTCTGAATCCTCCTTCAGTTACTGGGCCTCGAACTAGCCAGCTCCGAGGCTCGGGAACAGACGGATCCCCACCCCAGACCATGAGGGCCTCTGGGGCTGGTCAGAGTGACCATGCTTGTGGGGACTGCAGACACTCCTGGGCCCGGGACCCCTCGCGGGGCTGCCCTGAACCGGAACCAGGAATCAAAGCAGCAGCCGAACCCCAAACACGTGACTTCAGCACCTTAAATACCCCTTCCCAGACTACACAGCGGGGCCAGACGTGCCCACTGATTGACTCCGGGAAAGATTGGTACCTAACACGTCCAACCAGGCTTGGTTCTCAGCCTGTCACAGGTGCCTCACTGCACCTATGACCAGGTGGAACTTCAGTACAGTCCAGCCAAACTGATGCCAAAGTAAAACCTGTACAATTAATCCCCAGAACTCCGTTACAGTTCTGGGAAAAAACGAAATTTACAATGATAGCGCACACTTTAGTAAAGTGTGGGCGCTACACTAATATTCTTGTTTTTCCTGCTAATGCAGCATAAATATGGTATATTTTTTTTTGAAATGTAATAACATAGTGCACAGTGGGCGGGGCTTTAGGTTACATAATCTAACATTGAATGTCCATGCATCCTATGCATTATGGTGAAAAACCTTCTGTCATGCAGCAGCCCCCGAGACCCCCGCTTATACTTACCTGAACCTGTTCTTTCTTGCCCCGGGGACAAGCACACCAGCTCTAGCCGGTATCTCATGTCCTGATTGGATAGATTGATAGCAGCGCAGTCATTGGCTCCTACTGCTGTCGATCAAATCCAATGACGCGGGCGTCGGGGGCGGGGCTGAGTCCTGCTGTTTGTGTCAATAGACGCAGCAACAGGACACTGGAGCGCACCCGCATGGGCGTCCCGAAGGAGAGCGCTTCTCTGACGGGACACTCAAGGAGAGGAGGAGCCACGAGCACTGCTGAGGGACCCCTGAAGAGGAGGATCGGGGCAAATCTGTGCATAACCAACTGCACAGAGGAGGCAAGTATGACATGTTTGTTATTTTTAAAAAAGAAACCTTCATGACAAAGCTAAAACAAATCCTAATGCCAAATGCCCCTGAACTCTCCTCTATGTTATCTCATCTGTACATGTACATTTTTTTGAAAGCAGATAAAATGACGTTCAGGATGGTAATTTACTAGAATTTCAAACGCCAAATGTTTGTATGCTTGTAAACGCTTGTAAAAGCTGTAAGCTGAGTTTATGCATGTTTTAGTTTATAGGCATTTTTAACCACTTCAATACCGAACACTTTCACCCCCTTCCTGCCCAGACTAATTTTCAGCTTTCGACACTTTCGCACTTTGAATGACAATTGCGCGGTCATGTAGCACTGTACTCATATGAAAATGTTTTTCACACAAATAGAGCTTCCTATTGGTGGTATTTAATCACCACTGTGTTTTTCATTTTTTTCTAAACAAATTTAAAAAAAAGTTTTCTTTGTTTCTGTTATAAAAAAAAATTCTCCTTTACTGATGGGCACTGATGAGGCTGCACTGATGGGCACTGATGAGGCAGCACTGATGGGCACTGATGAGGCGGCACATATAAGGTGGCACTGATGGGCACTGATGAGGAGGCACTAATTTGCAGCACTGATAGGCGGAACCGATATGAAGCAATGATGGGCACTGATGGGCACTGATTAGGTGGCACTGATAGGCAGCACTGATGGGCACTGATGGGTGGCACTGATGGGCACTAATAGATGGCACTGATAAGCAGCACTGATAAGGAGGCACTGACAGGCAATACTGATGGGCACTGATTGGCATCTGCGATGGGCACTGACAGGTATTACTGATGGGCACTGATTAGCATTTTTGATGGACACTGATTGGCATTTTTGATGACCACTGATTGGCATCTGATGGGCACCAATTGACATCTAATGGGCACTGATTTGCATATGAGATGGGCACCTCTGATGGGGTTGTGCTGATAATCAATGCACTATCAGTGCAGACTCCCTTGTCAGGAGAGCCACTGATCCACCCTCCTCTGCTTGCACCTTGTCAGTGCAAACTGAGGTAAGCCAATTACCAGCAAATGCAAACCGGAAAACTAAATCTACGACACCATGGACTCCGCCCACCATCCTTGGACAGACCATCCCCCTAAGCATAAAAGCCAAAAGTCTCGGTGTCATCTTCGATTCAGAAATGTCAATGAATGCACAAATAGGATCAGTAGTCAGCGGATCCTACCACCTTCTACGCCTGCTACGTAGACTCATCCCCTTCATTCCAGAAAAGGACAAAGCCGTAGTGGTAGGAACAATCATCAACTCTCGACTCGACTACGCAAACTCCCTCTACATAGGACTACCTAAATTCCAGATTGCACGACTACAAGTCGTTCAAAACACGGCAGCAAGACTAGTCACAGGAAAAAAACCATGGGAATCCATCTCCCCATCCCTGAGGACCCTCCATTGGCTAACCGTAAAGAATCGGATCACATTCAAGACCCTCTGCTTGACCCACAAATGCACACAAGGAGATGCTCCTCAATACTTATGCGAAAAAATACAACACTACACCCCCAATCGCAACCTCCGATCTAACGACCAAAACCTCCTCCTTGTCCCCAAATCCCGGTACAAGTCAAGGGGAGAACGAAGATTTGCAGTCCAAGGACCACGGCTATGGAACGCTCTACCTACGAACATCCGCTTGGAAAAAGACCATCGGGCCTTCAGGAAAAAACTCAAGACCTACCTCTTCTAAGAAGGAATCAACGCAGGTCGGATCAAGCGCCTCGAGGCGATTCAGTTCGGATCAAGCGCCTCGAGGCGATTCAGTTCGCAGTTGCAGCGCTATACAAATCATTCATTCATTCATTCATTCAGCACTTCCTGGTTATCAATGTGATCAGTTGTGATTGGTCACAGCTGATCACGTGGAAAAGAGCCTACGTCATAGGCTTTTTACCAAGATCGGAGATGCAGTGTGTCAGAGTGGCATATGATGCCCAATCAGGATAACTGAGCCACCTTGCGGAAGTCATTACGCAATAGACCAGTAGGGAAGTGGCTAAAGAGGAACATGTAAGATATGGGAAAAACACAATTTTTTTACAACATGCTGTTGCCTGCAAGGGGGGAGAGGGGGAGACAGAGAGAGACAGACACAGGCAGAGAGAGAGACAGATAGAGAGAGACAGACAGAGACAGAGAGAGAGACAGAGACAGACACACAGCCAGACACAGAGAGAGAGAGACAGACAGACCGAGAGAGGGAGAGAGAGAGAGAGAGAGAGAGAGAGAGAGAGAGAAAACAGACAGACAAAGAGAGAGATAGACAAACAGACAGAGAGAGACAGGGAAACAGACAGACAGAGACAGAGACAGAGAGAGAGCAAGAGAGAGAGAGCGAGAGAGAGAGAGAGAGAGAGAGAGAGAGAGACAGAGAGACAGAGAGAGAGAGACACACACACAGACAGGGAAAGAGAGAGACAGACAAAGAGAGAGACAGAAAGAGAGAGAGAGAGAGACAGAAAGAGTGAGACAGAGAGAGAGAGAGAAACAGACAGAGAGAGACAGACAGACATACTGAGACAGAGAGCGAGACAGAGAGAGCGAGAGAGAGAGAGAGATAGGGGGAGAAAGAAAATCCATAGTTAAAGCACACTGCTCTCTCTTCTCTCACAGAATGGCTGAAATAGTTAATACTACTTGTTTTTCATGCATTGTGGACATTTGGGAAGGTCTCCTGAGCTTATCTTTAAAAAACGCTTCTAACCTCAAATGTTCATAACTGCTGCTAAACTCTCATAAACTCAGTATGTTAAACCTGTAAGAGGGACATTTTTCACTGTCGGTTATCAGCTGTCAGTTTCCAGCATTCGGAAGAGGTTTTCAACTGCCCGTGTACATGAGGCCTTAAACTGTAGCTATCATCGCAACTACTTAGCCATGGGCTAGCACAAAGGTATACCTTAATAAATGAAACAACACAAAATTATCAATAAAATTAGTTTATTGGCTTTAAATATGGCCACGGTGTTATCCATGGGGGGCAACTCAAATTACAAATTCAATAAAATATAAATATAAATATAAAGCCATTTTGGCTAAAATGTATTTAAACAAAATTGAATTGATGTCCATCCAGTCAATGCTGGATGACTACTCCCCCTTTTGGACAACATCATGACTTAGAAAATAGGGAGGGTGGGTGGGCGCTTCAGCTCCAGTCAGAGCGGTCTGTGAGGGAGCCACTCCAGGTCCTTATATAAAGCGCGTGCTAGAACCGCCAAAAACAGACCAATCAGCCCACTTCTGCTGCACACCAATCCCCTGTTCCCCTGGTTGCCCAGGGATACCGTTCTAAGCTGCACCTGTGAATGTAAAACTAGAGATGAGAAACAAACGGTCCCCTTTGAGCTATCCCATGGTGGTCCAGCATATTGCAAGACCTTTCATGGGCTAGCACAAAGGTATACCTTATACCTTATAAAGCCATTTTGGCTAAAATGTATTTAAACAAAATTGAATTGATGTCCATCCAGTCAATGCTGGACGACTACTCCCCACCGGCTGAAGCCAAAGGCATAGCCTTAGGCTGAAGCCCCCCCACCACCGTGGCTGACTCTATTAAACTTTGCAGGCCCATGTTGAAAATATCTAAACCAATTTTGGATAAATGAACCATATCCTCTCGGAACAAGCCTGGAACGAAGCCTTCCAGCTCGAGATGTCTGATAGAAACACCCCCCCGTGAGATTAGAAAACTGTGGACTGTCCTATTTAGCCTCCTTCTAATTTTATCCAGATAAAACAGCTTGCCAAAAGGAGACCACGAAAGCCGCGGAATCATTTCGGAGAATGCTAGCAAAGTGGATGGAAACATGAGCTTAATAATCTGCAGATCCTGCTTCATTCTGCATAACAAATCCCATGTGCCCAGCTTACCAATATCATTTGCACCCGCATGTATAACTAAAATATCAGGGGGAGGCCATATATCGGATAAATACTCTAATTGAAACATAAGGTCCTTCCATCTCAGGCCCCTAACGCCTGACCATAATACCAGAAAATCCTTATTGTCCAAACCCAAATTGGATGAGTAGATCCTATCTCCGGCATGTTTGGCAGCCCAGAAAACGTAAGAGTGACCTACTATCCATACCACTGTCTGTGATGGATCTGAAAAGAGAAATTCACATAGTTAGCAATTCAGGGCGGACATATAACTTATATCTGTCACTATTCCAACGACCAATCCTCATCAACCTATCTTCAGGAAAACCCAAAGCATTAGCTGTCGTGGCAGCCCCAATTCTAAACGTATGGGAAGAAAAACAAAAACCAGACAGATTTGGACGTTTTAGGCATGAAGCCAAAACGGATGAAAATTGAAACCTGGTCAATGAGGATAGGTCATGGTGTATAAAGAACGAACCAACAGAGAGAGGTCTAACCGATAGGTATCTAGAAACATGCAAAACTGGGCAGATAGCTGGGTTAGGAGAACTAGCTAAAGAAAACCACTGACCGTTCCCCCACGCTTTGGTTTTGGACCTACAAATGAATAGTTGCACGGAACCTTGACTCAAAAGGACATGTGAAAATAGCAAAAATGATAGTGATCTCCTTAGCGCCCCAAAAAATGCAATCGCGAAAGCTGCCCTAAAAAGAAGCGTTTCGAATTCAGATGAGCACACTGTTTGCAGGACCTCAAGAAGGTCCAATAATAGAGTGACTGAGATGGGACGTCTACTGTCCCGTGACGGGTTGGACCGGCGAAAGCCTTTCAGCACCTGATTGACCTGGAAGAAAGAAGTCAAGGATGGTTGGCCGGCAAATTTTAGAAAAAATGATACACCTGCTAAGATTTTGCTGACCGAGGAAGGACTAAGATTAGATTGCAAAAGTGATGATGTAAAAGACAAGGCAACATATGATGACACATTCAGCTCATCCAAACCTAACCTTTGGCAAAAAGAACACCATCTGGACCATGAAAGGTTGTAATCCGACCAAGTTTTCTGTGAAACCAAATCTCTCAGGTTGGCTGTTATCAGGTTCATATTAAGCCCCAGAGGAAATCTGGGCAAGGATAACCGAACGGTTCCGCCGAGGGGGCCAGCTCCCGAAACTTTGCAAACTGTGAACGAGACAAAGCATCGGCAATGTTATTACGTGCTCCTTCTATGTACTCAGCCTTCAACCAAATATTGAAACGCATACAATGTAAAACAAGAAATCGCAGGAGTTTCAATACCGGTTCAGATTTAGAGGATAAAGTATTTATCGCAAATAAAACACCTTTATTGTCCGTGTGAACCAGAATCCTACGATTTTGAAAAATATCCTGCCAAACCACCACAAAAGCTAATACCGGGAATAGTTCCAGAAGAACTATGTTCTGTAGGACATTCTTCTGCAACCATTCCTTATGCCATTTACCCGATAGCCATCGACCTTGCAAAAAAGCTCCAAAGCCCGACGAACCCGCTGCGTCCGTAAAAAATTCCAGCTGGTTGTTAGATATAAACTCATACTGCCAAACCGTTGAACCGTTAAAATCGCACAAAAATTGGTCCCATATCCTAAGGTCTTCCTTTATGTTTTTAGAGAGACGGATGTGCGAATTTTGGCTCCTGAAACCGCTGATAGCCAGGGAAAATCTTCTAGAGAAAACCCTGGCCATAGGAATAATTCTGTCTGCAAACGCCAAAAAGCCTAACAAGGACTGAGCTTCTTTTAAAAGAACCTTTTTTTTAGATAAAAAGGAAGAGATCAATTGTCTCATCTTGTTTATTTTAAGTGGAGGAAGCCTGAATTCCATAACGGATGAGTCTATAGTAATACCCAGAAACTCTAATGAAGTGGTTGGAAAGACCGTCTTCTCATGAGCCAAAGGGATACCAAAGTGCTCACAAGTGGCCAAAAAGGTATGTAAAGATTCTAGACAAATAGGGGAGACAGCCGGACCAACAAATAAAAAATCGTCTAGGTAGTGTAGGAAACCCCCTTTGGGCAACTTAGACGAAGACACCCAGTGTAAAAAAGTGGAAAATGCTTCGAAATAGAAGCATGACAGCGTGAAGCCCATAGGCAGGCATCTATCAAAATAGAACTGGCCTTGAAATTGAAAACCTAATGAGTTGAAACCTTGTGGGTGTACTGGCAAAAGGCGAAAGGCGGATTTAATATCTGCCTTTGCTAATAAAGAGCCTTGACCAAAATATCTCAACATTGATAAGGCTTCATCAAATGAAGAATAGCATACTGGTGCATCTACATTAGAAACCTCATCATTTAGTGATGCATCAGGTGGGTAGGACAAGTGGTGAATCAAGCGATAGCTACCACTCTCCTTCTTAGGAACTATCCCCAGTGGTGAAATACGAAAGTTCTGGAAGGGAGGTTCCGAAAATGGGCCAGAGATTCTGCCTTCTCTCAGTTCTTTAGATATTTTGTCCTGAACTACCAAAGCATACGTGGTAGCAGATTTTAAGTTCTTGACAAACTTACAACCTGAACCCATAAATGATGGAACCAAGAAACCCTCCTTAAAGCCTTTAATTAGCAGAGCTGCCATCCTGTGGTCTGGGTAGCGTTCTAGCCAGGGGAGCATTCTTGCTAGCATCAGCTTTTCCCATGAGTGTCTCTGGGAAGCGATTGAAAAGAGGAGGCAGTTGATCTCCGAAAACACCTGCTGGCCGAATGGCTCCCATTGCAGTGTGAACACTCATGTCTGTACCGACAATTAGCTAAAAATTTGCATTGCCCTTCATTAAATGCAAAACATAAGCCTTTGCGAAACGTCGCTTGCGCATTAGGTGCCAATCTCTGGCTAAACTGGGGTCTTGCTGGCAGCATAAGATTCAGCCATAAGCCAACGTCCTTTGATCCCCAGTGCAGCGATGGGTGCACCGCCAACTTTTGGCGAAAGTTTTCATCGTATGTATACCATGCAGAGCCCCCAAAATGACGAAAGGCCTCCGCAATGATATCCAAATGTTGAAATAAACCTGAGCATTTATCCGGAAACCGCTCACCCATAACTGCTACATAAATGCAGAAGGCCTGCAGCCAATTCTGAAAAGTTCTAGGGATGGCCCTCCTCCTATCCTCTTCAGCCTTATCCCCATGCTGCTTCTCTAACTTAGCCAAAAACTCCTTTGAGGCTGGCAGTAATGACAAAATGTCAATGAATTCCCCTTTCCAAATTCTTTCTTTAACTGACTTATGCAGATGAAAGCCCAGTGGTGATAATGCACATGGCAGTGGCTCCCTGAAAGAGGACTCACCCACTGACATAGCTAATGAATTGAGGGGCAATTGAGTGTTAAACCTTGCTGGATTCAAAACCTTTAGACCAGAAAATTTTTCTTTATACTCTTCCTGTGAGGCAGACTCGCTCATATTCTGCCATACTGTACCAGCCTCATTCATATATTCTTCACAACTCGCCTTATTGTCCATAGCACCATGTAAATGTGCCCCTGTCTGCATGTTGTCAGCATTATTGTAAACCAAATTATCTTTATTCTCAATAGACGCACCAGATGCCTGTGCTCTCTGAAAAACCTGAGAAACAGCAGGCAGCTGCATAGCCTGGTCAGCACCAAAACCTTGTGCACTTGAACTTTCACCAATATTACCTCTTTTTGTTTTAAAAGCCTCTTTTATAATAACCTTATCTGCACCAGATAACTGTGCCCTTTTTTGCAAATCATTATTAATATCATCATAAACGTCAGCACTGTAACACATTAGATAACGATTCCACCAAACTTAACACACCAACATTCTGAGGCATAAAACATTTCTCACCATCCTTGTATAATGACTGCTGCTCAGTCATTATATATTCATTATATATTCTTCACAACTCGCCTTATTGTACATAGCACCATGTAAATGTGCCCCTGTCCGCATGTTGTCAGCATTATTGTAAACCAAATTATCTTTATTCTCAATAGACGCACCAGATGCCTGTGCTCTCTGAAAAACCTGAGAAACAGCAGGCAGCTGCATAGCCTGGTCAGCACCAAAACCTTGTGCACTTGAACTTTCACCAATATTACCTCTTTTTGTTTTAAAAGCCTCTTTTATAATAACCTTATCTGCACCAGATAACTGTGCCCTTTTTTGCAAATCATTATTAATATCATCATAAACGTCAGCACTGTAACACATTAGATAACAATTCCACCAAACTTAACACACCAACATTCTGAGGCATAAAACATTTCTCACCATCCTTGTATAATGACTGCTGCTCACTCCGCTCCACTGAAGAAGGCTGAGTAGCGCTGCTCTCCTTCACACAGGAAGCCCTCTTAGGTATTACACTGCCGGCCCTCTCCTTGCATGACAAGCTTGGAGAAGCAGCTGTTCTCTGCCTTTTTTTCTTCCTGTCAGGTTGATGCCTTATGCTGCCCCCGCCTGAGGCCGGCCTTTCTTCCGTCTCAGGAGGAGTGGAGGTAGGCGGAGGAGAGGTACTCTCCTCCTCCAGGCATTTTAATAGCCATTCCTCGCCGCCCTCCTTCTCAGCCCTCTCAATGAGGCGGCAAAGGAGGGACTCACGGCCACTAGGAGAACGGCGCTTCATGGTGCAGGACGTCAGCGCTTCAGCTCCAGTCAGAGCGGTCTGTGAGGGAGCCACTCCAGGTCCTTATATAAACTCCTACAGCGCGTGCTAGAACCGCCAAAAACAGACCAATCAGCCCACTTCTGCTGCACACCAATCCCCTGTTCCCCTGGTTGCCCAGGGATACCGTTCTAAGCTGCACCTGTGAATGTAAAACTAGAGATGAGAAACAAACGGTCCCCTTTGAGCTATCCCATGGTGGTCCAGCATATTGCAAGACCTTTCATTCTGTCTATTAATATTCAGACAGCCTAAATCTTATTTGTGATTACAATTAATTTTATGAGTTGTTCAGCTTTATTAACACAACAGTTGCATTAACAAAACAAGCGTTAATATAGTTTTTGGAACTTGGCTTATATTTTCCCAAATATGTAATATTCAGTTTTTTTCTTATTCTGCTTAAATCCCTAGAGTGATATTTATATAAAATTGCTAGACTTTTAATGTATGTTACTGTAATTTCACAGAGCATATGCGACACATCAGCATTATCTGTTAACAATATTCACTGCCTTTATTAGTAATAAAGAATACATTTAAGAAGCCATTTAAATACATTTAACAAGCTGTAGCTAAAATGTCAGATTTTTTTTACAAGGATTACAATTTATTATCATATTACATGTAAACATATTATTTTGGTATTCACAGGCATGCCAGATGCAACTTCCTTAAATCAATCCGCACAGCCATTAGGAAAAAAGAATAGGACAGGATGATAATTAGTATAAGTGCATCAACCATATGGCAGCTTTTATGATACTAAAGATGTTCAATAATGTGTGGTTAAGACAAATGCTGCAAGACAGCTCTACTTTCAACCTGAAAAGACTGGGGAGTGCATAAAAACTTACAGTATAATTTATTTTTATTTACTCAAATCCTTTTGCAGCATAAGCACTTCACACAGACTTCCAGAAATCTAGTTGATCGGTCAGGAAAGAAAAGAAGGGTTACCATAGCTGAACGTGAAAGTCACCTAGTTGTTAGGTAGACCACTGGCTTCTATTCTTTCAGATTCACTAATCTAGAAAAAGTTTACATTTCAGGAAAGTCAGAAACAGTCTTGATCTATAAGCTTGTTCTGGGCATTTCAAAAGATGTAATGCAGACATGGTCCACAGTTCTCACCATCAGGAAACCCAATCCAAAAAATGAACATAAGTATTTTATTTAACAAAAAATATGCAAATTGTTTATGACACACATTGTTCTAGCAAACAAAATGTCATTCAGTAAGACCCTTTTCACACAGGGGTGTTTTGCAGGCACTATAGCGTTAAAAATAGCACCTGCAAACCGCACTAAAACAGCTGCTCCATTCACTCCAGTGTGAAAGCCCTTGGGAACATTGCGCTGGCAGGGCGTCAGAAAAAGTCCTGCCAGCAGCTTCTTTGGAGCGGTGAAGAAGCAGTGAACTCACAGCTCCTACCCCGCTCCTTCCTATTGAAATTAATGGGGCAGCGCTGTCATACCGCCGGCAAAATAGCATATATACTGTATATAGCTGCTGGAGAGTACTGTAGTATTTTACTTCCAGTTTATTTTTTGACTGTGGACTATTGGGGAAATTTCCCTTTACTTTATTTCCCTTTACTTCCTATCCCGAACGCCTAACAGGGAGTTAGAGGAAATCTCTCCTCACTTTCCTTCTTGGTTACAATAGTTATCAGTACAAACAGAGCGGTCACAGGAAGCACTAAAAACATGACAGTGGGTCAAAATATTCCCCACTCTTTCCAAAAATAAAAAATAAATAACAACATTTTGCCCAACAATAAGTTGTCTTGAAAAAAATGGTTTTAATTTGATTAGGTCACTGCCATTTTTTTACAAATTTCAAAAAACTGATTAAAAAAATACATGTTTTTTGTGGTGACCCGGCCATGGATTTGTTCTCCATGCTGTCTGTTTGCTACCACAACAGCTTAAACAGTAAAGAATGTTTAATGTTTGGTGCCAATTTGAGGACAACATCGACATTAATACAATCACTGTTTGCTGAAGGTGAGTTTTTTGTAGCGGTAACTTTAGAGTACTTTAGAACGTTCAGAGTTTTCAAAATTAAAACTAAAAAGGTCAGATTGAATAGACTAATCAGTAAGATTGTATTGTTTTTTAAACGCTAAATCAAAAGTGTTAATATTTCCAAATAAAACACCAAAAAAATGCTGGAATAATTATATACAGAAACATATAATATAAAGCAATTAATCAAACATTGCTATGTGCAGTAAATGTTAATGAAAAAAACACAGTGATCGTCAGTTCATAATGGCCCCGATGGACAGTGCCTCCAAAATCCAGTGCTGTGTGAGCCACACCAAAGATAGATAAAGTTCTTTATAGAGTGCTGGTAAAAATATTTTAAATCCAGTCATATATAAAGAAAAAAATCATGCAATCCAGTGCTCAATCCAAGTGCTCCATCACTATGTGCAATGACCGCCCACCTTAGGATTCAATGTAACACGCTTCAATTGAATCATAGATCTCCATGGGGTACATATCACTCAATGGTTGATGGTATTCAAATGACCAGCACATGAAATATGAATGAGAATCCTCATAGTGTATTATTGGTAACAAGTTTATTAAAAAATGTACAGACTTAGTTAAAATCACTGTTATACATCCAAAGAATGAAACCGTGGGGTCACATAGCAAATGATCGCTAATAAATCAAAACTTCTGGTCTTGGCCACGACCGGAAGTGACGTCACCTAACTCACGCAGCACTGGATTTTGAAGGCACTACCCATCAGGGCTGTTATGAACTGATAATCACTATGTTTTTTTCATTAACATTTATTGCACATAGCAATGTTTGAGTACCGTACCTGCTTCATATTATGTTTCTGTTTATGAATATTTCAGTATTTCTTTGGGGTTTTATTTGGAAATATTAACACTTTTGATTTAGCGCCGCTCCATATTTGTGTTTAAAATACTGATTGTGTATGTGGTGACACTACAGACGTTGGCAGCTTTATATTTACACTATTTCGATATTACTTTTGGGATATTACTTATCCAGGATTTTTGGTTCTTATTTTTCTGATATTTTTTCACATTCATTCACAGTGATAAGTTAAATTTTTGGCACCTACATGTTTTAACACAGTGTAGCTCAAGTTTTATACCCCTTTATAAAGATCCTATTGTTATATTTAATGTTAAGCAGTGGGTATTTAATATAAGCAGTGGGAGAGAAAAAGATGTATGTATGTGAAATATCATCGATCTCTATGCTGAACAGAAGATCTATACACAAGAAAAAGTATGACAGAGCACTGATCACTGATGCAGCGTGCAGTAATTTTCTCCTTCAATGCACCCATTTTGACAACTGTTTGTGCTAAGCAAGCCTTTAAAATACATTTTAACAATCCCATTAATTATCTCCTCTTCCCTGCCAATCATCAGATTTTGAAGAAATGTAACTGAACTAGAACTGAAACAAACGACATTATATAATTCTTTTATAAAAAATAAAAAAAGAAGAAGCTTGCAGTGCACATATGTGCACTGGTGTTACAACATGGGGTTCAGAGGTTGCAACCATACATAGACCCAGAAGTAATAGGATGTAGATATTGTGAACTCATGTTCCACAATCCACAGCATTGTTTGTTATATATTACCACTTGCTTTTCTTTTCTTACTTACAGCTGTCATTCATTGCCATAGCGACAGCTTAGAAATGTATTAGGATCCTACATACTAAGTCAGGTGCATGTTTACAAGATACAGGAATCAATAATGACTGTGTAAAGTGTATTCCTTAAGTACTAATTGACAAATAAATGTCATTAGTTGTGTTGTTAAGGCCGGCAGGTTTTCCTATAGTACATTTTTTTTTAAAACAGCAATATTTGCAAATCACTAGCTTCAATTGGTTTAATGTATACTTCTTTAGGGCCTTTTCTTAAAATAAGGACTTTACTAATGGTTCTACGTTTAACCATTGACAGTTGTTCTGGAAAAAGGATGAACTAAAGTGCTATCCAAATTGAAGGGGAGAAGTCAAGAGAGGGAGGCAGGGTGTATCAGTTGGTTGTTAGCTTGTAAGAACCCCATCTCAGGAACCCTGGGTATATACTAGAGATGGGCCGAACACCCCCCTGTTCGGTTCACAGCAGAACTTCTGAACAGGGGAAAAGTTCTAACCTGAACAGTGAACCATATTGAAGTTTATGGGAACCGAATGGGAAAAATCAAAAGTGCCCATTTTGAAAGCTTATATGCAAGTAGTTGGCCATAAAAGGGGTATGGGGGGCCGGGTACTGCCCTAGGGGACATTTATCAATGCAATTTTTTTAAAAGCGAAAGTAAAGTAAAAAAAAAAATAATAATAATAATTACACCCTGCAATGCAAAGGCATAATGAGCTAGTATGCATAGCATACTAGCTCATTATGAATTACTTACCTGAGATCGAAGCCCTACCGTCAATTTTGAACTATACCAGGCCACATGCCCTCAACATGGGGGGTGCTTTGGGGCAGAGGGGTTTCTTCCCCACAACCCTGGGTTGTCAATGGGTGAGGGGCTTATTGGAATCTGGAATCCACCTTTAACAAGAAGGCCCCCAGATCCCACCCCCCATGTGAATGAGTATGGGGTACATAATACCCCTACCCATTCACCAAAAAAGTGCCAAAAAGTAATAAAAATAAAAGAGACAATTTTTGACAATTTCTCTATTAAAAAATAAAAAAAACAGTGTCCCCCAATGTAAATCCATAGTCAATCATGCTGCCCGCCGCACCTGAAAAAGAACAAAAAAAAACCGCTCCGACTTTATTGACGGCTGACTGCCGAATGCCTCCTCCGCTCTTTTGACAGTTCTTATATAGGTAGGGGGGGGGGGCCTGGCAATGTCACCCGGTGACACTATGCCCCATGTGACATCACGGACTGGTGCATGCTGGGCCGCCGACATCACAGGGGAGGGTTCCACCAGGTGATATCCCCGGGTGCCCCACCTAATAGGGAGAGAGATGACCACTGCTCCAGAGGGATCCTTCAAGGCGAATGCTTCTACTCCTAGTGTGGAGCTCCAGGTGCAGGCTAATAACAAGGTAGTTAGAAAGTAACAAGGGGAACGCTATAAGTAAGCGCTGTATTTAGCGTGAAACGTGTCAGCTGTGTGCCCCCCCTTCCCTGTTTTGCTGTGTTTTTGGACTTTGATGTGATTCCTGTTTTTAAATAAATCCATTTGATTTTTCATCTTCGTCTGGTGTGCGGCTGTCCAGAGTTCCCCTTGTTACTTTCTAACTGCCCCACCTAATAGCTATTTAAGAAATGTAAAATGGGGGGGGCGTGGCGACCGAGCTCCGTAATGGACGCTTAATCCAGAGCTCCGCTCGGCCGCCGGAGAACATCCGACGACATCCGTGCCCCAGACCGCCATCCACGGCTGCAATACACCCTGCAGGCATCCCTCAGCTCTGCTGCATCGGCGGACATGACCCGCCATCGGAAAAACCCCCAACACCCGCAGAAACTACAGGAGTTCTTCAGAGAGCGCGGGTCTCCACAAAATGGTGCCGGCGCCTCAGGCACTCAAACGGCGAAGCAGGTCGGGACATCTGACGGCCGCTCCGGTCATCCACAGGCCAGAAACGGACCCCATCTGACGAGCGGATCCTCTTCTGGGACCTCTAGTCCATCCACCAGGAGCCCTGCCAAACAGAAGCAGAGGACCAAATCCCCTGTGAGACCGCTGATGGACCCTGAGATGGAGGTAAGCAGGCCTCCTAATATAGGGGATGTCACCTCACAGCCCTCACAAGATCCCATAGCTGCCTTCCCTACCTCTGACAGGCCAGTTTCAGAAACAGTACTTAAGGATATGTTACTGTCCTTAAAAGCATCCATCCATGCTGATTTAACTGCCGGTATAAATCTTTGCCACAGAGAAGTTCAGGCCCTGGGTGACAGAGTGGATCAGGTGGAGCACAGCCTCAATAGGGTTACCTCATCATTCAACACAATGGTAGATGCACACAGTAACCATAGTGAGGAAATCGCATGGCTTAAAAACAAAGTCGCAGATTTGGAAGACCGATCCAGAAGGAACAACTTAAAAATTAGGGGGATTCCTGAATCTGTACTGCCTGCGCAACTACTACCATACGCCCAGGCCTTGTTCTCCACTCTACTGCCTTCCTTGTCCCCTCAGGATCTCATAGTAGACCGTATACACCGTATACCTAAACCATCATTTCTCCCGGAAAACATTCCTAGGGATGTGCTTCTCAGAGTCCACTACTACCATGTCAAAGAACAAATCCTAATTACGTCACGCAGAGCTGACAACAAACATCCACAATATGCTGATTTGCAAATACTCCCAGATCTTTCTAGGCATACTCTCCAGCTATGTCGCAACCTGGCGACAATCACTAAGGCCCTGCGGAACCACAATATTCCACACAAGTGGAAATATCCCGCCAAGCTATCAATTACACACAATGGAGCTTCCTTGCTTGTCAACACACTGGAAGAAGGCTTAGCAGCACTCCGCCAATGGGGCATACTACCCAACAATACGTCTCCATCTGCACACAATTCCGCCTCCTCCCCATCTCCAATGCCTGAAGAATGGCAGGTAGTATCCCGCAAAAGGTCCTCAAAAAAGGACACTGGTGGTCACGGATGATAACCACACAACCTATGTTACACTTTTTTCTCCGGACACAGGGGTTATATGCTGCGATCCCTGTTTTTTCCCTCAGAACGCTGATAGCAGTTTCACCTGCACATGGATCAGTTTATGGATCCTTTTCTTACTATGTTCAGTATCTACTTACTACTAACTATGTTCAACTTTTGTTGTTTATGTATTTTTTTAAGTTCTATCTTTGAAGCACTACAACCGGAACAGAACTACCAGACGCTTGCAGATTCACCTGACATCCATGATCATCGCCAGATCACACTACTCGGTCGCAGTGAGTATATGCATAACACCGCCTTGCATAATCCACACCAACTGACCCATGCCTATTAACTGCCTATCTATTAATGCCCGTGGTTTAAACCACCCCGCTAAACGACTGTCCATGTGGTCTGAAGCCAAAAAACATAGGGCTGATATATTGTGCGTTCAAGAAACGCACTTCCAGGATACAAAAGCCCCCACTTGCTCCCACAGAGAGTACCCTCATGTATTTTTGGCCAATACTCCTGGACATAAAAAAGGAGGCGTCATGCTCGCTTTAAGGGATACCCTTTCCTTCCAACACAAAGAAACCATCACTGATCCGAACGGCAGGTTTATCATTCTTAAAGGAGACATAAACTCCGTGCCCTACACACTAGTATCCTTATATGCACCGAACTCTCATCAAATCCGCTTCCTTAGCAGACTGCTGAAAAAAGTGAAAGACCACCCTTATGGCTCTGTACTCTTATGCGGTGATTTCAATCTCATAGTGGACCCTAAACTGGACTCTTCTGCTCGCAAAACTAACAGTTCCTCATACCTCAGTAAACTGATGAACAATGCTGACCTGTTCGACATCTGGCGATGCATGCATGCAAATGAAAGAGACTACACTTTTTTTTCACACAGGCATTGCTCGTACTCTCGCATTGACCTATTTCTGTCAGACAAATGGTTACTACAAAAGGTTTCCTCGGCTTGTATACACGACATAACTTGGTCTGACCACGCAGCAGTGACCATTACTATTATTGATCAGGCTGTCTCCTCTTCCCCACCCATCTGGCGCACTAACACAAGATTACTTCAAGACCCCCGTACCTCCACAGTGATCTCCAAACATATAAAGGACTTTTTTCTCAATAACACAGATTCTGTCAGTGACCCATTCACCCTTTGGAATGCCCACAAGGCATATATGAGGGGTATCTTGATTCAATTAGGCGCTAGGGAAAAAAGACGCAGAACAGCACAAATCACAGCTATCCTACATGACTTACACACTCTAGAGGATCAGAACAAACAGGCACCGACTACTGTCCTCACTCACAAGATATCCCAATGCAGAGATGCACTTAGGGCAATCCTTTCACAACAATACGACTACCACCTCAGACGCCTGAAATTGACGTCATACGCCAATGCCAATAGAGCTGGCAAATACCTGGCGAACAGACTCAAGTACGCACGTGTGAAGACGAGAATTTCCCACTTGCTTCACCCCACCCTGAAACACAAAATCACCAATCCACAAGACATTGCTAACCAATTCGCAGACTATTACAGTAGCCTATACAACATTAAGGAAGACCATTCCACGACACAACCTACTCCGGAACTTATACACAGTTTCCTAGAAACACTAAACTTACCCTCTTTATCAGAGGACCAACTTACATCCCTGAATGCACCATTCACAGCATCTGAAATAGCTGCTACAATAGCCACACTACCCCTTGGTAAATCACCTGGTCCTGATGGGTTCGCCAATGAATATTTTAAAATCTTTCAGTCACACCTTTCCCAACATCTGCAAACAATCTTCACTAAAGCTGCTGAATCTGCGTCTTTTCCCCCAGAAATGCTGAGGGCTTACGTTGTCACGTTACCTAAGCAGGGTAAAGATCCCACGACCCCTCCCAATTTCCGTCCGATTTCCTTATTGAACACGGACATTAAAATATATGCCAAACTTATTGCAAAACGTTTATCTGTGTTTATCCCACTCCTTATACAACGCGACCAGATGGGCTTTGTGAAGGGGAGACAAACCTCTGATGCTACCAGAAGAATCATTAATGTTGTTCACCATGCTGTAAGTACTCAAACGCCTTCTCTGCTGCTCTCTATTGACGCAGAGAAGGCGTTTGACAGGGTGCATTGGAAATACATGTCTATGACCTTATCTAAGTTCGGTTTTTGTGGTACCATACTCAATGCAGTGCTGGCCTTGTATTCTTGCCCATCGGCGCAGGTTTATACCTCCGGCATGTTATCAACCCCCTTTCAGATCACTAATGGTACTCGCCAGGGGTGCCCTCTATCCCCGACAATTTTCAATCTCATGATTGAACCTCTGGCGGAGACCATTAGATCTCACAAGGATATCACTGGTTTTCAAATGGGCTCTAAATCCCACGTTATCAACTTATTTGCTGACGATGTGATACTCATGCTTACTCGGCCTCTCTCCTCACTTCCTCAAGCCCACGACATACTTAAAACCTTCGGAGACGTCTCCTACTACAAAGTGAATTTCTCTAAATCTCTTATCTTAAATATGGGTCTAGCTACTAATGATTGCCTTAAACTACAACGACACCTCCCCTACTCATGGACTGACAAGGGATTACCATACCTAGGTATAACCCTGACTCATGACATTAAAAATATAGTTGACACTAATCTGAAACCTCTCCTAGCCAAGATAGGACCTCAAATTACTAACATTGCCAAAAAAGAATTGTCATGGCTTGGTAGACTGGCAGCATTTAAAATGCTGATACTCCCGCAAATTCTGTATGTTTTCAGGGCTATCCCACTCGACATACCCAAATCTTATATAAACTCCCTGTCTAACCTTCAATGGCGACTACTGTGGGGAGACAAAAAAGCCAGGTGCTCACGGACTAATCTACTACCCCATAAATCGGCGGGAGGTGCAGGCCTTATTGACATACAGGATTACCTATATGCCACCAGACTTGACCAACTTAAACACTGGTACCCTTCAGATGACGGGCCACTATGGGTGGACATTGAAACCACCTTAGCTCCCATACCTGATTTACCTACAGTTCTGCTGGGGGACAATTGGCTACCCTGGAACCTACGGAAACTGCCTCCTACTATTGCCACGTCCCTGCGGGCCTGGAGGTTCCTAATATCCCGCCACCTCAATAATAGCAAAAATATAGACTACTACCTTCCACTTAATATAATAGAGACCAACGTCCCTATGCTTTCCCTGAAACAATTCCCCTCCCTAGGGATTAAGTCTGTACAGGATTTACTTCACGACGATAACCCACTATCAGCATCGGACTTAATGACTAAATACAATATGCCTAACTGTATGTTATTCACATGTATACGAGTAGCACACTTTATGAAGAACAATCCAATTGGTACTCTAGCTCTACCTACTTCGGTGTGGCAACACCTCACCAAAGGTCCACAGAGCAATAAAGGTATAGCAATGTACTACAATCTTTTGCACAACAAACAGGTATTTGTTAAATCGGTGGCACATATGAAGTGGGACTCCGACATGGGTATCACAATTACAGATGACCAATGGAAATTTGCATTTCACATTACACAAAAATCCTCCCATTGCATTAGCCACTGGGAAACTTCACTCAGAGTCATCAACCGGTGGCAATACACCCCCTGTAGACTTGCGAAAATGTTCCCGGGTACTTCCCCTCTCTGCTGGAGAAACTGCGGTCACAAAGGCCATATTCTCCACATTCTCTGGGAATGCCCAAGTATCACCAGTCTGTGGAACCAAACGTTTACACTCATTTCATCCCTAACGGGGTTGATTACACATCCCACCCCCTCATTGGCTATACTACTGATAGGTTTGGAAGATTTTCCATACACAATGAGACATGTGGTGTCCCACATTATATTGGTTACCAGATCCTTGATACTACAACATTGGAAAACAATCCCGACTGTAAATATCACTGATGTTACCAGAAAAGTCCACCAAAACTACACGTTCGAACGGCTCTTGGCAATTAATTCACTTAATTGTTCTAAATTTGATGACATGTGGAAAATATGGACCGACAAATACGCTATCACATAGCTTTCTACATAACTTACTGAGAATGCTGTACATATTCTGGTTCTGTGCTTCTATATGCTTATAATTTTTGTTTTGTTCTATTTACTTCTTTGTATGTTACAAAACTCAATAAACATTTTTGAATGAAAAAAAAAAAAAGAAATGTAAAATGGTGGGCCAGCCAGACCGCAGGAGCTTTTGTCGTGAGTGGACCTCTCTTGTTTTTTTCTTTTTTGGGTGCGGCTGTGCGATGAGCGTCGGGATTGATGATGGATCTACATCAGAGGACATGTTTTTTATTTTTTAATAAACGATCTGTAAAAACTTGTTTACTGTCTTTATTAACTTTGTACACTTTTTTGATAAATTGGTAGGGGTACTATGTACCCCATACTCATTCACATAGGGGGGTGGGATCTGGGGTCCCCTTTTTAAAGGGGACTTCCAGATTCCCCCATCCACAGACCCCCACAACCACAGCCCAGGCTTGTGGGAAAGAGACCCTTGTCCCCATCAACATGGGGAGAAGGAGCCTTTAGGTAGGGGGGAGACAAACCCCCTCTGCCCCAAAGCACCCCCTATGTTGAGGGCATGTGTCCTGGTATGGTTCAGAAGGGGGGGCGCTCATTTGTCCCTTTCATGACCTGCCAGGCTGCATGCCCGGATAAGGGTCTGGTATGGATTTTGGGGGGGACCCCACGCCGTTTTTTTTAAAAACTAAAAAAATACTTTATTCAGCTGTCAGCAGGGAAACCCTTTGACAGCCGATGACTCATCAGTTGTTAAGGACTCTGTGGCTGGCTTCCTGGCCTCACTCCTTAACAACCAGCTTATACTGTGCCCTGATTGGGCAAAGCCAATGTTCGGCACAAACTCATCCAACACCAGTATATATATACCTATATTAACATACCTAATCAAAAAGGATTATGGTAAAATTATTAGTCATGGTGCCTGGCACAATAGCTGAGGTGGGGTATAGTGGTTGCTAGTTTGACATCAGCTCCTGTATCAGGAATACAAACATATGCTACATCCCTGTTAATATGTCAAATCATGCTGGCCTTGTGGCTTCATTTGCCTATTATAAGAAAATGTAGCTTTTTACAAAATATATTACAATTTACAATGATTTGGCCACTTAAAAAATACAATATTGTATAACAAAAATTAGCATACTATACTAAATATGCCCCTTGATGTACATGTTTATTAACTAGGGCTATCCAGGAGAAATAATCTATGGTTGCAAGAGCAAAATACTCATTGCTTATAGAAATGTTCCAACTCATTAGAAATAAATTGTGTGGCTAGGTAAAAAGAAGGTGCCCAACACATCATCTTGTTTGTTATTCCTGGTGGTCTTGCACTAGAGAAAGTAAAAAGATTTCTGAAATATATCACTAGTAGGATCACCAGTAAGAGGAAGGAGGTCGTGATCAGGAGACAGGAGACTGCAGAAACATAATAGTCATTAGGAAAGAAGAGAAAGGGGAATACATGACTGAAACCCTTAAATACTAGGCATCTTAATAAGATTCAGGAGGGCAGTCGTTCTTAATATAAAGCTTAGATCAAGAACATGGGGACATGACCTCAAATGAGCAGGAGCAAAGTTCAAAACTAATCTTAGAAAGTATATTTTTTTACTGGACTCCAGCACAGGTAGTGAATCAGTCACTAAACCTAACTGAAGTAACTGAAGTAACTGAACCTACCCCTGAGCAGCTCCCTCCTGGTGGCCTGTTACCTGGGTCCCAACACTAGGAGGTGGGATGAATTCCCAATAATGGCAAACTTGATGGACCACTTTAGTTTTTTTTCTAGCATCATTATATGTTTCTATGGGATGATAAAATCAGAATCAATTGTAACAGTGCTTCATTATAATGTTTTTTTTTTTCACAATAGTGCATATACTGTAATGTGCATTTGACATGTATTATACTACTGCTTGTTTATGCAAGTTTTAGTGCATTTTGGTCATTTGTTCTGCAAAGACAGGAGAAATCATTCAGAATAGGTATTTTCCATTGTAGAAATACATGTGATGTATGCATTTTTGTACGTCCACCTTTCATTTTAACAGGACAACTTAGGGTACATGCACAAAAATGTAGCATGTTTTATATTTTGAAATATTTAGAAAATTTGATAAAATGCACCACATAGATACGTATTAACCAGGGCTGGCCCAAGACATTGTGCTTCCTGGGTCCAAGAATGAAATGCTATGCCCACCAAAAGGCCCCCACATCTGTTGTTTTATATCATGAAAAAAATTAAAATTTAATTTAATTTATCAGGAAGTCAGATTTTGCACTAAATACATAAGTGTGAACCTAGGCTAAGGGCTAGTGTAGTTTATAGACAGGCTAGGGTAGTATATAGACAGGCTGGGGTAGTATTTAGACAGGCTAGGGTATACAGACAGGCTAGGGTAGTATATAGACATGCTAGTGTAATATATAGACAGGCTAGGGTATACAGACAGGCTAGTGTATGCAGACAGGTTAGTGTATATTGACAGGCTATGGTATATAGACAGGCTATGGTATACAGACAGGCTATGGTATACAGACAGGCTAGTGTATGCAGACAGACTAGTGTATATGGACAGGCTAGTGTATATGGACAGGCTAGAGTATACAGGCAGGCTAGGGTAGTATATAGACAGGCTAGTGTAGTGTATATACAGGCTAGTGTATACAGACAGGCTAGTGTATGAAGACAGGCTAGTGTATATGGAGAGGCTAGGGTATATAGACAGGCTAGTGTATACAGACAGGCTAGGTTATATACAGACAGGCTAGGTTATATACAGACAGGCTAGGGTATACAGACAGGCTAGTGTATACAGACAGGCTAGGTTATATACAGACAGGCTAGGTTATATACAGACAGGCTAGGGTATACAGACAGGCTAGTGTATACAGACAGGCTAGTGTATATAGACAGGCTAGGGTATACAGACAGGCTAGTGTATGCAGACAGACTAGTGTATATGGACAGGCTAGGGTATACAGGCAGGCTAGGGTAGTATATAGACAGGCTAGTGTAGTGTATAGACAGGCTAGTGTATACAGACAGGCTAGTGTATGCAGACAGGCTAGTGTATGCAGACAGGCTAGGGTATATAGACAGGCTAGGGTAGTATATAGACAGGCTAGTGTATACAGAAAGGGTAGGGTATATAGGCAGGCTAGGTTATATACAGACAGGCTAGGGTATACAGACAGGCTAGGGTATATAGACAGGCTAGGGTATACAGACAGGCTAGTATATACAGACAGGCTAATGTATACAAAGAGACTGGGGTATACAGACAGGCTAGTGTATATAGACAGGCTAGGGTAGTATATATGAAAATACAGCTGGATTCGCAGCTGTGATGAACTCCGCACCACCAAAAAAGTTTTATGTATTAATAATAGTGAAAAACTATATTAAAAAAGAGAGAAAAGCTGCACCCTTAAAAAAATCTATGTAATTATCAGATAGTTTATAATATGTGATAGGGGTGCTCCGTAACAAAATAAGTGATATAAGCTGCGTTGATACCAATTGCAAATATATAGATATTCCTACAATAATTATATATCTATCTGACCCTACCTAGTAGGGATTGGGTATTTCTACCGTGATAGTACATACACAATACAATTATGAGTGGTCAATCACACTTACCATACATCCATGTGCAAAAAATAAATAAAATATATAGAATAAAGATCATGATATGCCAAAGAACTGATTGAGTCCCATTTGAAAGGTCATAGCGTGAAATATGCAAAGTTAATTTGGGTGAGTGAACGCCTCCAGAAAAAAACTTGTGACAAACAATTCTGATTGTGTGACTTCCAAGATGCAATACAATCTTCTCACAAGGATAGACAACCCTTCACCATAGGCATCCACATTCAAGCACCCAATAGTGATATATAAGCCGGCTGCTTACCAGATTGAATTGACTACTTTAATTAAAAAGTTAGTCAGCTGCCCTTTTACAGGTTTGTGCCTGCTCACATGTAGAATGGCATGGGATGGTAACAGGTATCACTTCCTCCTTAGTGGCTCAGGCAGGATACATAGAAGCAGCAAACAATAGCCACATAGCATAATACTGTTTTATTTAAAAGATTTTTAAAAGAACATAGCCAAATGGCAACTTACATGACACAGTGCCCGACCCGCCACTGGGGCTGCTCGCATTAAAATTGTGTTTTTCTGATGGAGAAATCTCGTGTCAGGCTCTAAGGACGCGGCGTGTGTTCCAGTTCACACAGCCGTCAACCAGGAGACCGGAAGTATAATGAAAAAGACGTGACCAGGTACCGCCTCGAAGTACGCTTCGTTTACACGTGTTCAGGGGCGCCCCCTATTCTATTAGCAGCAAGACTCAGCATAACCAGAAAATGGAAAGACCCACACCATCCCCACTCTGGAAGAGGTAGTTCACACCACACATGTGCACTTTACACATGAGTCGATTCTAGCGCCAAACCATAAGAATACAGAACATATCTGCTGCTGGGGAGAGGCCTGGACTGGTCCTTCTCCCTGGAGTCTTTTCAGCCGCTGGAGAGAAGACAGGGTGACTGGGCTCACTCCATCATGCTGTTGGGGATCTGGGCCGACCGCCCAGCATCCTTGGAATATACAATTGGGGACTGAAGTCCCACCCACCGATATCAGCTCAAGCAGTTGTGAAGTGCAGATTGCATCCTCTCCTTGGGTCCTGAGCTGCTGCTCGGGAGTGACCACCACCTCCTCACCCTGGGCCTCCAGAACTGCCACATGTGTGGGGCAGAGGTCTTGGACCCTCTGTCCGGTTGCCAGCACTTTATCTGGGTTGGTGTTAGCATTCTGGGGCGCCGTCTGCTGCTGGACAGTGTGACCGATCGCCCCAGCTTCTTGAAGCTGTAGAGACACTGTAGGTGCTAGGCAGAGGCCAGCGGTGCTCTGCCCTGTTGCCAGTGATTCAGCTGGGAGTAGCAGCTTCACTACATCAGCTTGTCGCCGGAGAGAGGGGCCAACTGCCCCGGCTTCCTGGAACTCCACAGATACTGCTGTTGGTGCTGGGCAGTAGGGATGAGCCGAACACCCCCGGGTTCGGTTCGCACCAGAACCTTCGAACCGACCGAAAGTTCGCGCGAATTTTCGAACCCTATACGTTATAATGGACGCGAACGTTCGAAATCAAAAGTGCTAATTACAACGGCCAATATGCATGTTAATGTCATAAAACAGGTTTGGGGACCCGGGTCCTGCCCCAGGGGACATATATCAATGCAAAAAGAACTTTTAAAAACTAAAGTTTTTTCGGGAGCAGTCATTTTAATGATGCATAAAGTGAAAAAAAAAAAGTGAAATTTTCCTTTAAATATGGTACCTGGGGGGTGTCTAAAGTATGCCTGTGAAGTGGCATGTGTTTCCCGTGTTTAGAACTGTCCTTGCACAAAATGACATTTGTAAAGGAAAAAAAAGAAGCCATTTAAAACCACTTGCGGCTTTAATGTCATGTCTTGTCCTGGCCGCTATATGGCTGAAAATCCTTGAGAAAAATGGCATGGCTACCCCATCACCCCCCCCCCCACCCCAGCCCCTTTGGGTCTTGTATGGATATTAAGGGGGACCCCGCACCCAAAATAAAACCCTATACCTACAACCCTATATACTCTGAACAGCAGTATATAGGTGGTGCAAACAAGACACGGACTGTAGGTTTGTTCTTAAGTAGAATCTGAACAGGTACATTATGAAGTGTAGCTCCATCCCAAAAAAAATCTATTTTTAAGCTTTTTGGAGAACATAGGGAGGGGTTATCACCCCTGTAACATTTGCTGTCTTTGCACATCTGTTCAGAACATGTCACCTCACTTTCCGTCCCAATGACAAATGTTTTTGGAAAAGTGGGGTTTTAATTGAAACAAGGATTGGTGATAAAGTATCAGTAGAGAGGAGATACCTTTTTCCCAAATTAAATCTAACAGGATAGAATTTCCCTTCCTAGGGGTAGATTTCCTCTCACTTCCTGTTTTCTCTTTCCATTTGCAAGTAGGAGTCGTTTGTAAGTTGGATGTTTGAAAGTAGGGGCCTGGCGTATATACTCTGCAGAAATTTGCCCTATTAGATGTTGGTGTAGCCACAAGACTGGTGGGCACAGGAATGGGCCCTGCTGTGAGTTAATAGATCAAGATTTGTACTTGCATGCACCTGTTGAACCGGGCAGAAAAATTGGCGGTGGTGGTGGTGGTGGTGGACGGTGTTGCCACAAGACTGTAAGCTCTCACAGTTACTCTTGGTGGGCGCAGGAATGGGCCCTGCTGTGAGTTATTAGATCAAGATTTGTAATTGCAAGCACCTGTTGAACAGGGCAGAAAAAATTGGGCCTTTGGCGGTGGTGGTGGTGGTGGTGGTGGACGGTGTTGCCACAAGACTGTAAGCTCTCACAGTTACTCTTGGTGGGCGCAGGAATGGGCCCTGCTGTGAGTTATTAGATCAAGATTTGTAATTGCAAGCACCTGATGAACAGGGCAGAAAAATTGGGCCTTTGGCGGTGGTGGTGGACGGTGTTGCCACAAGACTGTAGGCCCTCATAGTTACTCTTGGTGGGCGCAGGAATGGGCCCTGCTGTGAACTATTAGATCAAGATTTGTAATTACCCGCCCCTGTTAAACAGGGGCTGAAAAATTGTGCCTTAGGCACTGGTGCTGGTGCCACAACACTGCAACCCCTCACAGAGACTGTACTTGGAGCACAGCAGTCACACGTGTTGCGAAGCATTTTTTTAAAAAATTGTAAGTACACGCCCCTGTTAAACAGGGGCTGAAAAATTGTGCCTTAGGCACTGGTGCTGGTGCCACAACACTGCAACCCGGCCCTCACAGATACTGTACTTGGAGCACAGCAGTCACACGTGTTGCGAAGCATTTTTTAAAAAAATTGGAAGTACACGCCCCTGTTAAACAGGGGCTGAAAAATTGTGCCTTAGGCACTGGTGCTGGTGCCACAACACTGCAACCCGGCCCTCACAGATACTGTACTTGGAGCACAGCAGTCACACGTGTTGCGAAGCATTTTTTTAAAAAATTGTAAGTACACGCCCCTGTTAAACAGGGGCTGAAAAATTGTGCCTTAGGCACTGGTGCTGGTGCCACAACACTGCAACACGGCCCTCACAGAGACTGTACTTGGAGCACAGCAGTCACACGTGTTGCGAAGCATTTTTTTAAAAAATTGTAAGTACACGCCCTGTTAAACAGGGGCTGAAAAATTGTGCCTTAGGCACTGGTGTGGTGGCATGGATCATTGAGGAGGAGGAAGAGGATAGTCAGTGAACATAAGAGGACAGTCACTCAGCATCAGCATAGGCAGTCTTGAAGGGATGTGACATTAAAAATTATTCGGTTATATCCGCCTCAGGTGCCTGGTAGCTGGTGGTGATCCAAGACTGATTCATTTTGATGAATGTCAGTCGATCAACCGAGGCGGTGGACAGGCGCACCCTATGATCAGTCACAAATCCTCCAGCAGCACTGAATGTGCGTTCGGAAAGAACGCTGGAGGCAGGACAGGCCAGTAGCTCAATTGCATACTGTGCAAGCTCTGGCCAGTGATCCATCCTCAGGACCCAGTAAGCCAGAGGATTTTCGGTGGGAAAGGTGTCCAAGTCTGACCTTGCCCCAAGGTATTCCTGCACCATGTATATCAGACGCTGGCGATGGTTGCTGGAACCGATCATACCTTGGGGCTGCGGACTAAAAAATTGTCTGAACGCATCGGTCAGACGTCCACCTTCCCCACCGCTCCTTCTGCCACTGACCGAAGCCTCAGCAACTCGTCGCCCAGGACCAGGAGTTTGTAGCCTCCCAGTTTCTGGGAACGCGTTGCACAGACCTTTCTGCAAGGCCTCCCTGAGATGTCTCATCCTCTGCTCCCTCTGCGACGGCAAGATAAGGTCCGCAACCTTACCCTTGTACCGCGGATCAAGGAGAGTGGCCAGCCAGTAATGGTCCCTCTCCTTGATCCGAAGAACACGAGGATCCTTCCGCAGGCTTTGCAGGATCAGGGAGGCCATGCAGCGTAGGTTAGCTGAGGCATTCGGTCCGGAGTCTTCTGGGTCACTGAGGATGACATGATCGCCAGCCACCTCCTCCCAGCCACGTACAAGTCCACTGGTTTGTTGGGACTGTACATCATCCCTAAAAGACTGCTGCTGCTGATGCTGAGTGCCAGGCTCCACCTCCATGCTCACACAATCCTCCTCCTCCTCCTCCTCCTCATCCTCTTCCTGTGTGATGGGTGGGACAGAAGGAACACTGTCCGGATAAAGGGGGCCTTGAGAGGCAAGGAAGTCCTCCTCTTCCTGCCTCTGTTCTGCCTCAAGTGCCCTGTCCATTATCCCACGCAGCGTATGCTCCAACAGGTGGACAAGAGGGACAGTGTCACTGATGCATGCACTGTCACTGCTCACCATCCTCGTGGCCTCCTCAAATGGTGAGAGGACAGTGCATGCATCCCTGATCATGCTCCACTGACGTGGGGAAAAAAAAACAAGCTCCCCTGACCCTGTCCTGGTGCCGTAGTCGCAAAGGTACTCATTGATGGCCCTCTGCTGCGTGTGCAGTCGCTGCAGCATGGCCAACGTTGAGTTCCACCTGGTGGGCATGTCAGATATTAGGCGGTTCTTGGGCAGGTTCAGCTCCTTTTGCAGCTCAGTCAGCCGAGCACTGGCATTATAAGATCGGCGGAAATGCACACAGACTTTCCTGGCCTGCCTCAGGACATCCTGTAAGCCTGGGAACCTGCCCAAGAACCGCTGCACCACCAGGTTGAGGACGTGAGCCATGCAGGGCACATGGGTGAGCTGCCCCTGTCGCAGGGCGGAGAGGAGGTTGGTGCCATTGTCAGAAACGACCATTCCTGGCTTAAGCTGACGTGGCGTCAACCACCTCTCGGCCTGCCCCTGCAGAGCTGCCAGAACCTCTGGCCCAGTGTGGCTCCTGTCCCCCAAACACACCAGCGCAAGCACGGCATGGCATCTTTTTGCCTGCGTACTTGCGTAGCCCCTTGTACGCCTACGGAGCACCGCTGGTTCCAAGGACAGAGCACTGGAGGAAGAAGAAGAGGAGGGGGTGGAGGAGAGAGGTGTGTCACAACCAGTAGCAGTAGTCGCGTTTTGGAGGCGTGGTGGCGGAACAACCTCCAACACTACTGCACCTTGTCCTGCATCCCTCCCAGCTGCCAATAGAGTGACCCAATGGGCCGTGAAAGAAAGGTACCGTCCCTGTCCATGCCTGCTGGACCATGAGTCAGCGGTAATATGCACCTTACCGCTGACCGCCCTGTCCAGCGAGGCATGGACATTGCCCTCCACATGCCGGTAGAGAGACGGAATCGCCTTCCGCGAGAAAAAGTGGCGTTTGGGAACCTGCCACTGAGGAACCGCACATTGAACAAACTCACGGAAGGGGGCCGAGTCTACCAACTGAAAAGGCAGCAGTTGAAGTGCTAGCAATTTAGCCAGGCTAGCATTCAACCGCTGGGCATGTGGATGGCTGGGAGTGTACTTCTTTCTACGGTCCAGCAGCTGGGGCAGGGAAATTTGCCTGCTGCAATCGGACGTCGGTGTACTGCAAGTACTTGGTTGTGACACACCTAATTCTACACCTTCAGTCCTCTCAGAGCAGCTTTCAGAGAGGACTGAAGGTGTAGTGGGGATGGAGATCCCAGCTGAGGAGGAGCAAGGAGAGGTCCGCTTAGTTCTTTGGTGTGGGTCTTTTATGTGTGCCTGCCAACGAGCTGCATGGCAGGTCGCCATATGTCTGGTCATGCTTGTGGTGCCCAAGCGGCTGATGTTTTGGCCACGCGAGATACGCTTGAGACAAATATTGCAAATAGCAGTGGTGCGATCTGCTGCACTCGTCTCAAAAAAGGCCCACACCAAAGAACTTTTCTGATAACGTGCAGAGGCAGCGCCCTGCACAGGCGGAGCTCTGCGGTGTTGTACAGTTGCTGTGCTGGCCTCTACCTGGCCTCCAGGGGGCATCCTGCCTCGTTGGACATGTGACGCCGCATCCTCCTCCTCCTCGTCCTCCTCCTCATCCTCTCTCCCTTCAGGCACCCACGTGGAGTCAGTGACCTCATCATCCCCTCCCTCTTCACCACTAGAGCAAACCTGGCAGTAAGCTGCAGCTGGTGGAACAGTACTGCCAGATTCCTCAAGCTGGGTATCATCATCCGAGCCTTCGAATCGTTGGGCATCCTCCTGGAGCATGTACCCAACACTGTGCTCAAAGAGTTCGGGGGACTCCTCAGGAGGACATGGTGGGTCTATGGAAGGGGTGGCTGATGATGCTCTGTCAGTACCCTGAGCCTGGGTGAGAGAGGATGAGGAGGATGAGGAGGGCTTGGTCATCCATTCTACCAAGCCTTCAGCATGATGCGGCTCCACATGTCCAGCTGCCGAAAACAAAGACGCGCGTGTCCCATGGCCACGTGCTGATGACGATGCACGACCACGTCCACGTCCACGGCCACGTCCACTAGAAACAGAGCCTGCCTGCCCTGTGTTCTTGGCTCTGCACGCTCTGCCTCCCCTTGGTGGTCTTCCAGCCATTGTAGTCGGTAGTCCTGTGGGTGCTGCTGAGAAGAATATATAGGAGCTCTGTGTGATGCCACTAACACACTAGAAGTCCTGTGGGTGCTGCTGAGAAGAAAATATAGGAGCTCTGTGTGATGCCACTAACACACTAGAAGTCCTATGGGTGCTTCTGCAAAGAAAATAGAGGAGCTCTGTGTGATGCCACTAACACACTAGAAGTCCTGTGGGTGCTTATGCAAAGAAAATAGAGGAGCTCTGTGTGATGCCACTAACACACTAGAAGTCCTGTGGGTGCTTCTGCAAAGAAAATAGAGGAGCTCTGTGTGATGCCACTAACACACTAGAAGTCCTGTGGGTGCTGCTGAGAAGAAAATATAGGAGCTCTGTGTGATGCCACTAACACACTAGAAGTCCTATGGGTGCTTCTGCAAAGAAAATAGAGGAGCTCTGTGTGATGCCACTAACACACTAGAAGTCCTGTGGGTGCTTCTGCAAAGAAAATAGAGGAGCTCTGTGTGATGCCACTAACACACTAGAAGTCCTGTGGGTGCTTCTGCAAAGAAAATAGAGGAGCTCTGTGTGATGCCACTAACACACTAGAAGTCCTGTGGGTGCTGCTGAGAAGAAAATATAGGAGCTCTGTGTGATGCCACTAACACACTAGAAGTCCTATGGGTGCTTCTGCAAAGAAAATAGAGGAGCTCTGTGTGATGCCACTAACACACTAGAAGTCCTGTGGGTGCTTATGCAAAGAAAATAGAGGAGCTCTGTGTGATGCCACTAACACACTAGAAGTCCTGTGGGTGCTTCTGCAAAGAAAATAGAGGAGCTCTGTGTGATGCCACTAACACACTAGAAGTCCTGTGGGTGCTGCTGAGAAAAAAATATAGGAGCTCTGTGTGATGCCACTAACACACTAGAAGTCCTATGGGTGCTTCTGCAAAGAAAATAGAGGAGCTCTGTGTGATGCCACTAACACACTAGAAGTCCTGTGGGTGCTTCTGCAAAGAAAATAGAGGAGCTCTGTGTGATGCCACTAACACACTAGAAGTCCTGTGGGTGCTTCTGCAAAGAAAATAGAGGAGCTCTGTGTGATGCCACTAACACACTAGAAGTCCTGTGGGTGCTGCTGAGAAGAAAATATAGGAGCTCTGTGTGATGCCACTAACACACTAGAAGTCCTATGGGTGCTTCTGCAAAGAAAATAGAGGAGCTCTGTGTGATGCCACTAACACACTAGAAGTCCTGTGGGTGCTTATGCAAAGAAAATAGAGGAGCTCTGTGTGATGCCACTAACACACTAGAAGTCCTGTGGGTGCTTCTGCAAAGAAAATAGAGGAGCTCTGTGTGATGCCACTAACACACTAGAAGTCCTGTGGGTGCTTCTGCAAAGAAAATAGAGGAGCTCTGTGTGATGCCACTAACACACTAGAAGTCCTGTGGGTGCTTATGCAAAGAAAATAGAGGAGCTCTGTGTGATGCCACTAACACACTAGAAGTCCTGTGGGTGCTTCTGCAAAGAAAATAGAGGAGCTCTGTGTGATGCCACTAACACACTAGAAGTCCTGTGGGTGCTTCTGCAAAGAAAATAGAGGAGCTCTGTGTGATGCCACTAACACACTAGAAGTCCTGTGGGTGCTTCTGCAAAGAAAATAGAGGAGCTCTGTGTGATGCCACTAACACACTAGAAGTCCTGTGGGTGCTTCTGCAAAAAAAATAGAGGAGCTCTGTGTGATGCCACTAACACACTAGAAGTCCTGTGGGTGCTTATGCAAAGAAAATAGAGGAGCTCTGTGTGATGCCACTAACACACTAGAAGTCCTGTGGGTGCGTCTGCAAAGAAAATAGAGGAGCTCTGTGTGATGCCACTAACACACTAGAAGTCCTGTGGGTGCTTCTGCAAAGAAAATAGAGGAGCTCTGTGTGATGCCACTAACACACTAGAAGTCCTGTGGGTGCTTCTGCAAAGAAAATAGAGGAGCTCTGTGTGATGCCACTAACACACTAGAAGTCCTGTGGGTGCTTCTGCAAAGAAAATAGAGGAGCTCTGTGTGATGCCACTAACACACTAGATGTCCTGTGGGTGCTTCTGCAAAGAAAATAGAGGAGCTCTGTGTGATGCCACTAACACACTAGAAGTCCTGTGGGTGCTGCTGAGAAGAAAATAGAGGAGCTCTGTGTGATGCCACTAACACACTAGAAGTCCTATGGGTGCTTCTGCAAAGAAAATAGAGGAGCTCTGTGTGATGCCACTAACACACTAGAAGTCCTGTGGGTGCTTATGCAAAGAAAATAGAGGAGCTCTGTGTGATGCCACTAACACACTAGAAGTCCTGTGGGTGCTTCTGCAAAGAAAATAGAGGAGCTCTGTGTGATGCCACTAACACACTAGAAGTCCTGTGGGTGCTTCTGCAAAGAAAATAGAGGAGCTCTGTGTGATGCCACTAACACACTAGAAGTCCTGTGGGTGCTGCTGAGAAGAAAATAGAGGAGCTCTGTGTGATGGGACTAACACACTTCAAGTCCTATAGGTGCTTCTGAGAACAAAATATATGATCTCTGTGTGATGGGACTAACACACTTCAAGTCCTATAGGTGCTTCTGGGAAGAAAATGTAGGTCTGTGTGTAATGGGACTAACACACTTCAAGTCCTATAGGTGCTTCTGGGAACAAAATATATGATCTCTGTGTGATGGGACTAACACACTTCAAGTCCTATAGGTGCTTCTGGGAAGAAAATGTAGGTCTGTGTGTAATGGGACTAACACACTTCAAGTCCTATAGGTGCTTCTGGGAACAAAATATATGATCTCTGTGTGATGGGACTAACACACTTCAAGTCCTATAGGTGCTTCTGGGAACAAAATATATGATCTCTGTGTGATGGGACTAACACACTTCAAGTCCTATAGGTGCTTCTGGGAAGAAAATGTAGGTCTGTGTGTAATGGGACTAACACACTTCAAGTCCTATAGGTGCTTCTGGGAAGGAAATAAAGGTCTGTGTGATGGGACTAACACACTTCAAGTCCTATAGGTGCTTCTGGGAACAAAATATATGATCTCTGTGTGATGGGACTAACACACTTCAAGTCCTATAGGTGCTTCTGAGAACAAAATATATGATCTCTGTGTGATGGGACTAACACACTTCAAGTCCTATAGGTGCTTCTGGGAAGAAAATGTAGGTCTGTGTGTAATGGGACTAACACACTTCAAGTCCTATAGGTGCTTCTGGGAAGAAAATGTAGGTCTGTGTGTAATGGGACTAACACACTTCAAGTCCTATAGGTGCTTCTGGGAAGGAAATAAAGGTCTGTGTGATGGGACTAACACACTTCAAGTCCTATAGGTGCTTCTGGGAACAAAATATATGATCTCTGTGTGATGGGACTAACACACTTCAAGTCCTATAGGTGCTTCTGGGAAGAAAATGTAGGTCTGTGTGTAATGGGACTAACACACTTCAAGTCCTATAGGTGCTTCTGGGAACAAAATATATGATCTCTGTGTGATGGGACTAACACACTTCAAGTCCTATAGGTGCTTCTGAGAACAAAATATTTGATCTCTGTGTGATGGGACTAACACACTTCAAGTCCTATAGGTGCTTCTGGGAAGAAAATGTAGGTCTGTGTGTAATGGGACTAACACACTTCAAGTCCTATAGGTGCTTCTGGGAAGAAAATGTAGGTCTGTGTGTAATGGGACTAACACACTTCAAGTCCTATAGGTGCTTCTGGGAACAAAATATATGATCTCTGTGTGATGGGACTAACACACTTCAAGTCCTATAGGTGCTTCTGGGAAGAAAATGTAGGTCTGTGTGTAATGGGACTAACACACTTCAAGTCCTATAGGTGCTTCTGGGAAGGAAATAAAGGTCTGTGTGATGGGACTAACACACTTCAAGTCCTATAGGTGCTTCTGGGAACAAAAATATATGATCTCTGTGTGATGGGACTAACACACTTCAAGTCCTATAGGTGCTTCTGAGAACAAAATATATGATCTCTGTGTGATGGGACTAACACACTTCAAGTCCTATAGGTGCTTCTGGGAAGAAAATGTAGGTCTGTGTGTAATGGGACTAACACACTTCAAGTCCTATAGGTGCTTCTGGGAACAAAATATATGATCTCTGTGTGATGGGACTAACACACTTCAAGTCCTATAGGTGCTTCTGAGAAGAAAATGTAGGTCTGTGTGTAATGGGACTAACACACTTCAAGTCCTATAGGTGCTTCTGGGAACAAAATATATGATCTCTGTGTGATGGGACTAACACACTTCAAGTCCTATAGGTGCTTCTGGGAACAAAATATATGATCTCTGTGTGATGGGACTAACACACTTCAAGTCCTATAGGTGCTTCTGGGAAGAAAATGTAGGTCTGTGTGTAATGGGACTAACACACTTCAAGTCCTATAGGTGCTTCTGGGAAGGAAATAAAGGTCTGTGTGATGGGACTAACACACTTCAAGTCCTATAGGTGCTTCTGGGAACAAAATATATGATCTCTGTGTGATGAGACTAACACACTTCAAGTCCTATAGGTGCTTCTGAGAACAAAATATATGATCTCTGTGTGATGGGACTAACACACTTCAAGTCCTATAGGTGCTTCTGGGAAGAAAATGTAGGTCTGTGTGTAATGGGACTAACACACTTCAAGTCCTATAGGTGCTTCTGGGAAGAAAATGTAGGTCTGTGTGTAATGGGACTAACACACTTCAAGTCCTATAGGTGCTTCTGGGAACAAAATATATGATCTCTGTGTGATGGGACTAACACACTTCAAGTCCTATAGGTGCTTCTGGGAAGAAAATGTAGGTCTGTGTGATGGGACTAACACACTTCAAGTCCTATAGGTGCTTCTGGGAACAAAATATAGGAGCTCTGCCTGCCTGCCACGAACACACTACAAGTCCTATAGGTGCTTCTGGTAACAAAATATAGGAGCTCTGCCTGCCTGCCACGAACACACTACAAGTCCTATAGGTGCTTCTGGTAACAAAATATAGGAGCTCTGCCTGCCTGCCACGAACACACTACAAGTCCAATAGGTGCTTCTGGTAACAAATATAGGAGCTCTGCCTGCCTGCCACGAACACACTACAAGTCCTATAGGTGCTTCTGGGAACAAAATATAGGAGCTCTGCCTGCCTGCCACGAACACACTACAAGTCCTATAGGTGCTTCTGGGAACAAAATATAGGAGCTCTGCCTGCCTGCCACGAACACACTACAAGCCCCTCTTTCTTAATCAATCTTTGTAACTGAATCTATCTAACTCAATCTCTGTAAGCAAATCGCTCTAACTAACTAAATGCAGCAGAGTGTCACAGATCTAGCCTGCTCAATCTGCGCCGGAACAGCATGTGACCGGCGCAGACGGCGTGGCGGCCTTTTATAGGGGGGGGCGTGTACTACAGCCCCTGAGCTGTAATTGGCTACAGGCGTCCTGCCTGTAGCCAATTATGGCTCTTCGAGTTTCCGGGGCTGTGATTGGCCAAGCATGCGGGGTCACAGTGCATGCTTGGCCAATCATCAGCCAGCAATGCACTGCGCCGGCCGCGCCGGCCGCAATGCATTGCGGGGCCGCTCGCATCACACGAACGTGATGCGAGCGGCCAAAATAGTTCTGGGCTCGCCGAGCGAGCGAACGCCCGGTGCTCGATGCGAACGTGGGTTCGCATCGAGCACCGGGCCCATCCCTACTGGGCAGAGCTCAGTGAAGTTTGGCCCTAATACCAGCTCTTCTGATGGAGGCTCATCAGGTTGTTTTTCCTCAGCAGAAAAGTCTATTAAATCCCCTGTCTCTACAACTGATGTCTGGGGATAGAGGTTCATCATCTGTCCGTGGAACCTAGAAGATGCCATTGGTGCTGGGCAGAGGTTAGCAGAGCTCTGCCCTGTTGTCAGCACTTCAGCTTTGGGGATGGAAATCTCCAGATTTTCCACTGCCGATTCTCTGGCATGCTGCTGGACAGGCACATTCCTCCATCCAAGATCATCCCATGCAGAAACAGGATCATCAAGGTCAGTCAGCACTTGCTGCATCCGCCATAAGACCTTTGCATCCATAGCTGCAGGGGCAGGTTGGCAAAGCACACTGTTACTCTGCCACATTGCTGACTCTTCAGCCAGGATTTCAGAGTTGTTCACTGGTATTTCCATATAGTCCCAGGCAAAGGGAGCCCAGCCCTGGCACTGAGAAGAGTCTAGCAGCCGTCTGTAGGCAATCTCCAGCTCCCATTTCTGATCGTCCAGAAACTCCAAATCTTCCAGTGCCCAGTGCACTTCCGAGACGTTCAATAGCCCTTTTCTGAAATCCATGATTTCATCCAACCGCCACTCCAAATCACTCCCAAAGTTAGAGTCCCCTGTCAGCTTCACATACAACAGTCCCAGGCCGCCGTAGCTTAAGCCTTCCGTTGGGCTGTCATCTGCTATCCAAGGGCATGCTTGGGATACATGCCACTGGAGGGCTCTGTAACTCTCATCCAGCTTCATCTCTGCCCAGATCAGCCTGCTTAATTCAGCTGTCTGCTCCTTGTGCGGTTTCTCTCCCAAAAACAGCACCCGCAATCCATACTGCGACCAGTACCTTTCCTGGTTGGAGGGGAGAACTTTTCCCTGGTGATGCCGCTCATGGGCTAGCGCTTCCTTCCAGAGTTTGCAGCGAATAGAATCAAACCATCCCAGCAGGACCTGCTCTGATACTGGTCCTCTGTGCTGTAGCTGCATCTCTCGCAACCTCCTCCTGAATTCCTCTTCCATGGCGGCTGGTATCTGTACCTCTCCTCCTCTCCTGCTATCCGGCCCTTGGATCCAGGTGGAGGTTTGGATGTCCCAGACTGCAGGAAGCATCCCACTGCTTGCCAACAATGTGACGGAACGTCCCTACACTCCTCTTGAGTGCGTTCGTCATATATAACTTCTTCCCAGGCTGGATACGGATATCAGATATTCCAACCGCTCCCAAGCACTTAACGAGACGACACTTGCTTAGTTGCTCAACATGGACTGAGTTTATTAGAACCAAAAGTACAAGTATTTATATACAATAGGAGAGGAGCTCCCCCCTCCTGCTCATATTACTCTAACAATACACCTGTAACAACTTAACATAAACTAATTAACTAATCCCTTTAAGCAGCAGATGTGACTCAGGATTTCACTACAGGCTAGACTTGTTGTCACCGAGCTAAACACAGTTGATTATAAATTATCATAATTACAACCACACAACATTTCATCACAATAGCAGGAGACCACCAGTAACAGACGGAGCGTCTACTACATTGTACAGAGGACAATGTGATCAGCCCTCTCAATTAACATCTTGAGTTCATGACATTAGCATCTGACAGTGTGTGTCCCAACAGCATGAGACACACACATTATATATACACATATATACAGCATGGAATCTGACTGGGGTTGGGGTTCTCCTTCACCCTGTGCCCCTTAAAATCCAGGGCCCATAATCGGTTGGCAAGAGGCTCGCATTTAGTCCTTTCAAAAAGCCTGTGTCCCGGTTAGGTCTGTCACAGTACTGATACAAGAAGAAAGCAACAGTGCAATCCAGTTTGAACAACAAATGTGAAATGCAGTATAGAGGTGATGTCTGTTTAGCAGTACCCCAAGCTAAGAGTTTATGTGAATGAGAATCTTATGACAAAATCTAAACTGATGTTCAAAGAGGCAAACAAAGGTGTAGATGGTGCAGAAGAAGCAGTGACATAGGATGGAAAAAAAGTAACACACAGGATCATCAACCTAATGATGAATGAAAGCCAGGCAGAGTCATAGTATGCTGGAAATATAGAAAAAAAGACAAGAAATCCTCCATCTCAGTCAGAATACTCAAATTGCTAATATTACATTATCCCTTGTTGCACGGATAGGTTATATATTGCTTCCTTGGTGCCACCTTGCTAGAGATTGAGTTTTGGGCAATGAAAAAGCAAGTTCTACAAGTGATAATTTAAGTCATGTAATAGAATTTCAGTTTGACAAAGTCAGATTTTCCAAAATTCACTGCAAGCTGGTCCCAATCATGTGCTTACTCACTGGGGAAAAAAGTAAAGGGTCCATGTTCACCACTGGGAGAATATTACAGCAGATCCCAGCACCGTGGGAGGTAAGTGAGGATAGGCAGATCCTTTTTCTTCCTGGTGTTCTTGTGGCTTGATCTGTCCATAGCCAGGTTTGGCCTTTTACAATAATCACTATGTGGTTTAAGAAGTCAAAAGTGATATATATTAGTAGGTTATAGGAATGTTACAGGGATCTTCCTACAATAGGATATCAGAGAAGGGGGAGAGGAAAAGGAAGGAAGGGGGGTTGGGGAAAGTTTAGCATCAGATAAAAAAAAAGTATAATTGGGACTATAATTGGTGACGACAACCTCTGGTACGTAACATTGTCTCAGTCCCTAATGGTACAAAAGGGGAGAGGGGGAAAGGGAAGGGGGATGGTAGTTGGAAAAGGAGTAGACAGAAGGGAATTTGGGACTTTTAATTGCAACACACAACCGGAATGTACTGAATCAATTGATATAATAAAAGGTAATTTATTGGGTACACTAGAACATATTTAGGCAATGGATTTCATTACAGTAAAAAACATACAAAATATAATAAACATGATTGGTAAATCACATAAAAATAATAAAATGATAATATAAATAAACAATATACATCATAGTTCCCAAATTTGCGCCAAATATAGCTCAACCCAATTGTCTTGAACAAACATAACTGGCATAATAGTAGAAAACCATAATATAAAAATTGATTGATATTCCTCAAAAGTAAAGGATAAAGATTGCATGCTGTTGCATAGTTGCTGTGACAGCATCAGTAAAAAATCTTTACGCGTTTCTGGATATATCTGTAGTAGAGTATAAAATTAACTATATGATAGAAGGTTATTATGATGGAAAGAGGTGAAAACAAAAAAATATATATAATCCCAGCATTCTTACTAGTTGATGAATTAATATATAATGTAAAAAAGCATAAATGGTACTAATGGTGTTGACAGCTGGAAATACTGTGGAGAACATGATCCCCAGGGAAAATGTAATCCAGAAAGAAGTGTGGGCTTAAAACAAAGAGCAGTGAATGAAAGGAGTGTGTAGTCCAACAATTTGCGGCAATAAAGCCGGAGCATCCGCCGCAGAGCCCGGCCAACGCCAAACTGCATGCTCGGGAGGAAGGCGTCCACATCAGAGCAAAGGACGCTCCAAAATAGGTGCCTAAAACCTCCCTGAACGCACGCTGATGGAAAGAGGTCACGCCCGCATGTGGCGTCAACATGACGACACTGGGGCGGCGTACAAGTTTGGCGTCGTTACGCAGGGATAACCTGCCCGTGCCCCCACATAAAAAAAAAGATTGTGAGGGGAAAGACCCAATGCGCATCGCAGCTCCCGATATAATTGAAAAACCACAGTGAACCCCTGCATAACCCTGATGATTTAGAATAACCCAAATGCATAATTAATACCCAATATAGGGTGAATGGTGCATGTCACAGATAATAGTACTATATATTAGATAACGAGGTGTGTGTGTGTTGCCATCCCTTAATTAGCATTTAAAAAAGTATCACAATGGGACTTTAGATGAGGTAACGGTAACAATAGACTGTTGTCTCCATTCCTATCAATTTCCCCCCTTCCTTTTCCCCTCCCCCTTCCCTTTTTCCTACCAATTCCCTCTTTGATACAATTTACAGGGATGAAGACAACAGTCTATTGTTACCGTTGCCTCATCTAAAGTCCCATTGTGATACTTTGTTTTTAAAGGATATCAGAGAAGACTGTATTACCTACCCTTAGGTCTTGTTCACCTGGTGACAGATAGGTGGTAAAAACAGTTGGTTAATATGCGCTTCTACCACTCCTGATTACCTACTTGCACGTCAACAAGCAGACATGGTTGTGTACATTGTCGTGGTCGGCAACCTTCTATATTATAGCATGATGCAATTTTGGGTTCCAACAAAATACATAGTCAGCAAGTCACAATGACATTGCCATTACAGCATAATATGTTTTTAAGTATCTATCCATCTCATCTTTGATTACTAAACTGTCATGTCTCTATAATGATAGACATGGTATAAGGGGCAAATAAGTTCAATCAAAGATAAGTACAAACACTTTTTGATGAATGTAATGATGACTGAGCTTGGTACATATCTTTAGTGTATTGTAACTTTTCAGGCTGTTCTTCTCTTACAAATCTATAAAGACATTTTCATTTGTTCACATGAGCATACCTTCAACGTTTCAAAAATCAATAAAGGCATTGGGAAAAAAATAGTAGAAGAAAAGCCAGCAGCAATCAATAGATGTAAATGTTGTTTTAACTTTGTAAATCACTTTATAATTTCCTGTCTATTTGCTATGCCACATTTAAACTTGTGTATGCTGCAAATTCTAAAAAACACTCTTTGCCTTAGATCAAATGAGAGAAGTGAGTCTATTGTGGATGATATAAATTGACTTTTTAATAAAAGCATTCAGTCAGAATTCAGCTTCCCCTAGCTATATATGGAGAGGTTTCCTTTAAACTGTAACTAAAGTCCAAATTTTTCTTTTAAGTTTTTTTTTATAGAGTGGATAGGGATTAGAACTGTCAGTTTTTATTGCTGTCTGTGCCCCCATTAGGGAGATCCTCCCACACTCCAAAGACATGCTGGTAGGTTAATTGGCTCCTGTCTAAATTGGCCCTAGTATGTGTATGTATGAATGTGAGTTAGGGACCTTAGATTACAAGCACTGTGTAAATTCACAGCGCTATATAAGTGCTTGTAATAAATAAGTACATAAATGCACCCTCACTATTTGTCCTGTTTACTATTATCATCAAAAGGGAAAGTTAAAAGAAAATCCTGAATTTTGGGTTGACACCAGAACAGAAATAGAGGGGAAATATTCAAATGGGGACACTAGTTCTGGTGACCTTGGTGACACATTGGGATTCTCTCACTTTGGAGGGATTCCCTCTCACTTCCTGCTTTTGCAATGGGACAGGAAGTGAATGAAAATGCCTCCTATGGGACACTGATATCAAATAACTGACTGGGGCTAAGAAAAAAAAGTTTTGCCTTTAATTACACTTTAACCACTTCAACCCCGGAAGAATTTTACCTCCCCGGTGTCATGTGACTCGTTAGTGTTACAAGGTATTTAACAGGTGTGTTAAATTTGGTTATTGCTTTCACTCGCTCATACTGGAAAATGGAATTTCAACATGGCACCTCATGGCGAAGAACTCTCTGAGGATCTGAAAAAAAATAATTTGTTGCCTTACATAAAGATGGTCTAGGCTATAAGAAGGTTGCCAAGACCCTGAAACTGAGCTGCAGCACGGTTGCCAAGACCACACAGTGGTTTAACAGGACAGGTTCCCCTCAGAACAGGCTTTTGCCATGGAAGCCTCTTCTAAAGATGACGGACAAGAAAGCCCGCAAACAGTTTGCTGAAGACAAGCAGACTAAGGACATAGATTACTGTAACCATGTCCTGTGGTCTGATGAGACCAAGATAAACTTATTTGGCTCAGATGGTGTCAAGCATGTGTGGCGGCAACCAGATGAGGAGTACAAAGACAAGTGTGT